>JAJMHN010000028.1:0-154267 GCA_030566025.1 Geotrichum cucujoidarum | reverse complement strand
TGCCTGCCTGTCCACGTGACTGCCGCCCCTGCCCCCTCCTTTTTGCGTCCTTTTTGGGTGGTGCGGCGTGCGCTGGCTTCGGAGGTGCTGCCCCGGACCACCCGTGCGTCTGCTTACCCGATTGCTTAGTCACGGCCTTTTTCTAGCTAAAAGCCCCCAAAGCGAGCGAGCGAAAATGCGGGGACTTGTTTGGCCCAAATGGCGAGTTGGCCAGTCGCCAGCCTCACCCGCTTTTTCGCTCACGACGCGGTTACTCCACAAACTCTCCACACGCACAAGGGACAAGGGACCCCTCGCAATCAACAACAACAACAACAAACAAAAGACAGCCCCCCCCTCGGAAATCGCATATAAAACAAGTCCGCTGCCCTTTCTTTCCAGCCCACATTCTCAAAAAAAAACAACAACATCCAAACAACACAACAAATACCTACCTAATATCCACCACCAACACACTTGATATCATGGCCGAACCAGTTGCAATCGAATCCCCCTACGAGCTCGGCGGCAACGCCCACCAGGACTACAAGCTCGGCGGGTCCCACGGCATTACGCGCATCCAGACCTCGGACACGCACGTCACCATGGGCGACATGACCTTTGAGCGCGCCGCCTTTGTGCGTGCCTTTGAGGGTTCCTTCCAGACGGGATACGCCCCCGCGCCCTCTCGAAAGTTTGCCAACCCGGTCCCCTTTGGCGTGGCGACGTTTGCCGTGTCGCTCTTTTGCCTGTCGCTCGTCAACATGGGTCTCCGTGGGACCAGCAACGCGGCGGCGCTGGCCGGCCTGTGCTGGTTCTGTGCTGGGCTGACGGAGCTGCTCGCCGGCATGTGGCTGATTGCGGTTGAGAATACGTGGGCCGCGACGCTGCTGGCGTCGTTCTCGGCGTTTTGGATGGGCTACGGCTGCATTGTCACGGACGTTTTTGGCATCATCGAGGCAAACGGCGCCAGCACTCCCTCTGTCCTTGGAATCTGGGTGCTTGCCTGGAGTCTGTTTGTGACCATGATGTGGATCCCCACGCTCAAGTCGACCTACCCGCTCTGCATGCTCGTTGGCTTTGTCGTTGTTGCCCTCCACGCCCTCTCTGCCTCCAACTTTGTCTCGACCGCCCACCCCACCATTGCCGCCAACTTGACCAAGGTCGGTGGCTACTTTGGCCTCTTTGCGGCCCTGCTCGCGTACTATGTCGTTTACGAGGGTCTCTGCACCAAGGAGAACTCGTACTTTGTGCCCCCAGTGCTCCTCCTCCCCGGCGCCATTACCTCTGCCAAGGCCGCCGAGGAGTAACCGCTTTACTGACCGCCTCTTTTTTATTAATTGTTTTTCTAAAGTCTTGATGAATGTATAAAAAAAAAAATATTTAATTTTAATTCCCTAAAAAAAGTTGTTGTTTGTGGAGAAGAGTGGTGGATTGATGGGGCAAGAGGGGAAGGGCGGGGGAGATTGCCTGTTTGGGACAATGTGTGGTGCAAGAGTCTGACAACCACGGGAACTCAAGTAATGGACGAAAAAGACTTTGAGCAAAATGAAATTATCAGATTGTTTGATTGAGTGCTAGGTTGGAGTCAGTTTGATCAATTGTTTGCTCTTCAAGAGTCTGGTTGAACGGTCCAGCGGAACAAGGGCCCAAAACTCTTGTTTAGTTTAGTTGCGTTGGCCCCGTTTGATCAATGGGGGGGTCACTTTGTCAATCATGAACCATGGGCCGCCCCAATGAGCAACTCTAAACAAACCAATGGAAAAAAAAAAAAAACTTGTGTTTCGATTGATTTGATTGCATTTATTTCCAACAAACCTGGAACGACATGGACAATCCAAGGTGCCCATATAAGTAACTGGGCCCTACTTGGTTGGACTGGCCTTGCTATTCACACCTTTTTTTCACTCAGGGATTATTATTATTATTATTATTATTATTATTATTATTATTATTATTATTATTATTATTATTATTATTATTATTATTATTATTATTATTATTATTATTATTATTATTATTTTCATGCCTGGAACAACCAAGTTCTTGTTGTTTGAAATTTTAAAAAAATCTCGTTTGCAAGTTGAAAGTTTCCCCTTTGCCCCGAAAGTGCCCCGTTTATACGTTTCCCACATAACAACTCAAGATTGACGTTGAAAGGTTAACAGCAATCAGCAATCATTGTACTTTGTAGCAAAGCTCAAGTTCTTTAAAGTTTGGGTTTGCTGAAAGCTTGATTTTCTTTGGGCTGCGAGATTGAGTTTTTAAAAAGAACATATCTAAAAAAAAAAAAAAAAAAAAAAAAAAAAAAAAAAAAAAAAAAAAAAAAAAAAAAAAAAAAAAAAAAAACCAAAAGACTAAAAACTACAAGAAAACCCCATATGTAAATTACTCACGGTGGACTTTTTACTCATGAAGTTGAAATACCAGTCATGAGTTTAACTTGCAGTATCGTTTGAGTAGTTCAAAGTTTTTGCATGTAATATAGCCCAAAGTATATCAAACCTATAATTGATTAGTAACAATTGACATAAGAAAACACCTTAATTGCATAAACAAAATTAACGCTGACTAAGCAGTGTGATTAGTCAGAATCGTGATTTATTGATAAATCATTTGTCAGCAGTTTATTAATTGTTTACAAATGATTAATAAGCAATTATTTTTATCTGTCCAATTAAGGTGTTTTTATTTAAGGTTTTGGTGTATAATAGGTGCTGTAAACGTGGACTGGCAACACATTTTGCCCTTCTTCAAAATGCGGTAACCCTGGACTTTGCAGTTATATCAGAATCCTTATGGTCATTTATTATAACAGGTATTTCCAGCCCTGGTTTGGGCTTTTTTTTTTTTTTTTTTTTGGAACTTTGATATGTCCACGTGATCTTTTGAGATCCAAGTTCCAGCATGCTTATATTTTTGGTAAAAAAATGGTTCTAGTTAATGTTGAAGGTTTGTTCAAAATGCCCTAGTATAATTATTTTGTGTAAATACCAATACAGGATCAATATGAAGCTTTCCAAGATACCAGGCTAGAATGCGATAATATGTTGTTTGACCCTGAATCGGGTTGGCGAGCAAACTGATATATAGTGGTGAGCCAATGGCCCTTGCTAAATTCACTCCTGAAAGATTGCTTACCAAGGATTTGATCAAATAGATGTAATAACCTTGTCTACTTGGTAGTTACTTGTGACGTTATTACAAGCTGTTGAAAACCAACTGGAATAAGTTCAACGCCTGGCTATAGTCTTGCTATCGTAACCCTTAATAATCCTATATTGTTTGAAAGGTTCGTTTGCAACGCGGAATCAAGTTTCATTCTGTTCATTCGGATGCTAGTATCAGGTAGTCACGTGACTGACTGATACTCTGCCAGGAAAATCAAACCAAGAACCCAAGAAACCTAACAAAGTGTATTGCTCAGACTCTTTTTTACTAGCGATATACTGCTACTTAGCTGTAAAATGCTTATTGATAACTAGTAATAAAGTGGAAAGCAGGCACTGCCATCGTTGAACGCTTGTGCCAGCCGCACATATACCCTAACCACTGAATCAGGACTTTTTTTTTTCACGTCCACCCAATCACTTCCATCACCAAGCGGAATCACCACCGTCAACGCCAACACCACACCACAAACACCAAACAATGAGCGCCTTAGCCCCGTCCCGCGCGCGGCTCATGGAGCTGGTCAAGGTCAGCCAGAAAGTCTTCAACGAGTCCCACAACCCGACCAACGCCCGGCGCGGCACAGGCGTGCTGCGGTCGGCCCTCCGCGGCGAGAGCGTCAAGGACTACTACTACCCAAGCGACTTTCTCAAGTTCAAGCAGATGAAGGCCGCCTTCCCGCAACTGTATCTGCACGACGCCATGGAGCAGCACAGAGTGGATATCAACAAGGAGTAAGTATTCACATTGGAGATTAGAGGGAAACTGGAGAAGAAGAAGCTAACGGTGGATATAGTCGACGACGAAGAGGAAAGGGTGCCCCGGCCAAGGCCAAGACTGCCAGAGACGACAAGGGCAAGAAGAAGAAATAAACGACCCGCTGCTAAAATAGCACGCAACGCACACACGCACGCCAGCCATTACTTTTTGCTCCTCTTGTATTTCGGTTTCTTTTTATTTTATATCCTTTTTTTTCTTTTCTACATTTTAGTCATGAAGAAGGAAAAAAAAAAAATTCACATTCTGTACATATCTATTTTAAATACAAAAGAGAGTTAACATGGGAATTGCGGGTATGAAGGGTAGCTATGAGAAAAAAAAAAAAAAAAAAAAAAAAAAAAAAAAAACATGACAATCTATAGAAAATGATGGATGTAGTAACAAGACTTTTGGGTTAGACCTCGGGATCGGGGTCGGTTTCAGCACGGTGAATTTGAATTCGGGGCACGCTGTGTTGGCGGCTGGGCCCCGGCTGGGGCTGCGGGTCCACGAACGGGTTGTTCCTGGACATGACGGGCGCCCCGCGCTGCTGGGGCACAATGGACTCGACGCCGGTGCCCTCGCCCTCGCCCTCGCCCACGCCCTCCTCGGCGCGTTTCTGCGCGAGCTGGAACCGGTACCGGACACGGGCCTGCGCCATGAGAATGGCCGACGCCGTGCGCTCCTGCGAGATGAGGGCCTCGATCTTGCGCTCAATGTCGCGGTACCGGATGTAGTCGTTGAGCTTGAGGCACTCGCTGTACTTCATGTCCTTGTAGAACGGGAACTGGATCAGCAGCGCGTGGAAGTTGATGCCGCGGTCCGGGTGCGAGAGCAAAAACGCGTGCTGGCAAAACTTTTCAAACTCGTGCCGCCGTTTCGTGTAAAGCTCCGCGGGGTAAGGCCGCAGCTCCTTGTTGAGCGCCCGCGTGTCGACCTCGTACACATTGTCTGTCCGCGCTTTGGCGTGCTCCAAAATGGGCCGCACGCTCCACTGGCTGCCCTCTTCGTGGATGTGCAATGAAAAGTACCCGTCCAGCTTGGCCAGCAGCTCGTACAGCTTGTCGCGCGGAATGTAGCCAGTCGAGTTGGGGTCGAATTCGAACCACGCCGCCTTGAACTTGCGGATCTCGTCACGGTTAATGTTGCTGTCGGGCTTGCGCGACACAAAGCTAAAGTTCTCGTAAATGAGCGAGACAAACATGTTGGCAAAGACGTACATGGATATAATGTTCCACGAAATGAAGAGCGAGTAGGCGTAGCCGTGGCTGCCGCAGTCCGTGTACCCGTCGCCCGTTCTCGAAACGTAGCACTCGGGGTACTCGACAAGGTAGTCGTTCAACACCTGGTTCCAGCCCTCGCCCAAACTCATGCGGTAGAGCAAGACCAGCGCCCGCGACACACTGCGGAAATTGATGCTCGGGCTGCCGTTGGGCCCCAGGCGTGTTAGGCCAAACACTTGGTTGAAGGCAATGCCATAACCCAGGAACAAAATGAACCAGACAATAATCATGTTTCCCAGCGCCGACGCCGACGTGGCGCACGTCTTGAGAAGCTGGTCGAGCCGCCGACTCCGCGGGATGAGCAACGTCAGCATGCCCACTAAACACAGTTTTTGGAAGTTGTAAAAAGTCGTGTTGAACTTTGCAACGACTGCAATGAAATCAAGCACAAATGACGACACAGACACCACCAAGGCGTAAATATCCCATTTGCGCCGGATAAACTTGCGTGTGCCCAAGGCGTAGAGCCGTAACAATACCATAACCAAATAGGTAAACGTGAAAATAAGCAGGACAAACTCACGAATTACCTTGATTGTGTTGGACCGCGGGTAGTACTCCGTCATGAGAATAATGGCCAGTACAACCAAGTTGCCAGTGGCAATGATGTTGAACCATGAGTTTTGCTTGACAATCTGCATGAGCAATTTGTGTCTAAAGCTTCCTGGAACAATGTGTGGCGGCCGCATGGACGGCCTGACAATTTTCAATGTCTTTTCGATCTCGTACCAAGTGCGTTGTTCATCCGTCATGTAAGCCGACCCGCGCATTACCGAGTAGTTTTGGATAATGACTGAAATGAACAGCGTCAAGATGAAAATGGTACCAATCAAATTGTAAAACATGACAAATGTGCCATTGAAGGGCGAGCCATAGTATTCCGGTTGGTGGAAATATTCCGTAATGTTCATGACCGACTGAAGCAAGTCTGTCCAGCCTTCCAACGAAATAATTTCAAACAAAATGAGAAGCGAGTGGCCAAAGTTGTCAAAATCATAGTACGTCCTGGTTACTGACATGGGACTCAGTACATCCCAGTTGAATGGAGAGTTTTCATATTCGCCAAAACACGCTGTCAAGTTGCCAGTAAAGTCATCCGAATTGCAAGTCAAGATACGGCCACGGAATATGTTCATTCCCCATAGTGCAAACGGGAACAGCAGGCCCAACGCTACAATCGCCGCTGTGAACAGCTTCCAAATTCCCACGATAATGACAATATGGAACAGCTCTTGAGCCTTGGCACTGAAGGAAAGTAGTCGCAGCGCACGCAATGCTTTGAACGCACGAATGAGTCGCGCCAACGTGGTTCGACTCGACAGCTCCTGAATCAAATTGATCCACAGCGTAATAAGGACCAAGAAGTCAATCACACCCCAAATCGAGCGCAAATAAGCATTGGGTGTGTAGTAAAATCCGTCGGCAACGACCTTGATTACCAACTCTGCTGAAAACACGCCCACAAAGATGGCATCGGTGAGCGTGATCCACGTAATCCCGTTTCCAGACCGGTCGGCTAGCGTTTTGTAATAAGATGGCGTGGCGACAATAGCAATCGCCACCAGGCCCACTGTGGCTAAAAGCATGAATACGGAGAATAGGTACCAGACCATGGGCCGCGGGTTGGCGCCTTCAAGACGCGTACCGTACGCCGGCGCTACAATGCGCTGGCAAAACCGCCTAAACTTGTTGTCGACGGAAAACATCTTGAGCGACTTGTTATAGTCCGGGTGGGCTTGCAAGTACTCCTTGCGCTGGGTCTCAAGCTGGTGCTTGGCTTCAATCATGTTGCTCACAATCGCATCGGTGCTCGAGTGGTGCTCACCGCTATACTCCTTGATCTCGTTCGAGTCATGGAATGGGTTTTCGCGCCACACGGCTCGCCTCTTTTCAAAGTACGGAGTCACGATCTTGCCGGGGACCCAGATAATGTCCTTCACCAGCGACCGCGAGTTCTTGGCATCGTCGTCTGCGTCGGCTTCTGCCTGTTCTCGCTCATTCTCGCCAATAAGAAATGTATCCATCCGATCGCGCTGAAGAAGCTGTAATGCTGTTTGGCCCTCGTATCCACCACGCTTTTTCTTTTTAAACTTATCCATCAGCATGCGTCTCGTGTCACCAAAATAGTTGAACCGGCTTTGCTCGTTGACTGTGTCAATCACAAACGCCTTGATCTGTTCCTTGCGCTTACCCTCTGGCGAAATCTCCAAATTCTCAGTAATGATGGCAACGAACATGTTGAGCACCACAAAATTTGACAAAATGTACCAGCCAATGAAAAAGGCAGCAATACAAGCTTGCGAAAATTTCGTGTTTGCACTTTCAACGCCGATGTAGAGCGACTCGGTCCAGTTCTCTGTCGACGAGATAATGTACATGGCCACGAACGAGTTGGCAAGATGCTGAAATGCCAAAAAGTTTTCCTCGCCGTCACTGGACAAGGGGATAACTCCGCGCAACAGCAAGCATGCCAAAATCGCAGCCAAATAAGTAATGAGGTAGTAAAATAAGGTAATGTTCAAAATGGGCTTGAAGTTGCTCAACACACGGGCCCACAGATCACGCACAAACCCAATGGCAATGACGATCCGGTAGAACCGGGCAACTTGAAACCCAGAAAGCCAGCCATAAAGAATGGTGTTATCGCGGATACGGGGGATGAGAATAATGCAAGTAGCAACGGCCAAAGTCGTGTCAATGCAGTTCATGGCGCCTGCAAGAAACAGCCGCCATCGAGGCAGGTATACAATAAACCGCAAAATGATTTCCAAGGCCAAAAACGCAGTGACAAAAATTTCAAACTGGTAAACGCCGTTAATTTTTTCCTGAGAGCTGTGGTAACTCACTGTGCATTGTGTGATTAGGTCGACCATGATCAGAATGAGCGGCACGTCACGCAGGTAGTGGTACCATCGGCCAATGGTGTGCCGGCATACATGCACCACATGGACATTGTTTCCAGAGAAGAGCGCGTTGATCCGAGCCACGGGGTCGCCTCGATCAACGTGTCCGCCCATTTCTTCACGCGTGGTTTGGAAGGAGCTGACAATGACTGCAATGAACAAATTGGCAAGCCACAGGCCCAGGGCGAGCGTGCCAAAAATGAAAAAAAGGGAAGCCACAAGGTATTCCGAGTCAACAATATTGTACATGAGATCAGAAAAAGTGTTGACGGACATGAGCACAAACACAAGCTCGAGGGATTGCAAAATGTTGTCGAAACTGACAGTGCCGCTGTAGGGATTTTCCACAGTCATGCAAAGCGAGTTCTCTGGGCAAGTATAGCCCTTGGCAGTAGTAAACGTCTGGTTGTCAAGGTCCAAATAGGGCACTTTCTCTCCATTTATAAAATGGCTTCCACAGAACTGGTCCGTCATTACAAAGATGTCCGACGCATTTTCAGGGTTGACCCAGACACAGTTCCGACGCAGCGACGTGTTGAAACTCTGCACGCCAATAATGGCAAATAACAGCCTAGGTTTGTTAGTATTCAGGAAAAAAAATAAGGATGGAATAAGGTAAACTTACCAAAAGAAACCGACAAAAATACCTACGCTTACAAGAAGCGGCGCGGCGGCTTTGAGACTCTTTAAAACAGACGAAGTACCGGACGTCAAATTGAGCAAATGCAAAATGGGGAGCCCTGCGAGCATTCTAAACACAAAGATCTCGCTGTTTGCGTCGGTATGATTAATCATGAGGAAAAATGAAATCCAGTATGAAATAATTGCAATGAACTGCACACGGTTCCAAGAGCTCCGAAGGAACGCCCGCTCTGGCTGGATTTGGTATCCCTGGGGGTCCATGAACGGGTTTTCCTGGTTTGGCAGGGCGCGGTTTCGAGGAATGAGGTTGGCAAACGTGGGCACAAGGGGTACGTTGTTCTTGGCTGGAAACCGTTTCCGCAGGCTCCCTGGCAAGTGGGACTGGGAAAAGATGTTTCGGGATTGGGGTATCGGATGATTGTTGCTGTTGAGAAGATTTCCTTCCAAAGGGTGTTTGTCCATGAGCCGTTTGCGCTGCGAGTCGTCCCACAGGCCGTATGCAATTATTTTGGCGGCCGCAATGAGCGTGTAGCAGATGAAAATGGCAAGGTGTGCCCAGTTGACCCATGAGTCCTTCCAGTCCGGAAATACAAACGAGTCGCTTGAGCTGTCGGGGTCGTCGCCGTAGATGTTCTTGACATTTCCCACGGTGAGCACGACGGTCTGGGAAATGATGAGAAAAAACGAAAACGGCTCAACCCAGACCTTGTGTAGTTGGTGGTATAGAAATAAACGAACACTGCTGTCTGGAGAAAAGAATTTTAGCGACTTGCCAATGAGTTTCAAGGGCGGTGGAGGTGGAGGTGGATTTGGATGCGTAGATGTGGCAATACTGTCAGTTGGAGCGATACTATAATCTTCTGTAATGTCGTCTGGCAAAGACTCAGTACCGAGTGTATCGGCAAACTGTGAATTGTACCTAAAATTTGTATTGTAGTATGATTTTTGTTGGAAATTCGGGTCGGTTTTTTCAAAGTTGGGCGACTTGAGAGGCGCGTCTTGAAATGGGGAATGGTATGCAGTGTCGACAACAGACGGGGCCGGTGATTTGGCTTCAATTTCGTGTTCATCCTCTTCTTTTTGGCCCATTACTCGCGTAGATAGTGTTTTCACTGCCCTGGAAATATTTTTCACTGGCGACCGGGCAACACGGTTCGAAGCATGAGCAGTATGGACAATGAGCCCTTCTTCGGCGTCTCTGAGCGGATCGTCGACCCGGGTATTACTCTCCATAAAGACCTGGGACGCCGGCCGTTCAAAGTCGACGCTGATACGGTCTCGATTCACCTCTGGTAGGCCCAAAGTGTCTGGCTTTTTCGTCAGCCAGTTACCGTCCTTTCCTAGCGCATCCTCCAGACCCAATTTCAGCAGCGTGGTGTCAGCTTGGCCGTCTCCGCCTGGGGTAAAAACGGTCGAGCTCGTGTTGGTTTGGTGTTCGGCGCTACGGGCGCTCGTGTCCACACCCCTTAGTTGTGAGTGCCGTTTGGAGGGGTTGGGCGATTCGCTAGTGTCGATTGGAGAAAGCAGGCTACCGCCCGTCAGAGCACCCAGATTTAAGCTAGATAAAAGCGAGGGGTTATATGAAGTGGCAGAGTGTATGGTACCAGGAGTACTGGGGACCTCTGCTGATATAGGTGCAGGCGAGAAGTAGTCTGTCGACGTGAGAAACGGGTTTCTTTGCAGGTTGACGGGCTGCGGTGCTTGTACGCGTACCTCAGCAGGAATGGGAGCAGTGGGAGCGGTAGACCCGCTTGTCGACTGCTGTGAATCAGAAGAGGCATTTGTGTCTGTTGTGCCGAGCCGAAGTAGCGGAATATCCTGGCTGTTTTCTTGCGAATCGGGCTGGAACGGCGATTTGTACCTCCGGGAGCTGGACATTTGTCTGTGGTTTTAAAGCCGGTGCAGACAAGTCGTGTAGCTGAGTGTGGGTGTGAATGCAAATGCTGGAATAGTTATTTGTGTCTAAGCAGCTAATGGCTGAGACTGGAGGTAGGGTGGGTTGGCAGGTTCCTGGAAGGTTGGATCAGGGTTGGCGCGGATGGTGTGCGCGGCAGGTGCGTTCTAAAATAGAAAAAAGAATGAAAAAAAAAAAGTCACAAACCAAGACCGGCGGCTTATGC
This sequence comes from Geotrichum cucujoidarum, assembly GCA_030566025.1. Taxonomy (NCBI): domain Eukaryota; kingdom Fungi; phylum Ascomycota; class Dipodascomycetes; order Dipodascales; family Dipodascaceae; genus Geotrichum; species Geotrichum cucujoidarum. The sequence continues at coordinate 143,410 of JAJMHN010000028.1, read as the reverse complement.
AGATTCCATTAACCGGGTACGGACAGCGTTGTGATGCAACGGGAGCGTAGGCGGACCTGGGTAGGGTGTTCGATATGATCGAGATTTGGCGGTGAGAATGGAAAAGGGGAGCAGGAAGGGTGGTTGAAACGTGTTTGGTGGCTGCTTGCAGGATCGGGTAGACGCGTCCAGGGAGCAGGCAGAGGGAACAGCGTTACAGAAGTGAGCGTAAGGCAGGAACTGCTTGAAAAGAACGGCCGGGTTGTTTCAAGTACGGAGGAGACACGTAAGAGAAGAAGGTGAGGTCAGGGAGGAAGAAGCATGTGCCTTGGAGTCGTGAACTTGTCTGTCTCACCTGCCTAAACCGCGCCAGGAACGGGAACTTTCTACGCGGCCTACGTTCACGTCAGCTCCAAGGTCTTGGTCTTGGCCAGGCCGAGAGTCCACTCAGACGACCAAGATGTGCTGCAGCAAGTCCTGATCCCACCGCAGCGGCCAAGCACCGCGGGTCTGGCGTGCACAGCCTGGATTACGCCTGGATCAGGGCCCTGGCGGTGAGCCTGCAACAACTCCAGGACTGGCGAAAACAACAAAGGTAGCAGGCAGTGCTTATTTTTTGAGTCCATTGCCAACAACGTCTACGGATGGTTAGAACTCAATTGCCGTCTCAATTGGCCTCCCTCGGTGATCTGGTGAAGCGTTTGTGATCCAGCCCAAGTCCGCTCTCGTGAGCTCGGCAACTGCTTCAAATGCTATGGCCCAACTCACCACCTCCTTGACTACGTCTGAGCCTGTTGTATGCTCTCCATACCTATAATATCTCCTGTCTACTCCTTCTCTCTGTCTGCTCGGTCTGCGCTCGTGAACCTTTTACGGTACGTTCCTTCATCAACGGCCTGGTCCCGCCAAAACTCCCAAAACCTTTCCGCCCAAGAAACTGAAATTTTTTTCCCTGCTCCCAACCACCACCCCATCACACAACCAGCACGCACAAGCCATGTCCGCCACGCTCTTTGACGACATCTTCCACATCGAGACCGTCGACACCGCTCGCTACGACCGTGTGGCCCGTCTCACCGCTCAGAGCGTTTCCGACAAGGACATCCACCTCACTTTGGACGTCAACTCGGAGCTGTTCCCAGTCACCAAGGGCGCGTCGATAACCCTTGCCGTGGCTCAGACCCTTTCGCTGGACGGCGAGATCAAGGCTCCTACAACCGGCTGGAGAGAGGCCAAGCCCGGTGAGCGAAGTTTGGCCGACGACTACGAGTACGTCATGTATGGCACCGTCTACAAGTTTGAAGAGAGCACAGGCGACAAAATGTAAGTACTTTTCTTTTCATGTCATGTCTGGCGAATAATTTTTGATTCCATTACTAACAAGTGCAAATAGCTCGGCTTACATTTCTTTCGGAGGTTTGTTGATGGCTCTTGAGGGTGGCTACCGCAAGCTGTCCAGTCTCAAGCAGGAAAACGTCTACCTCCTGCTCAGACGATAGACAATGATGACGACAATTTTGGTACAGCAACATAATTCCTAGGGTAAATAATAGAAAGAAAAAAAAATTAGAATGGTCCTTTTTGTGGAATCTATCACATCGGTGTTATATAGTTGTATTATTTATGAAACGGGTTTTTTTGGTAGTTGTAGGTTGGTTGTTTGTTTTGAAGGTTTAGGCAAAGTCGGCTGCCTTACCAGCCATGAGCAGGCCCACAATCAAACCAAACAGACCCAGGACCGAGCCGAAAATCTCAATGACCAGGATCTTGACAAACAAACTGCCGTCGGCGGCGTCACTGACAGCGGCCGTAGCACCGGTCACGCCCACGCAAAGACCGCAAATAAAGTTGGCACCACCCACAGTCAGACCGGCCCAGAACAGCGAGTAGCCCGTGTAGAGATTTTCCTTGGTGAGAATGAGCGAGCCGCTGACGTTGGTGAGTTTGGAGGAAAAGACAATGGCCATAATCAGGCCGTAAATGGCCACGACCTCGCAGAAAATAATACTAATCAAGTTCTTGGTGGTGATGCGAGGTGCCTTGACACCGGCTCCGATAATCGACGAGCCCGTAATAAAAATACCCCTTGTAAGAGACGTTAGCTAAAATACACTCGGCGTTGCAAGAGCTCCAATTGACTTACCAGGCAGCGCCGACAACGCTGAGGCCAATGCAGAGCGAGATACCGGTCACGGCCCATGCGTATGGCGAGGTCGTGCCCAGAAACTCGCCCACGTTAAAAGACTCGCCGGCCCCTGTGAAAAGCTGGTCTACCCACTGTTAGTACGCCTTGTCTTTCTCCTTCTCTTCCAGCGTGGTGTGCTAGGAGTCTAGAGTCTGTTACTTACAGCCGCCGATTAGCGTAAGGCCCAGTAGGGCGACGCTGGAAACACCGTAATATGACATGCTGTAAAAAGGAGAATTCGTATATGCAAATAGACTAGAACTGGTGCTTGTAAACAAAAGAACGTGTCCCCGTGTGCCCTCGTCGGTTCGTGTTAGGAGTCGCAGGTGGTCGCCAAAGTTGTTTGGAGGTGGTGGAAACAGGCGTGGGAGAGGGTGCTGGAATTGGTCTTGGCTGCTTTGCTGCTTTTTTTTGTCCTCCATCATACTTGTAACCCTTGCCCTGGATTTATGGCCATCTCCATGTTTTGAACCGCCCGATCCCACACCCAACCAGACCCAGACAACGATGGACGACGGACACCGATGTAAGTGCTGATAGTGTTGGATATATGCAAGTTCTTGTACTAACAGCGAGTAGCACAGCCGATACTTTCCCAGATCCCGCTGATAATCTCGCCATTTATTCAGCCACCCAAGGCAGTGACCCTGCCCTTCAACTTCAACAAGCTGCCCTCGGCGCTGCCTCCGCCCGCCAATTGCTCCGCCGCCGATGTCGAGGCCGTGGTTTCAAGCGCTCGAGCGGTTGGCGAGTATATTCAGTCTACTGACGAGACGGTGCGGACCGCCTGGAAGGAGTGGGTAGAGGCACAACGCTGCAAAGAAGTCGAGGAAAAGCGCAGAATCGCACCTGGTTATCTCGACACGGGGTTCAAGATGTTGCAACCTGTCCGAAAGGCCGAGGAGGCTGCTCGCCCTGCTTCAGATGCTGCCGGTTCTTCTGAGAAGGACGAGGCTCAGGTCAATGAAATCGACAAGGCGTTTGGCGGCGTGTCACTTTCTTGATTGATGCCATCACCGTCTTCTATTCATGCTCATTCAATTTTGTTGTTTCTATTGCGATACTATACACCACCAACACTACATGCATTTCCCTCTCATCCTTCCATGCTCCTCTTGCGGCCACGCATCCGCACGTCCTCCAACTTGCGCAGTATGTCTCTAATCTTCTTGCCGCCGCCACCCAGCTTCTTGCCCTCCTCGCTAGACTCAAAGAACTTGGTGTAGCCCTCCAGCAGCCACGCGTTGTAAATGTCGCTGTGCACTGGGTGTGTGCTGTTAACCGCGCGCTCGAGCACGTACAGGTCGACGGCCTTGTCCTCGGGCAAGGTTGACTGGCTGCCTAGTCCAAAATCAATCAAGACGGGCTCCACGCCGCTGGCGTCGCTGCTCGGCCGCAGGATAATGTTGGACGTTGTCAAATCACCGTGCACAACGTCGTAAAGATGCAGCTTGCCAATCTCGGCGCCAATTCGTAAAAGCACTGCCTTCATATCTTCATCTGTATCAATACTACCTGCCGCTTTCTTTCCCTCCTGTCCCCAGATCCAAACCTTGACGCTGCCATTGCTCCCGCTGTCATGTTCCTCTTGTTCCTCCGTAGTCGTACTGTCCTTGGGCTGTGTGCCCACATCCTCCATCCATATCACGCCCTGGCGAAAGTCGCCGCCCACGAGCCGCGGCACGCTGACGCCCAGGTTGTTGAGCTTGACAAGCAGCCGCGCCTCCGCCAGCGTGCGGTGCTTGGTCAGGCTGGCGTCCAGTGTCGGGTGTCGGTAAGGCTTGGGAGGCCGGTACTTGACAATGTAACTGCCACTAGAACTCGGCGACGTTGCGAGTGCTTGTACCGCGGCAGAGGGGCCAGAGGGGAGGTAGGGGTGCACGGGCGAGCGGTAGACAATCGCCTCGGCGCCCTGTGATATGCGGGTAAGCTCAATGTGTGGCACGAGCGTGCGCAGCTGGGCCTCGAGCTTGTCGGTCATCTTTTCGGTGTGTGGTGTTTTGAGACTTTGAATCAATGTCCTGGCTTGGTGGAAGTGTAGAAAATTTGAACCTCCCAAGGACAAGCAAAACTGGATTTCAAAAGCTAACTACTACGGTTGCCAAAGTTCAGTTACTGTACAAACCCAATTGCTTTTTTTTTATGAATATATGCGTTAGGCTATATATATATATTATTTTTATAATAATTACCAGTCACCAAGGACTCGTCCTAATTAGTTGAAAGCCTCCTTGGTCAACTCGTCAATTTCCTCGAGCGACTTGTTGGCAAAGTAGCGCACATCCACGTCATTGTCGTCTGCGAGCTTCTCCAAGTTGGGCACAACAGTCTTTTCAATGAGCTCCTTGATAGCTGCTGGCTCTGCATGAGGGCCAAGCTGGCCGCGCTTCTTGCTAGCGGTAGTCGCAGTAACTGACTCGGCATCAACCTTGGCCTCGTCCTTCTTTTCGGTAGTAGTGTCTTTGTCGTCCTTGATGACCTCAGCGGTAAGCGCCGCGTCCTTCTTCTCACTCTCCTCCAAGGGATACTGTGGTCGCAAGTAGGCCTCCACAAGCACCTTGAAGGTCTTGGCAATGTTGAATCTGATGTTGGGAATGGGGTCGTTCATCAAGTTGTTCAGGAAGGGAATGATGGAGTCGTTAATTGTGGCAGTATCAACAACAGGAATTAATACTGTGACGGCAAACAGCACAGTAAGTCTATAGAGATAGTTCGTGTTGGCGCCAACCACAATAATGTGAGGGATGATTTCTTCCTTGGCCCACTCGATTCCAAAGACCTCGGCCAATTTCTTGAGATTCAAAGTAGCTGCTTCACGGATGCTGTAAACGTTGTCCCAAAGCCATGTCATGCAGAGGGGTCCCAGTTCCTGGTCGAAAAACGAGACACCCAATTGTTCAGCCAACAATGGAATGTATTCGATAATGGCCAAGCGTACTCTCCACTGCTTGTCCTTGGCAAGGTCGCTAATGGCAGGAAGCAAGGACTTGGACAAAAGGTCAATTCCAATCACGTCATTGACAACATGTAGCTTCGAAATGATGTTCAATCGCACGTCGGGGAACTCGTCCTTGAGCATGAGTAAAAATGTGGGTAGAAGCGAATCAATGGTCTTTTCCTTGCCCAAAAGTGGGGCAAGGCGACTGATTTCTGAAGCCAATGCGGCTCTGACATGTTGCGAGGCGTCCTGGGAGAGCACTTCGACGTTGGGCACCACCTCGTTGAGGATGGTCTCACCAGGGATCAGAGTTGAAAATCCAGGAATTTGCTTTGAAATGGCAGTTCGCACCTCAGCTTCAGAGTCCTTCATCAAGTTGAGGAAAGCAGGAACAAACTTCTCTCTGGCCTCTGCACTGTCTAAGCTAATGGCGAGCTTTTCGAATCGGTTAGCGGCCATGTAGCGCACACGCCAGCTCTTGTCGGAGACAAGGGAGTTGGCTGCAGTGACTAGCTCTGTGTTGTATTTCGTGATTTCCTGGGTCTTGAGTGCCTCTGCAATGGCAATGAGCACATCCACAGAAAGTAGACGCACTGAGTCCTGGTCGTCGGTCAATTGTGCCTGGAACATGTCGTATAGGTTTCCCTCAAACTTGACCTCAGGTAGGGCGGAAACAACCTTGGGCAAGTTGGTAGCAGCTGCCCTTCGAACCATGGGGGCTTCGTCGAGACAAAGGGTCTTGTAGAGAGATAGCAATTCAGTCTGCGTAGCCTCTGGGACTCTTGAAATAATGGTGCTGTACAAGCCTGTGGCTGAAACTCTACTTGAAAACCACTCTGTAGATGAAAGGCGCTTCACAAGGGGGATGAAATATGACTCGAGCTGTTCGGGGGTTTGTGTCTCGCAGAGAGCGTCAATGGCCTCGACGGCCTTGTCTCTGACAACGGGCTCTTCCATTGCAGAAAGACTCTCCAGGATACTAAGGAGAATGTGAGCGTATTCAGCACCTCCAATGTAAGGAATGAAGCCCTTGAGCTCCTCTGCAAGAACCGTCAAGACTTCGTCTTCGTCTTCTTGGGTGACCTCTTCTAGAAATGGAACCAATTCCTGTCGAGTGCGCTCCTGGCCCAAAGCCAGTGCAATCGTCGACAAACGATGCATGGCATTCAGTCTCAATGTGATTTCATCGTGCTACACAGTTAGTAAACTCAAAGATGCTGGTGATTGGGAAAATGGGTCCTGGTGACTTCTAAAAATAATAAATTCGTAGTAGCCACGCATTTGGTTCAACAAACAAGCCAAGTACACACCTTTAGTTCATCGATCAAGAGAGCAAGAGGGTAGATTTCTTCAGCAGTCGGAGCTTGCGATTCCATTGTGTAAGGACGATGTGTACGTTATTGATGGAGAAGGTGTCGCGTGTGTATAACTAGTGTTGCTGTAATCTCAATTGGAAAAAGAATTTCTGTCTACAGATCGTCGGGGTTCTGGCACCAAGCAAAGGCAGTAAGACTGCAAATTGATCAAACTTGAACTTGTAGAGTGAGGGTGGTGACAGCGCGCCTGGCAGAAAGAGCAATGTGTGGAAGAAGTGATGGTGGTGGTGGTTTGCAGGAAGGAAATCAAAAAATGTAGGGGTTTTCCTTTTTTTGTGTGGTGTTTTGAACAACGCCCGGCTTTGCAAAGTAAATAAAGGACTGGTTGGGCTGAAATTTGCCAAATCACAGAGGGCAACTGGCCTAGTTTGGCTGGAAATCAAGGACGTTCGGTAGTAGCACCACTTGAAGTAGCACTTGTAGCAGTGGAAGTAGAGCTTTGAGAGTCTAATGGGTTGTAAACAAGACGCGAAAATCCCGTTTGGCTGGTGAAATTGACCGCTCGCGTGGCCTTGAAATTATCACAACAATGGGTCTGTAACGATCCATTCAACCTCGCATTTTTTTCATTACTGGACTTTTTCTGCTCCACCGTCGCAATTGAGCTTCTGGCCTACAAGTTCACAATGGACGCAAATACTGTGGGCTCGGTAGAGTCTACCATCAAAGGCTTGTCCAGTACGTAGAAACAGTGAGTTTGACCTGCGTTGCTCCAACTAATCTTCCAAGGCACGATCGATCTTCTCTCGCGGCTCCTACCTGATTCAGAAAAAGACGGCGAAATTCGCGTACAATGCCAAATTGCGCTTCCATTGGCGGTTTCTTTTGAAAAGCGCATGCGACTAGCAGCAAAACCTGCTTCAGATGCTTCTGTCAAGAGCTTTGACGCTTCCAGTAAGCTGCTTGAAAATCTCATTATGTTATCTTCTTGCTAACTAGCTAGTCACTGGGCTGTGGAATCAATGCGTCCTCGTTTCTAAAGATGAGACCCAGCAGTCCCGCGCGGTTGTAGTGTCTGGAGTCAAGTTCTTGTCTGCAGTTTTATTGACTTGTCATCAGTCGCTGGTAGACAGCACCTTTAGTACTCCACTTGATCTCGATTCACTCGGCCCTTGACTAACTGTTAAGACACCTTAAGAGCTCTCAAATGTTCCGTGAAAGCAGCTACATCACTACAAGGCAGGTCTTTCATACTTTTTCTCCAGTTCTTCAGTGCTAACTTAGGTAGAATGCAAGAAGCATGAAGAGTATCTCCAGGCCAAAGAGCTCTGTCAGCACGTGAGTGTTGCGCGACGTTTTTCTATTCAGTGAAAATTAACAATGCAGTCCATCACAAAACTGAAAAACAAGAGAACAACTTTAAGCGAAGAAGACGACCGAAAACTGGAACGGCTGGAACTAGAGGTTTTGATCCTCAACATTATATCTGTACGAACCAAAAAAAAAAATTGGTTTTTTTTTTTTTTTTTTTTCGATTACGATTCTAATATTTCAGGATCTCACTGAAAAAAAATATCCGCCTGCAGCATTGGCCTACACCCGATTATTTGCTGGTATAAAACTACTTTCGCCAGTAACAGTCCTGCACGTCACCATTGATTTATACAATTGCGCTGTGGAAATGCTTGAATCTGGGGAAATTGAAAAGGCAATCGAATGGGCCGGCAAGACTCTTGACTGCTCGAAAGCCAAACAATTTGACGACAAGTTAGTTGAAAAGCGCGACTCTATTGTATTGAACACGAGCAGGCTATTAGGTGAGTTTGACAGTATTTGAAAGTGCAGCTTTTCTAACAAATTAGTGCGGGCACTGTGTGTTGAAGATCCCGACAAGGCCATGTCTATTGTCAAGGACTTGGAAATTGTAAGTAGGCCTGCTAGTTAGAAGGGCAAAGATCTAACAACATTAGCAAAACCCCAACGGCATTGAGACTTTTCTTTCGAAATTCGAAATCCTTGACGCACAAGAGACTGAAAGAGAACTTTACGAGTCCAGTGAGCTGTTTCCTTTATTTTTTGGTTTCAATTTCTAATTGTCAGCTTTAATGGAACTGGTACTGTGTGTGGACGTGAAGAAGGAAATTTCAAGGTACGACGCTGAAACGTGCAGGGAACCTATAGCTAACCGTTTAGCTTCATGTTTCTAGTGCAGCATCTACAAGAAAAGTGCAATACGCTTACCTGCCTCGACTATGTGATCAACAACCATATTTCAATTGAAGAGAACGAACAAGTGTTTAATGACCTTGTAGTCAAACGGATTGAACTCACGACTGAAAATTTAGAATGCACGGCTTCTCAATGCGAAGAGTTTTTTGAAGGTAGGACTGGCCTTTGGCGATGCATTTTATTACTTACACTCTAGTTATTGAGAGAAAGCTTAGCAATGAAGTGCCAAATGCGCTCTCACAAGCAATACCAATGGTGAGATCACTTCCCAGTTTGTTTTCGCGGCTAATTTTTTAGATGCTGTGGAACCGTGTCCAAGTTTTACTTGATGTGGAAAAGTACGACGAATGTGTTAAATGGCTGGGGCTGTCCAGGCATCCTTTACTGAAGGGCCATGTTGAAGAAGATACTTTGCAAAAGCTGGATAGGTAAGAATCTTGTTTTGTGAACTCCAGGGTCCTGGCTCTAACAATACAGAAAACTGTTGCAGTGCTATTCGAAATTGAACCTGCCCGAAAAACTCCAGTCCTGGTATGAAGGAATGAGCGCTGAGCAAAAAGGCAGCACGCGGACGCTGGCAATCATGTTTGACTATTGGGTTCGGCATGGCAATCAAGAGAAAGCCCGTGAATTCATGACACAGATTGCAGCAAAGAAGGACGACTACTCCATTGTGGCGCTGGCGATATGCATTGGCAAAGCTCGAGACAATGGCGCTCAGGAACTTACGCTGTTGGGTATGACGACTGTTCTAGAAAGAATTTCCAGTACTGAGGACTCGGCGGTTCCAGAAGGAGTGAATGTTTCTTCGCTCATTAGATGTTCAATCCAGCTTCTGTTGAAGGAAATGACACATGGAGACGAAGAAGCTGCCAGAAAGCAATGCCAGGACTCTTGCAGCATGATGGGCAACATTTTGGATCAGGGTCTCAAGATTTTTCGCAATCTTGGGACACTGGAGGGTTCCATGACCAATGATATCATATGGATCATAAGCAAAGCCTATAACTCTGCACTCCATGTATCGCAAGAAGACAACATTGAAGGGTCGTTGGCACTGGCAGACCTGGCGCTAAAGGTGAGTTTTAAGGATTTTTTGACAAGTGGTATTTATACTAACGACGATAGTGGATGGACCTTGTTCCTTCGGATGCCGAGTACTCGCAACTTGCCGAAGTCAAGAAATGGAAAATGCACAGTACAACGCTCATGATTTTCAATCTAAGGCGGTGGACGACAGGGTGCCAAAATGACGCTGACAAAACGGTAAGTTATCCCGCCAAAAAAATGTGTCACAAGCAACTAATCACGAGTTGTATAGCGCGGCTACCAAAAAATCCAGGCGCTTGCAGTGGAAGGTGCACGGCTTGGTGCCAACAGTGGCGGCAGCATGTTGGGGTCAGAGACTGAAAACGCGGGGGCTGCCAGCAGGGTCAAGGAGTACAGAGGCAAACTGGTGCTTTACAATTTGGACAGTACGCTCAAACTGGAGCAGTGGCACATGATTAATGGGCTCGCCAAGGAACTCATGGAATATCAGGGCCAGTCCGACATTGTTGAGTGCGGGATTGACCTGCTGTTGAGCAGCGAGAGTTGCCCGACAGACACGCTTGTGGGTGCACTTCAGATCATTGTCAAGGACGCGGTGTACAGCCAAAACACTAATTTGGCAGTGTCTTCGAAATGGGTGCGCATCATGATGAGCCTAACACTGCCTACACGAGAACAAGTGTGCGACGAGGCACTTGGCCACTTGAAGGAGGGCCTGGCACTGCGCAATGTACGTAGAGTACAAGGTATTGGTGATGATTGAACCAGCTAACTGAAATGTGAAATAGGCTGCCGGGTACCCAGTTCACGAGATACAATGGATTGGTGAGTTTTACAATTGATGATGATGATGATGATGTCGATGATTTTATTGGTGCAACACAGGGCTAACCATGATATTATAGCAACGGCATGCTGGAATCACGGCGTTTACCAGAAACAGTATGTTGGGGATGAACCCTGAGCTTGAGCTAGAAACTAACAAACTTTTTGGAAAAGAATGAAGCAGAGCCAGAAAGCCGCGCGGTGGTGCGAAAAGGCGCTAATATTTGCTAGCTACGTCAATGAGCGAATGGAGCAACAGGTATGTTTAAGTTGGTGATTCTTTTTCCAGATGCCCGAGGATGTTTGGTGTCGTGTGACTCAAGGGCCAACAAACTTGTTAACACTTGGTAGTTGCAAAGAATGTATGTCAAGCTCATGTCTTTGGAGGCATGATAAGCCGATCAAGGGCCGTCCAATACTTGCTGAGAGTTTTGACTCTTTGGGCAATCTGTTTTATTTTTTTTTTCTATTTAATTTATTTGAGGTTGACGATGGCGTTGAATGTTTGGAAATGCACGAACATGTTTAGGCTATTTTTAATGATTAAAGGTGCAATAAACGCGTAAAATTGATTTGAAAATATGCCCAGTGACACTTTTAATTTTTTTAAAATTTGAACTGGCGCTGGGTCCCGTGACTGCTGTGATTTGGCGGCTGGCGATTGGGTGTACCGTGTGGGCCGGGGGGTACGTGGCTTGGTACGGGCGTGTGCCCAGTTGAACATTTTGAACAAGTTGGCCGGAAAAACAGTGGGCACAACGGCGGGTCACGTGGCGCGGCTATCGGAAACATATGGCTGTGTCAGCGCTTACGTGATACATTTTGAACATTTTGCCAATGAAAAAAAAATAAAAAAAGGGCGGGCGCTGCGCTCGACAACAAGGCACGCGAGGCTGAACCTGGGGCCCAAACTCTAAAAGAGTCTTTTTTATCTTTTTCTTGGTGCAGGGTTCATTTGGCTACATTTGCGTGCATTTGCCAGAGTCCAAGGCCAATCTCGACTTGCAACTTGTATTTTGCGCCATCTTTGACCTTGAAAATATATAAACCTCGACGAATCCCCCAGATTTGCCATTCTCTTTCCCATCATCAATCACAATCTACTTCAAACCCTCTTTGAAAGCATCTTCTTGACTGAAAGACCCACTCTTTTACCAAACACACCTCCACACATCTAAAACACACACTTCACAATGGACGCCTCTGCCCTCAACAACATGCTCGCCAACACGTACATTCCCAACGTGCGCGTCAAGCCCGCCTCCAAGATCCCCGCCCACCACCCATCTCTGGTCATGCAGGACTACCAGACTGACACGACGCACCACCTGTCCTGTGGCTGCAACAATGGCGCCTGCATTGAGGACCGCGCCTGGTGGTTCAACAAGACCAACTCTGCTTCCAGCAGTTGTAATGCTGAGGTGCCCAGAAGCGCTCTGGCCACCAAGTCGTCGCTGTCGCCTCGCCCCGTCTACAAGTCGAGCGCGAGCAGTAGCAGCATCTCGACCATTCAGTCCCTCTCGTCGAATTAAACTGGCGTTGACTGGGTGCTTATCTGCATACTAAAAAACCTCATTCCTTTTGCATAACAATTTTTATTTATAGAGCGCTTTTAAACTCTACAAGCTCTTATCACTACTAGTTTTTTTTTTTATTTATTTTTTATCTGCTTAGTTGCTGTTTTTTAATACAATGTTTCCATCTGTTTGAAACTCATTGTCTAGTTTATCGTAGCCCAACGTGTTTGTGTTTACATTGTCCTGCGAAGGATTGATTAGTAGAGGGGCAAGTTGTTTCCAAGATCGTGCTTGGACCAGCCCTGCCTGTTTTGCCCTGCCCTTTGAGCGAGACCGTTGACTGTTTTGCCCAATGTAAAAAAATGTCCACAAATGTCTTAGATGGGCTCTATTGGGGCAATTTGGGACATTGGGACTTGTTGCCAGTTTTCCATTTTTAGACATGTCCCTATAAATGTTACTTATACATCTCTAAGTTTAATCACGTGATAATAGACACGTGATGTTTTGATGGAGATTGGTGTGGACGCGAAATAGCTGTCATACAAGTTGTTGCGCACATAGTAAAACAGCTCCAAATATACTTACTAAGCAACTGCACATATATTACTAATCATAAAGCAATAAAATTAGTAAGCAGAATATGGTGGAGAGGACAGATATCGACGATATCGACGGATTGAAATCCATCAAGGATTACTGTTCAAGTTGTTGTCAACCAATGGTCCATAATCCATCGTTTTGATACAAGTTCAACATAACCAGTGAGCAGTTCTTGCAGTCAAATTAGAGACTTGAATTAAATAGGCGCCTTGGCGCTTGAGGTACTTGGAAAGGGCACCTACAAAGGCTTGTATAATTTGGATTGATTGATTGATGGATTGGTCATAAAGTCTATTAGTCCATCTGTTAGACAGAGGTTATCAATAAATAAATAAAATGCTATAAGATTAGATGCAAATGTGTGTTTGGAGCCTGTAGGGTAAGTTAAGCCTTGCTCTGCGCCGACTCGGGCGTCGCCAGCACCCCGTCCTTTTCCCTTACAGGTCCCGCCTCCAAGTCTTCTTCCTCCTCGGCACAATCCGTCCCAGTAACGGCCACAATCGGCTCCACGACGGACCGCACACTGACCCGCGACGCAACCACGACCGCCTCAGTCTCGACCTGCATGGGCCGGCGGATGCCCCTCACATGCACGCTCGTGCGCAGCTTGTACGACCGCGCGATTGTGCACGACTGGAATGACGGCGTCATGTAGTGCAAAGCGGCGGTGGTTGTGGGCCAGGTGTAAGGAAGGCTGGCCTGCAGCGTGTAGACGGTTTCGGCGGACTGGTCGCCTTGCCAGGTAGAGGTGGGGGTGAGCTGGTTGAGGACCCGCGTGTCGCGGACGACCTTGGTGTGCTCGGCGGCGCCGGGGCTGGCGAGGGACGCGCCAGCGAGGGTCGAGTACCGCGTCTCGGTGACGAGCTCAAGCACGACCTGGGCAATCCCCGGCAGCCTCTGCGCTGCCGCAACAGCATTGTTGCTTTCGGTGTTGCTGGGACCGACAGACGTGTCAAAGGACAGGTTCACGGGCAGCTCGCCGCAGACGGGCTCGTCGAGGGCAAAGGTGACGGGCTGGCTGGGCACACTCACGCTGAGCGCGCCGGCGGCCATCCCCGCAGAGTTTCCACTGCCAGTGCTGGTGCTCCCGCCGTGCCAGAAGCGGGTCAGCGGGGACCGCGAGCTCGCCTTCATAAACCGCGTCACGCACGCATACTGGTCTTTTTGCAAACTCTCGGCAACAGTATCTGTCGGCTCAGCATATGAAGGAAGCACTTTAATGTCGCAGTGGGTCTGGCATAAAGTGGCAAGCTTTTTGGTTTCGGGCTGGACAATCTTGACAAAGGCGCGCAGCTTGTAGTAGACACGGGCGGCGTTGGCGTGGACACCCGCGTGCAAGGCGACAAGGTGGGCGTCGTCAAGGGACGTGGCTTGTGACCCGCTCGGGCAGCCAAGGGACGGCACGAGCTGCGGGTGCACGACGCCGTCTGCCTCTTCGCACTTGCAGCTGGTGGGCCGTTGGTCGGGGACCTGGAGGGCAAAGGGGAAGGTGTAGACGTGCCCGCTGCGCACAATGCCGTCGGCGGGCATGGCCGTCGCGGGGACTAGGTGGTAGGCGAGCTTGGTCACGGCGTTGTTGGCGACAGCGTCGCCGTCAGCGGGGCCCGAGGTGATTTCGTGGCTCTCGAGGACAATGCCAAAGAGCGCCACGGCAAAGTTGCCGGCAGAGAGCCATGGCTGGAACCGGATGTGGCCCGCAATCATGTCACAAACGTCGAGCGGGCGGCCATTGTTGTTGTTGTTGTTGTTGTTGTTGTTGTTGTCCGATAGCTGGATAATCAAGGCCGGTTTGCCGTCATCTTCTGGGCTTTGGCGGCGCTGGACATGGACGCCTGTGGAGTACTCGGGGAGCGCATGAAGGGAGAGGTCAGAGTCGTCGCTGTCTTGGTTGTAGAGCGAGTGCAGGGAGCATGGGCTCGGAGTGGGTTTGCAAGCGGTGGCAGAGGGCGGCGCGTACCTTGGGGGCGGGCAGAGCAGAGCAGCGTCAGAGTGTTGGAGGCCAATGTTCATGTGTATCAAAGTCTTGGTCGTAAATTCTTGGAGTCGTAAAAGTCTTGAAGTCTTGAAAATACCTTTGAGAGAGTATTAAAATTAAAAAAAAAAAAAGAAGAGCAGGCCGAGTAGTATTTAAAGGGCTGCCCGTTGATGGCTCCACAAAGCGCAACGTTCGCCCAGTCCGGCGTTGAGTTTTGGCCCAGAACAGAAAACTTTTTCTCTCTCTTGGCCAGCGAGTGGCTCGTGCCCAGAAACCCATCGATCGCAGCCAAAATTTTCTAAGTCCAGCGAAATTGTGGCTTGTGCGGAGGATCCAAAGAGGCAGATTGTGGCTTGCAGGGGGACGCACGCAGAAATAGTCATGTGCGCGCTGGGCCACTAGCCCCATCTCGCAGAAAGGAGCCCCTCAGGGAAGTCCCAGCGCAAAGAGGCGCATGTGAGGCAAATGCCAGAGACTTCTGAGGCAGCCAGGCGGGAAACTTTGGAGCAGCCAGGAAGGCAGGGCTGGCAAGGTTATCAAGGTTATAACTGCTTGGGAGGGACTGGGGAACTTGGGACCTAAGACTTGGGACTTGGACCCAGGCACGGTCAACAACCCGGTGTGGCTAGAGCAGGCGAAACAAGAGAAACAAGAGAGCGCCCGTTTGTTGTCTCCGTCGGATTGGCCATATCGGCAGCTGGAATTTCTTGGAAATGACGCGCAGTGACTAACGGGACTGTTCAAGACTCATGGCAGGCATGGGTGTTGAGTTTGAGTCTTGAACAGCACACGCAAGGCAGTGATCTTGAACACCGCTGGAAAGTGTCCCAGAGACCTGAAAGACTTTAATGATCATGGACAATACCTACTAAACGTACTGGAATAATAGACCGAGGCTGGGCTATCTCTCAACGGGTGCTACGAAAAGTGTTTGATACACGCCTGCTCAAATGCACACCTGGACTTTACTTGACACCAATTCTAAACAAACAACTACTCCAACACTATTGTTTAATAGATTATAAACAGCCTTGATGGCGATTCCCAGCTTGGATCTAAGGACCAAGCTTGGTTTGGTAGCCTTCAAAGTGCTTCCACGGACTCTCGTACGGCTGACCACGTGACCACGAACCTCCCAATGGCTCTGAAAATTTTCAAATCAAGCAAGCAAGCGCACTGAACGCCGGTAATACGCACACGAGCACCCAAATGAGACACCCATTCCACGCCATCATTGCCGACGCTGCGGGCAAGTACCTGTACGGCGCCTGCTCCGACAGAGTGCAAAAGTACAGCCTAGAGTCTGGCCGTCTTGAGGCCGAGTACG
Source organism: Geotrichum cucujoidarum (assembly GCA_030566025.1). Lineage (NCBI taxonomy): Eukaryota > Fungi > Ascomycota > Dipodascomycetes > Dipodascales > Dipodascaceae > Geotrichum > Geotrichum cucujoidarum. The sequence continues at coordinate 127,466 of JAJMHN010000028.1, read as the reverse complement.
TCTTGACCAGCAGCAGTGGTGACGATAATGAACCCACCGAGGAGCAGACGCAAGACGCTGCCGAACCCCCAGCCAAGAAAGCCAAAACCGAGGGCGGTGAACAGGAAAAGAAAAAGAGCAGCGGCAGCAACAACCAAGAAGGCCCCAAGGCCGTGCGGGAGCTGCGGTTCAGTCGGTCTGGCGCGTACGTGATTGCGACCGAGGCCAAGAGCGTGCTGGTCCTTTCCGCCAGCGACTTGACGCTGCACAGCCAGCGCACTTTTCCAAAACGGCCCTCGGCGGTCGTGACTACCGTGGACGACGCGGACCTGCTTGTGGGCGACAAGTTTGGGGACGCGTACGCGGTGCCGCTGCTGTCCAAGGACGCGCTGGTGGTGTCGTCGTCGGAGGCGGCCAAGGCCGAGGCCAAGGCCAACAAGAGCATTGAGCCCATCCTAGGCCACGTGTCGATGCTGGTCGACATGACGCTGGCCGAGGGTGCGGGCGGCAAGCAGTACGTGATTACTGCGGACCGCGACGAGCACATTCGCGTGTCGCAGTACCCCAAGTCCTTCATTGTCGAGCGCTGGCTGTTTGGCCACAAGGAGTTTGTCTCCTCGCTGTGCCTGCTCCCCTGGCAGTCCAACATTCTCGTCTCCGGTGGTGGTGACGAGTTCCTGGCCGTTTGGGACTGGACTGAGGGCAAATCGGTCCAGCAGTTTGACATTCGCGCGCTGATTGCGCCTTACCTCACCGCCGAGTTCCACACGGCGCTGCGCAAGGGCGGGGATTTGGAGATCTCCGTGGCGAGGATTGTGGCGCTGCCGCAGCTGAAGCAGGTCGCGGTGCTTTGTGAGGCCACGAGCGTGGTGCTCGTGCTGCAGGTCGATGAGCAAACGCACACGCTGTCGCACGTTGCCACCCTTGAAAACAAGACGGGGGCCCGCGTCGTTGACATCTCGGCGTCAGAGTCCAACACTCCTGCTTTGATTGCATCGCTGGACGGCCCGGACGTGCTCGTCGCAGCTTACTCGGTTGTGGACGGCAAGCTCGTGCAAGAGGAGACAGAGTCCGCGGGAGTGGCCGAAATCAACGGCAAGGGCTCGGTTGAGCGCAGTGACGCCGGCAAGGAGTTCCCGCTGTACAGTATCAAGCACCTGCGCAAGCGCGGCGAGTTTTAATTTATACAAAATACACAATAGACTTACTGAACTCGGAGGTTGAACCTTTTGTACGTAAATTGATGGACTTCTTCGGGAGGCCTTGTCGAATCGTGGTTTGTCAGCACTTAATCGGGTGTCGATGGATACGCGAAACGCGCTGGATGAGCTGGGCTCGTCACCTACCCACCAAACGCACGACCAGGCTGGCATCTTTCAATCCCTGGCCTTGGGCAATTCAATGGTTCTCGTCTAACTAGCAAGCTAGTCCAAGTATTACTCAAAAGATTCATAAGCAGAATCACCACTGGGCAAGGCATTGAAGGCAGTGGGAAAAAAAAAGGTTGTTGTCGACCACCGAAAAAAAAGAGCTCCTTGTTCCCCTTAACGGTCTCATTTTGCACAATTTCTCATCCATCAATCTTCTTCTTCTTCCTCCTCCTCTTCACCGCTGGTCCCGTTCTTTTCTTTCAACAACAGAAACCGCACAGACGCCAACTGCACCACCACCCGTTTCCTGGCCGGATTTCAACAACTCCCGCCTTTAAACCCCATTGACAAACAACCCCCCGTTCTTTTGAATGAGCAACCAGTCGTTTTTGTAAAGCCTACAACAGCCCTTTCCTTTCGATCCTTAATCAACCTTTAAATTTTTTTTTTTTTCAAATATTTTATTTCGATTTCATTGTTCGTTCGTTTCAATCAACTCGACCGCCGCAATCACACGCCAGCGTAAGTTTTTTGCTCCGTTCAATCGTTGGTGCTGGCTCTTTTCTGTTCGGTGGGCTTGAACTTTTTTTTTTTTTTTTTGGAATTTTTTACCACCACTACTCCTGGCCATCACAAGAGTGCAGTTGTACTCTACGTTCACGACTTTTATCTCGGATTTTTTTCTTTCTTTCCTTCCTCCTGCTAATACCATTCCCTTCTTCTAGCCCTTCTTCTTCATTACTCTGCGATCCCTGTCCAGGCGATTTGAAAAATTTAAAAAAATCAACCGCCATGTCGCTTGTCCTGCAACCAGTGCTGTCGCTGTTGGGGTACATCTCCACCAACGCCGCCAAACGCCCCATCCACACCATCGTTTGCATCTCAGTGCTCGCCACCACTGCCTACTTCTCCATCCTGGATCTGTCCATTCCTACCTCTGTCAACACTCTGTCCACCAACTTTTACCATGACGGCTCAGCCTCCTTTACAAACACCTCCGACTGGGTCCTCATTGAGTCTGCTAGTGAATACCCCGAAGCTGAACACCTGGTCAGTGCCAAACTTGTCTTTGCCGGTATCTCGAACGCCGTTGTCCCTCAAATTCCTTATACTGTGCCCGGAGAAAGCGTTTACGAAAAGGATATGCTCGTACCCTTTGACGAGCTTAACTCGTGGGTCAAGTCTGTGTCTGAGATCAAGGTCGAGTCTACTTCAGGCTCGGCCGACGATGTCTGGCGCCTCCGCAAGTCCTTTTCGTGGGCCCTGTGGATGAAGTGGAACTTTACTCGTCTCATGGACCTGATCCACGCCACTGAGACCTTTGACTTGGCCGTCGTTGGCATTGCTTACCTTGCCATGCACTACACTTTTATCTCGCTCTACATTTCCATGCGCCGCCTGGGCTCCAACTTTTGGCTTGCTACCTCCATCATGCTTTCTTCTACTTTTGCATTCATGTTTGCTTTCGTCACGTCCTTTTACTTGGGCGTCCCCGTTTCCATTGTCACTCTTTCGGAGGGACTTCCCTTTTTGGTCGTGACAATTGGGTTTGGCAACAAGATCCGCCTCACTGACATTTCTCTCCAGACCTACAACAGCAGAACCGCCGGCTCTTCCATTGAGCACTTGGTCTCTGGTGTCATTGCCACTGAGGGAAAGACCATCATGCGCGACTATGCTATTCAAATCATTGCCCTCATTGGCGGTGCCAGCTGTGGCGTCAATGGTCTTTGGCAGTTTTGCTTTTTGAGTGTGTGGATTCTCATTTATGATCTCCTCATGATGCTTACCTTCCACGCCGCAATTCTCTCCATCAAGGTCGAAATTGGCAAGATCAAGCGCAATGAGGCTATCCGTGACGCCCTTGAAGAGGACGGTGTCTCTCAACAAGTTGCCGAGTCTGTTGCTCACTCCAACGAAACTGAAAAGAAGACCAACTATTCTGTCTCTGTTTTCAAGGTGCTCATGGTCTCTTGCTTTGTCTTGTTGAACGCCGTTCAGCTCACCAACTACCCACTCAACTCCAGCTCTGTCAAATTGTCTTCCAGCACTCTTTCTGATGTCATTGTCAACCAGATCCCCGCTTCCCCCACTGGTACTGTCATCACTGTTTTGCCCGCTTTTGTCTTTGAACATGCCCGTCTCTCTGCCCGGTTTGAGGACTCTATCGTTTTGCTCCTCCGCAAGTGGACTGAGACTATTGGAGATCCCCTGATTTCCAAGTTTATTTTCATTGGTCTTGCCCTCAGTGTTGGTCTCAACGCCTTTTTGTTCAATGCTGCCCGTGAACCTACTGTCAAGGTTGTCGAGAGAATTGTTGAAAAGAAGATCCCCATCATTATTGAGCGTACCTCTGCTTCTGGCTCCGACTCAGATGCCTCTGATGGCGACGATGCCCTTGAAATGAAGCCCCAGGCCAAGAAGTCGACTGCCACTACCAGAACCCTTGACGAGTCCGCCCTGTTTTTGAAGAATGGTAACGCTAAGATTTTGGAAGATGAGGAGCTTATTAACCTCTCTGTTTCTGGAAAACTTCCTCTTTATGCCCTTGAAAAGCACCTCGGTGATACCACTAGAGCTGTCTTTATTCGTCGAGCTGTTGTTTCGCGTCTTTCTGATACCAAGAACCTTGAAGACTCGTTGCTGCCCTACCAGCATTACGACTACGACCGTGTCCTTGGTGCCTGCTGTGAAAACGTTATTGGTTACATTCCTCTCCCTGTTGGTGTTGCTGGTCCATTGACCATTGATGGCAAGTCTTACTACCTCCCCATGGCTACCACTGAAGGTTGCTTGGTCGCTTCTACTATGCGTGGTTGCAAGGCCATGAACGCTGGAGGTGGTGTTACCACTGTTCTTACCAATGACGGTATGACTAGAGGACCTTGTGTCTCGTTTGCTTCACTGACCCGTGCTGGTGAGGCCAAGATCTGGCTTGACTCTGAGGAAGGCCAGCGCACCATCAAGAAGGCTTTCAACTCCACGTCGCGATTTGCTCGTTTGCAAAATATCAAGACTGCCATTGCCGGCACTCTTTTGTTTATTCGTTTTACCACCACCACTGGTGACGCCATGGGCATGAACATGATTTCCAAGGGTGTCGAGTATTCCCTCAAGTACATGTCTGAAGAGTGCGGCTTTGAGGACATGGACGTCATTTCTGTTTCTGGTAACTACTGCACAGACAAGAAGCCTGCTGCCATTAACTGGATTGAGGGACGTGGCAAGAGTGTCGTTGCCGCTGCTGTGGTCCCTGGTCACATTGTCCGATCTGTTCTCAAAAGTGACGTTGACGCCATGGTTGAGCTCAACGTGAGCAAAAACTTGGTCGGAAGTGCCATGGCTGGTAGTGTTGGAGGTTTCAATGCTCAAGCTGCCAACCTTGTCACTGCTGTTTTCCTTGCCACTGGCCAGGACCCTGCACAGAACGTTGAATCTTCCAACTGTATCACTCTCATGAAGGCGGTTGACGGAGATCTCCACATATCCGTTTCCATGCCCTCTATTGAGGTTGGTACTATTGGCGGTGGTACTATCTTGGAGCCCCAGGGATCTATGCTTGATCTCCTTGGTGTCCGCGGCCCCCATGCCACTAGCCCTGGCCAGAACTCTCGCCAGCTTGCCAAGATTGTCGCAGCTACTGTTCTTGCCGCTGAGCTTTCCCTCGGCGCTGCCCTTGCTGCAGGCCATCTTGTCCAGAGCCACATGATTCACAACCGTTCCAAGGCCCCCACCCCCAGTGTTGCTTCGACGGCTGACCTCAACAGACTTGCTGACGGATCCAAAATCTGCATTAAATCATGATTTGTTTGTTTTATTCAAGCCCCCTCTTACCTACCTACCCGCCTACCTATTCTACTCCCATTTTCTCGATGAATCGCCATTAATATAGTGTTTACAATGTGTGCATCTCTATCTTTGTATTATTATAGTTGTAAAAATAAAATAGTTTCAATGGGCTAATAAATCAATCAATGACAAGAAGTCGAATGTATAATCAGCCGCGCACGCAGTATATCTGAGTCTCAGAATAAACTTGGGCCCAGCATCTGCTTACCCAACCGCTTACACGTTTTTGCCCAATTACAGGGCGAGTAATTTCCAATGACATTTTTACAAATTTCTGTCCCTCCTCCAAGGTCAATCAAGAAGCACCACAACTTCCAACATCTACTTTGCATTTTAATATACATCACATCCCGCCATGTCCGCCAAATACGTATTCCCCAAGGCTCTCAAGGAGCTCAGATTCCACTTTTCTCAGACCGGCGAAGCCTCTGTTCCTCTAAGGTTAGTGCGACAGTAAACAAGATGCAAATGCGTTTGGGCCAGTAGCTACTGACTGGCAATTGTTCTTTCAGCTCTACCACCCTGCGTTATTCTCTTTTCTCCAGGAGCTCTCTTTACTAACTGAAGTTTTTTTTTTTTTTACCTAGGCAATTCCTTACCCGCGCATACCCCGTCATTAAAAAGCACAACCCGTCCACGCCAGTACTGATCCGCGAGGCGTTTGGCGTGCGCCCCACGGTCTTTGCGCGCTTTGAGTTTGGCAAGGAGTCCAAGGTCCACCTGGACGGCATTTCCGAGTCCGAGATTGAAAAGACGGTCGAGTCGTTGGTCAAGTCTGCATAATACAAGAGAATGAAACACACAAAAAAAATAGAAATGATTTGGATTGATAGTTTGAAACCGAAAGGAAGAGATAAGGATAGGGAGAAGGGCAGGGAGAAGGAATGGGCGGAAGTAGTTGGTGGGTGTAGTATGATGGCGGCCATTTGGTGCAACTGCGCGCGCTCTCTTGGTCTCGCTGGCGTTTTGTCGCCGGGCGCACTGAGTTGAGTAAGAGTTTGTTGTGCTTGTCCCATAGATCGACACGATGACAACAAGACGAGCAGGGTGATAAAGGAAAAGGATTGATGGAAAACGCGATCCAGAACGTGAGGAAGAAGGCCGGCCAGGGCACAAACAAACAACAAGCGTGCAAGGTAGCATGATCGATCGTGATTGTGTTTAATACTTTTCCGCGCGGTAACAGAAACGAACCCTGCTTTGGTTTGGCATTGTGCTAGGCTTGGTATGGCGAACGTGTGAATGAAGCGGTTTGTTTGCGTAGAACGGCGTAGTTGGCGATGTCTCGTATTAGTTACCTTGTAGGCTCCTCCTATTTAGTGCGTATTGTGAGCCCTTTGGACCAGAGCACCATGACGCGCCCTGGCCAAACCCAGCCTTCAGGAGGGACCTGCACGCGATTGCTTGTCTTGTCCGCGGCCGCCGCCTGCCAATCCCTGCTCGACCGAGCCGGCGCATCGCAAGGCCCTGGTTCTCGAACCGCGCGCGGATTATCATTCTTTGTTTCGTGATTTGCGCTTCGGAAGCTGGCAGGAAATCTAGTTTGGCAAGGCTAGTTAGTTACCGTACCATTAAATCAAAATCCCTTATTTATTTCGAACCAACGTCAAAAACACAAAGCATTTCCAACTTTCTCTCTCTTCTTCTCTTCTTTTTTCCTCACCTTCCAACCCCTCAATCGCTGTTTATCAATGGACAGACTTCTTCAGGATATCGGAGTGCTCGTCAACTCCACCGTCGAGGGCGCAGTCACCCAGGTGTCCAAACTGCCTGGGTCCTCAATCCTCTTGCGCTACATTAAGAGCTCGTACCAAAACGATCCCATCCGCTCGCTCCTCGAGGCCTTCTTGCTTCTGTTTGCCATTCGCTACTTCTTGGCCTCCAAGTACTCGACCTCGAAACAGAACTACGTCAAGCTCGAGGCCCATGAAATCGACGAGCTCGTGGCTGACTGGGAGCCCGAACCACTGGTCAAGCCCCTGGACGATTCCGAGCGATGGAAGCTTGAAAAGATCCCCATCATCTTTGGCGCCTCTGGCCCCAAGGTCCGTCTCACCACCGAGAAGGAGGCTCTCGCCAGCTCGCCCTTCGTCAACAAGGAACTCGTTTCCAGCGGCAGCACCCTGCCGTCTCCCGCGACTGCCCTGCAGGATCAGCGCGTTTACCTCAACTTTCTTTCCAACGACATGCTCAACTTCAACACCCGCCCCGAGGTCTGCAACGCGGCCGTCAAGACGATCCGTAGCTACGGTGTCGGCTCTTGCGGCCCTGCCGGATTCTACGGTAACCAAGACGCTCACACGCAGTGCGAAAAGGACATTGCCAGCTTTTTGGGCACTGAGAGCTGCATTCTCTACGCCCAGGGTCTGGCCACTGCTTCCTCTGTTATTCCTTGCTTTTTGAAGAGAGGCGACGTCATTGTCGCCGACAAGGGTGTCAACATTTCGATTCAAAAGGGTATCAATCTCTCTCGTGCTACCGTTTACTGGTTTGAACACAATGACATGGCTGATCTCGAGGCCAAGCTCATCCAGGCCAACAAAAAGTACCGCAAGGGACCCCTCCCCCGTCGTTTCATTTTCACTGAAGGCCTCTTTGAGCACTTCGGCGACAGCCCTGACTTGCGCAAGATTGTCGAGCTCAAGGTCAAGTACAAGTACAGACTTTTGCTCGACGAGTCCTGGTCGCTTGGTCTCCTTGGTGAGACCGGTCGCGGTCTCCCCGAGCAGTACGGCATCCCCCGGCCCGAGATTGACATTACCATTGGCTCCCTCGCCAACCTGTTTGGCTCTGCCGGTGGTTTCTGTGCTGGTGTCAAGCACATGGTCGAGCACCAGCGCATTATTTCGCTGGCCTACACTTTTAGTGCCACCATGCCCGCATACCTTGCGCACAACACGTCGACCGTCATTAAGCTCATGAGCGATGATTCGTTCGCCTCTACCGAGCTTGTCCCGCATCGCGCCAAGGGCGCCGCCTTCTACAAGGTCTTTGAGAACAGCGACCACGTCGACGTTGTCTCCAAGCCCGGCCTGCCTCTCGTCAGCCTTGTCCTCGTCAAGGAGTTTGACAACAGCAACGCCGAAGAGCGCGTCCTCCAAAGCATTGTCGACCGCTGCCGCAACCAAGGTGTGCTCATCTCGCGTCAGCTCTACGTCCCCGAGATTGAGATCCTCCCAGTTGAACAAGGCCTGCGTATCCTGCTCAACAATGGACTCACCTACGAGGAGACCCTGCACGGCGCCAGAGTCATTAACGACGCTATTAACGAAGAGTTCAAATAAAGCTCTTTTTTTATATTTTTCCCTCATAATCTCTAATATAATTAATCTTGCACCGAAGTTGTTTTCCTTACTGGAGGTTTGGTATGGGCTTTTTGCCGTCTGGAAAATAACCATTACATGACGCTTGTGATGGCTTTGACGTCCCCACAAAATCCAGAAAAATTTCACCTCCGTCTCAGTCTCTTCTTTTATTTCCTTATTACTTCTAAATCATGTCCATCGAGTCTTACTCGTCGATTGAAAGCCCTCGCCCGCCCAGTACCCGATCCCACCGCTCAACGTCGTCTCAGCACACCGCATCACCTCGTCGCAAGTCCCGGCTCGAGCCTTACCTCATGTACATGCAGAAAAAGATGAAGTCTATTAGATGATCATGCTAACAGATATCTTGACTTAGAATTGCGTTACACTTACTCGCCGCATTTAAACAGTCACTGGGTTCTGTTACAAGCATCTTGGTAGAACAATGCGTTGCCCTTGGTTTTATAAATATACATGCTAACAAATACTGCTTTTAGAAATCAACAGAGACTTGGAAGTTCGCGTCGTTGTCGTCTAACTTATCTGAAATGAATGCTGTCCTGATTTTTCTTTACAGCGTATTGCTAATATTTGTCCTGGGCTGGCTCGTCCTAGGAGGTAAGTCAAGACTTTGACTATATTACATTTAGTGCATTTGCTAACTTATTTCCAGTCCTTGTATTTTCGCCTGTGTTGCTGCCAGTTGCAATTTTTCTGCTCGGAGTCTGGGGTACACTGGCGTTGGCCAAGTATATGCAGCAGGCACAGGTTGGTGCCAAGCTTCAAAAGTACCTGCCGGCCAAGTTGACCGCTGCCAGCGGATCTGTTGCTAAGGGAAGATTGACAAACGGCAAGGCGACAGGTTTAGCAGGCAAGAATAGAGTCAGTTTGGCGGACCAACGAGCCAAATGGCGGTTCATCAACAATATGCAGGCAGTCAAGACGTGGGATGTGGTTCAGGAAGTCAACAGCAGGGAAAACGCTATTGACGAGTTTGAGTTGGAGATGGAACCAGAAGTCCAGGAGTGAACAGGTCGTAAGCCGGATCACAATCAAGTAATATAATTACACAAATAGTGATATAATACCAATTCTGCTGCTACTTGTTCAACTGTTGATATCAAGTGGAACAATGCGGGCTGGGTTTTAGTTCCGCCTTGAGTGGCTTGGAGATGGCTTGGAGAGTTGGGACATTTCGATTTTGGTGAACTTCGCCCAGCCAACCTACATAGAACAATTTGAATCTAGGTAGATAAAGCACCAGGACTGCGCCAATGCCTACTTCTTTTCTAATTCCACACACATGCCTGGCCTGACCGCGCACTCAGTTAAAACTTCTACTTCGACAGTGGGCTCGACCGGTACTTACGTGCAATGCTCAGGCGAGACGAAAGCAGCCGCGAGGTGCAAAAAAAAAGTACTATGCAAAGACACACCCCGCGGCGCTAAGCAGACCAGGAAGGTGTACTGCCACTACCATGTCGGCCAGGAGGAAAGCCTGGTGCTGGCCATGCAGGGCCTCCAGCTCTCGGCCAAACCGGGCGGGGGCGGCAAGCAAAAGCCGGCACAGAAACAAAAGCTGCAGCCAATCCTGGGTTACGTCCAAGATCCGCCGGGCCTCAAGTACGACAACCCTCCTGTTCGCATTGACGCCATGACCACGGATAAGACCAAGCCCAAACGCGCGTACATTTACGTGTACACACTGGAAGCCGGCCACGACAACGTGCACGTATTTGCTGACGGCCAGTTCCGGCCTCTCGGCGGCGAAAGCAGTTGGTTCAAGGACTTGTTCCGGCCGAGCGCGGGAAGGAAGCCCAGAATGACGCTGATCAAAGTCGGGTACACGACGCAGACGCCGCGCCGGCGGGTCGACCAGTGGCGCGAGCAGTGCCGGCACCCCATCCGCCTGCTCGGCCCTCCCGAACCCCGGCGGTGGCTGTTTGGCGGCAGCGGTGGAGGGGGGTACGCGAGGGAGATGGAGGGCTGGCCGGTGCGCGTGCCAGAACGGGCAAGGGCGGTGGAGCGAGCCGTGCACGAGCGGCTGTGGGCGCGGTACGGGCGTGGGCGTGTGCACTGCGAGGGCTGCGCCAAAGCTGCGTTGAAACCCGGCGGCGGCGGTGGCGCGGGTGGCAAGATGGGCACGCATACGGAGTGGTTTCTGGTCCCGAATGACGATAAGACGCTGGAGCATGTGTACAGTGTGATTGCGGATTGCATCAGGGAGGGCTGAGGACTACCTACTTGCCAGGGAGCTCTGTTGGATTTGGGGCAGAGCTTGGTGATGGCATATTCGTGCACCAGGACATGGTCCAGTCCAAAGCTACACCAATTGTCCAAGTCTGTCAGAGGCACCATTACCGCCTGTGCCTGTACAGAATGTCCGGCACAAAAGCTGCCTTGACCATATTTGATTCAAACTTTTCTGAATCAGTATATATGGGACCAAGACCATCTTTAAAAATACCAGAGTGCAGTTGATCATCCTACGGTGAGCTCAAAGATTGCTGTCTTTTGCTAGACGTGTGATACACCTACTGCTTAAATATCTACTGTATTGTGTAACCTTGAACATCTATTGACAACCAAAACTAAACTTTTTCAAGAAACCTTTGATATTTTTGAAAATAATAATTAAGACGATATAATTTTACATACTTGAGTTATTTTTTTGTCCTACAACTAAGAGTTCATGTAGGTGGAGGGGTCGACACCCTCTTCCGGGAAGACGGGGATGGTGACCTCGAAGCGCTCCTGGATCTTGGCCAGAACCTGCTGGTCCTCCTCGGTGGAGACAAAGGAGATGGCAAGACCCTTGGTACCGAAACGGCCGGCACGGCCGACGCGGTGGAGGTACTGGTCAGCCTCGGGGGGCAGGTCGTAGTTGATGGCGAGGTTAATGCGCTCGATATCGATACCACGGCCAAACACGTCGGTGCAGACGCAAATACGCTTGTTGAACTCCTTGAAAGACTTGTAGCGGGCAATGCGCTCCTCCTGAGGGATGCCACTGTGGACGGCAATGGAGGGGAAGTTGCACTCGTTGAGCAGACGGTTGAGCTCGTTGGCGCGCGACGTGGACTTGACAAAGATAATGACCTGGTTGAACTCGAGGTTGTCGAGCAGTTCGTTGAGCTTGCGGTTCTTCTCGCGCTCGGCGAGCTTGAGGTAGTACTGCTGCAGACCGTGCAAGGTCAGCTTGGTCTCGTCGTCAACGTAAATCTCGAGGGGCAGCTGCATGAACTTCTTGCAGACGGGGCGCATGTCCTGGGCCAAAGTGGCGGAAAACATCATGACCTGCTTCTGGTGAGGAGTGGCACGGAAAATCTCCTGGACATCGCGGCGCATGTCGGCGGTCTCGAGGACCTTGTCACACTCGTCAATGACAAAGGTCTTGACGTTGCTGAGACGGAGGTGCTTGTCGCGGACAAGGGCGTTGAGACGACCGGGGGTAGCGACAATGATGTGGGGGGAAGTGGACTTGTCCTTAATGAGGTCAATGTCCTTCTGGGTGGGGGTACCACCGTAAAAGACAGAGGTGCGTACGTCGGGCAAGTACTTGGAGAATCTCGAGTACTCGTTCTTGATTTGGTAGGCAAGCTCACGGGTGTGGCAAAGCACAACAACAGCGACCTCGCCGTCAACGGGCTCAATCTGCTGCAAAGTACTCAGCACAAAGACGGCGGTCTTACCGAGACCGGACTTGGCCTGGCAGAGCACGTCAGTGCCGAGAATGGACTGGGGAATACAAACCTGCTGGACTATATGTTGGGTGTTAGCTTCTGAAAATTTCACTCATGAACAAGGGCATTTCATGCCAAAAAAAAAAAAAAAAAAAAAAAAAAAAAAAGAACGTACCTTCAGAGGGGTGCTCGAAACCGCAGTCAACAATGGCACGAAGCAGCTCGGGCTTGAGAAGGAAATCTCTGAAACCAGTGGAGTGAATTCCGACGTAGGAGCCCTTCTTGTCAGCAGCCTCCTGCTTGATGGGCAGAGCCTCATCATCATTCAGCTCCTCAGTCTCTGCAGCGGCAGCGGCAGCGGCAGCGGCAGCGGGAGGGGGGACGGCGACTTCTTCGCTATCGGAGTAGTCGAGGAGTTCTTCTTCTTCGTGGGGCATTGTGGGATTCAAAGGAGGTGGTCTTGGTTGGTGTAATGTTAGAATAACGCGTGTTTTAATTTTTCATTGTTTAATTTCATGAATTGTTTGAGGACCACAAAGAGTCGAGAGAGGTCCGCCACAGAGAGCGTGGGGACCAAAACGAACGGACGCAGCCAGACGACATACCTCGGATGTAGATGTGTGTGTATGCTCTTCAGGACGATACGGCTGGAGGGCGTGGGGTGTGTTGCGGGGTGGTGTGGAATAAATAGAGAGGACCAGGACGCGTGGCAAGAAAAGAAAACAAGGTCGCGAACAAAGATTTGGAGGTGGCAGCGGCGGGAGCGGTGGAAAATTGGTGGAAATGGGTGGAAAATGGTGGTGGTGGTGCTGAAATTTCAATTTATTTCATTTCGCCCAATTTGGGCAAGGGGTTGCTGCAGCAACAAGGGCAAGGAACTGTGACTAATGGCTTACATAACAAAGTACCTAAATTGGGCGCTGTGCATGCCAATCTTGCATATCTAACTGAAAATGCAACAAACACCCCAGCACACTAGATGCAACAAAAGCCAGGGCTCCACCAAAAAGCGCCCAAACAAGACCTGGAATGAGCTCAGCTTCAGTGCAGCACAGACTACCTATGTGTACTAGGTCGTTGTAGGCTAGCTAGAGTAGTTGGGCAGTCCGACCGTAGCCGAGACATTGTGGACGGCCCAGTCGTGGGCTGAAACAGTCTTAGAGTCTCAGATGGCGTGCACAGAAATCCAGCGCTGGTGAATCTTTCCACGGCGGGTTCGCAGAAGGCATCGGACTCAACAACACCGCCCAGGTCCCTTGAGACCGCTTTCAAAGCCCTTGAACTGCCCGCGAGCTGTTCTTGAGCCTCGTCTGAACCGGTGCCGAGCAGAATTCCCCGGCTCTGGCGCGTAGTCCGGCCCGTTTGCGCGCGTAGTTTGGGTGCCCGTAGTTTGGTTTTGCATACTTTAAATAGACTTTGCTGTAAACAGGTCATCACTTTCTTCCTTCAACCAGCTCCAGGCACATCCACCACCACCACCACCACCACCACACAAAACAACCGCTAACTGCTGCCATTTCCTCTGTGGACCGCCGCTCGAGCTCTCGGCAATTGCACTCCCTGTCTGAACCTGCCTTGTATCTACCACTTTCCCCGTTCTAGTTTCGACTCTTTCATTAGCTGCGTTCCAGTCTCGTGCCTGAACGACACCTGGCACATCGCTTCATTCCATCCAACTTGGCTGCGCTACCAGACTTTCTCACCAAACCATACCAGCTGCCCATCTAATACATTGAACCGTCTGCCAAAATGATGAAATCGTGGACCAAGCGGGTATGTCTAGTTATTTTTGTCTCCATCTCATCTCCCCATTACCCCTTGTATCAGACCATGCTAACCCGTCCAAACAGCTGAGCCGATCTAAGAGCCACGACAAGAACGGCTCCAAAAAGAGAGACTTGGACAAAAAGTCCACTTCTTCCCTACGGTCAGAATCCTCCTCGTCTTCTTTGAAAAAGGACAACCGTGAAAAGGAAATCAAGGATCGCGAGTCCAGCAAAGCGCCCTCTGCCTCTGACGCTCCGCTGACCCCAACAGCCCCATTGTCCGCCACTGGCGTCGCACAACAACCCAAATCAGACTCAACAGGCCAACTGCCATCAACGCTGCAAAATGGCGCCAACCCAGTCATGTTTCAAGGTATTAACGTCACCCCTGAGCCTCAATGGAACAATGACAATGACGGCGCTGCTCCCAACGACCCAACCGAGGCAGGCGCCCTACCACAGCTCCACCACCCATCACTAGTAGTCAGCCCTACGGCACACGCGCCTCCCGGTGCCACAGAGACCATGCCCAGAGACCTGCCAGCGGCAAGATACGGCTCCAACTCTGGCCAGGTCAGCCCCCAGCAAAGACTCTCCTTTGAGCGTCTGGGAATTGACGGCATCAAAACCCCCCAGCGCCACAACTCTTCTCGATTTGAAATCTCTGAAAAGCGCGAGCTTGAAGTCCTCGAGAGTTTCAACCAAGTGCCCGCCAAGGACCGCAATGCCCTGTTTCTCAAAAAGATTGAACAATGTACCGTCATGTTTGATTTCAACGACCCTTCTGCAGACATTTTGGGCAAGGAAATCAAGCAGGGAACCCTCAACGAGCTATTGGAGTACGTCTCTACACACAATATCCCCATCACCCACGAAATGTATGCGGCGGTAGTGCAAATGTTTGCAAAGAACCTGTTCCGCACCATCCCCCCGCCCGTCAACCCAGTGGGCGACCTCTTTGACCCAGATGAGGACGAGCCTGTCTCGGAGGTTTCGTGGCCCCACATGAAGCTCGTCTATGAGTTTTTCCTGCGTTTTATCGAGTCCAGCGATTTCAACCAGCAAATCGCGAAGGCCTACATTGACCACCCCTTTGTGCAAAACCTAATAGAGCTCTTTGACAGCGAAGACTCACGCGAGCGCGAGTGCCTCAAGACCACCCTGCACAGAATCTACGGCAAGTTTCTCAACCTCCGAGCCTTTATCCGCCGCTCCATCAACAATGTCTTTTTCCAGTTTGTCTACGAAACAGAGAGATTCAACGGTATTGCAGAGCTGCTCGAAATTATGGGAAGCATCATCAACGGGTTTGCCATCCCGCTCAAGGAAGAGCACAAGGTGTTTTTGAGCAGGGTGCTAATCCCTCTTCACAAGACCCGCTCACTGAGTCTGTACCATTCACAGCTTGCCTACTGTGTGGTCCAGTTTCTGGAAAAGGACATGACCTTGACGGAGGACGTGGTCATGGGTCTCTTGAGATACTGGCCCAAGGTAAACAGTCCCAAGGAAGTGCTCTTCCTTGTCGAAGTCGAAGACATATTCGAGGTCATGGACCCCAGCGAGTTTGTCAAGATCCAAGTGCCCCTTTTCGTTCAGCTCGCCAAGTGCATTTCGAGCACACATTTCCAAGTCGCCGAGCGCGCCTTGTATTACTGGACCCACGAATACTTTTGCTCTCTTGTTTCTGAAAACTCTGAAACTATCTTGCCCATAATCTTTTCGGCTCTGCACGACAACTACACCGCCAACTGGAACAACAACATCCATCTGTTGCTGTGCAGCGCAACCAAGATGTTCATGGACGCTAACCCCATGCTCTACAACCAATGCGCCAACCTGTATCGCGAGAGCCAAGAAGCTGCAGACACGCGCGAGCAGCTGCGCAAGGAGAGCTGGAAGTCGCTGGAAGACAGGGTTCACGGACTTGACAATGAAACACTGTCCACCCTCCCCAGCATGACAACTATGCAGTAGCTTTTTTGAAAAAAAGCGTCCTTACATTTCCTCATTTCATTGTTGCCATTTTATTTATCTGATTTATTCCTTTCCATGTATTCTCTGTATTTTAATACAAATTTCACACTTGCCCAAATTTATTTCCACCCCCAACCCTGTCCAAAAAATTAAATAACCGAGAAGACTAGAGTTACCGCCGCGCGTGTGACCTTGATTGCATTTACAAATGGGAAAGAATACGGACAAGCTCTTCATCACCCACTCGGAATGGAGCGGTGCCGACTTGCACTCGGCTGCGGGTGGCAAAGCCTCCAATACCAACGGCAGCAGCCAGCTCACCAAGAAAGCCGCCGCGCTGCCCTTTTGGACCTGCAGCATTAGCCAGCAGCCCATTGACCGCGACTGCGGCGTGTGCGACGCCGACGGACATGTCTTTGACATTAAGAACATCATGCCTTACATTCTGCGGCAGAAATTGAACCCTGTGACGGGCGCGAAACTGGAGAGCCCTGCGACGCTGACGAAACTGAAAATCACAACCGACGGTGATGACGGAGGGAAATACATTGACCCGGTCACGTTCAAGGAGTTTCAAAGGCTCAGCGAGGCCGTTGTTATCAAAGTGTCTGGCCAAGTCTACTTTGCGAGCACCATTAAGGACATGTGTCTCAAGCCCGGCAACCTTGTGGACTTGGTGACAGACGAGCCCTTCAAGCGTACAGACGTGATCAAGCTGCAAGGCGGTGTGGGCGTACTGAGAAAGTCAGACGAGGCAATCAAGCGCGAGCGCGAAGAGGAGAAGGAACGGCAGCTGGCGCGGAAACGGCAACGGACCAAGGACGATCAAAACCAAGAACAAGAACAGACGGGGGCGATGAGCAAGTCGCTGACGACGCACCACATGGCGGCATCTCTCACCTCCACAGCTGTTGACCTTTCGACGGCGTCGAAATTCCAAACCATCCCGCTTGACCAGCTCCTCAAACCCAAACGCTTCGAGGGCCCGGGCTACGCCATCATTGAAACCTCACTCGGCGACCTCAACGTCGAGCTCTGGAGCAAGTACTCCCCCAAAGCAGTCTACAATTTCATCAAGCATGCCAAAAACAGCTACTACAACGACACAATCTTCCACCGCAACATCCGCAACTTTATGATCCAAGGTGGCGACCCCACGGGAACAGGCCGTGGCGGCGAGAGCGCTTTTCCCGGCGGCCAGCCTTTCAAGGACGAAACCAACTCGCCCTACAAGTTTTCTGCCCGCGGCACGCTCGCCATGGCCAACAAGGGCAAAAACACAAACACGTCGCAATTCTTTGTCACGTACGCGGCAAGAGCACCGCACCTCGACGGCAAGCACACGGTGTTTGGACAGGTGGTCGGTGGCTTACCCGTCCTCGATGCGCTTGAACGTACGCCGGTCGACTCGGCCGACCGGCCGACCAAGAAGATCAAGATCCTTAGCGTGCGTGTGCTCGCCGACCCGTTCGAGGAGGCCGACAAGGAGGAGGCCGCCACGGCGGGTGCCAAGGCTGGCGACGTCGACGACTCGCCCTGGCTGAAACGGGCTGCGACCCAGGGCTCCTCGTCAATCGGCCAGTACCTCAAGACCAGCACGGCGAAACCGGCCACCCCTCCAGCGCCGGCTGCGGCGAGCGAGGAAAGTAACTGGGCGGCGCGAATGAAGAAAAAGACTAGCATCTCCAAAAGCGCCTTCAGCGGCTGGTAAGAAAAATGACTTACTCTTATTTATAACAAGCAAATGAATTTTTTTTTTCTTCTCTCCATTATATTATGTACAAAATAGAAGTAAAGTATGGACAACACAAAAAACAAACGTCATGAACCCACCGTGCTTAGTTTCCCTTGCTCTTGGGCATGGGTCTGTTCAGGACACCGGAGGCCTTGAAGCCATCCAGGTTGGCGGAGATGTGGTCCGCTACCTTCTCCTGCTCGATCGACGTCAGCAGCCCCACGAGCGGGCTCTCCTTGGAGGCCCGAGAACTGACGTACGTCTTGCGGTTGGGCATGATGGTGGGCGCAGGCGTGTCCTGGTAGTATCCGCGGTTGGCCTCGTCGCGGTAGTACTCAATGTGTTTTCTGGCAATGGGCTTGGCGCGCAGTGGGATGCGGCCCAGGCGGTCAATGACGATTTCGGGTCGGACGAGAGTCTCGAGACCGCTCTTGGTGTAGAACTGAGCGGTGTAGTTGCCGCCGAGCTCCTCTATGCGAGAAATGGCGGTCTTGGAGGCCTTGCTGGCGCTGATGGTGACGGGCTGGCGCAGCTTGTGGGCACCGCCGCCAATGATCTTGACGCCTCCGCTTGTCACCTTCTTGAGAATGCCCGCGTCGTAGAATGCCTTCATTGTGATTGGCTTTGAGGCGTCGATGCGCTTGTTATCAATGTAATGCTGGATCTTGTCCAAGTTGACGTACTGCGGCTGCTCAACATGCGACTTGAAACCACGCTTGGGGAACATTTTGAAAATGGGCGTCTGACCACCCTCGAACCACGACTTGACCGATCCACGGGCCTTCTGACCCTTCTGACCACGGCCGGAGGTCTTGCCGTGTCCGGAACCAGGACCACGACCGACACGGGTCTCGTTCTTTTGCGCGCCGGGGGCGTCCGAGAGCCGGCCCATGAGCGACACACTGCGGGTGAAAACCAGGCTGCTGTTGGCGCTGGTGCTGCCGCTGCTGCCGTTCAGTAGCGTGCTAGTTACTCGCCGGGAAAACATGGCTCGGTTGTGGGGATCTGTTGTTGAACAAGAGTGTTGTTCCTTGGTGTTGAAAAATTCGAAAAATTCGATCTGGGCAGTTGTGAAAATTGTTTGGACAGGGAGCGCTGGTTGGATAGATCAACCCCAACCCTGAAAATATGGCAGTAGCACAGCGTCACAACTGCGCCCGCGAGCAAAATGTACAAGAGGCGGACAGTTGATGTGGATGTATTGTTAAAGAACAGTAATAATGAGTAATTTGATATAGAGCTGTATGGGTGAGTTGGAATAGTTCGAATGTTCAGCTTGCGGCTCAGAATATTCTGTGCGCATAACGTCAATTAAACAGGCGTGCTCAATTCAAGAGACCGGACCATATTTGTAAATACTTTTGACATAGCATGACAGCCTTGAATAAAATCAAAATTATATTTTCGGTTTTTTTTTTTTCTCTTCACACAATCATGTTTGTGAAAGTTGCAAACTCAGAAGTTGTTTGACTGATAATGTTATTGGCTCGCACTATCTGTATACACAATACAGTCGCACAGCATAATAATTACAAATATATGTACCTATTTTTTACATTTTTCCACTCTTTACCTCTTTAGACCTTACTTTAATTTGTTTAAGATATAGGGGTGTCTGGCGCGAGCCCAACGAGCTGACCAGGCTCGGCCAATTCATTTGGCAATCATCACAAAAAAATTGATACCAATGGCGCTCTATTTGAACAATTTAAACAATCAATAATAGTGTAATCGACATCCCCGACATACCAATGGCGAAACAAAATTTTCATGAACTTTGCGTAGGTGAGCTTTTCATGGTTTTTGAGATAAGCACTCTCAAGTTCCCCCACCACGGTGTACAAGTTAAAACTCAGCGATGCTGTAAATGAGCTTTTTGATGCCAAAGTACCAGGCCACCCGTCCTTTTTGAGCAGGTATCCATAGTTCTTGGCGTCACCCCGTTCGCCCATAATAAATCAGATTTTAATTAATGTCAATGCTCCAAGCCGTGTATCGTGAACACGACTGACAAACGGAACACAGATACCAGCTTTAATCAAGCTGCCAGCAGAAAAACGTTACTCAAACGATATTTCTTACTAATATAGTTACTTGAGTACGCCCATACAGTATGGTATAAACCAATCAACTTTCGATGTAAGATAGCACTTCTTGCCAGATTTCAAGCGAATTTAGCGGTATTGATACTGAAGTCTATACTGCCACTGTAGAAAGTCAGCTGCAATTGTTCAGAAGCCATCTCGCCCAAGCACTTGAGCTCCGAGCTCCAGTTCTTCAAACAAAATTGATCCAAAGTTTAAAGCCGTACATCACGTGATAATTTGATTTTAAAAATGCTTGCATAAAATTGGCTATTGGATAGGTAGGTTGTTATTGCGCGGCTGCTGATTTGCTGGATTCTAAACGCACAAATAAATCCAGCACACGTGACTAGCAGATTAACCCAATGACATAATTTTCGCTGCTGTATTTTGCGCCAGCCAAACGCGCGTCTCCCATTGGCCGAATCCCGCACTTTTTCGTCGGAGCCCAACCCGCTTGGTCCTCCACATTTTGTTTCCCGCTCCACAGAACCGCCGCCAATTGCCCCGATTCCTGCTTCCTGCTCAAAGAACGTGGAAAGCTCGCGTGGGATTTCTTCTAGTTCAGCAGCTCAACGCTCATCCGAACCCTCGCTATAGGTTTTGTCGCAGGAGCTCACGCCTGTCAATGTCTGAACCCCGTGTCCAAGCAAGTTACGTGCAAAAATGCTTGATTCCCCCGAACAGCGTGAACAGCGGATAGAGCGACTCTTTGAAGCGCTGGACAGCCACAAGACCGGTAAGGTCGACGCCGACGCGCTGCTCAGCTCGTTCCGCAGCCAGTACAATCCGCTGGCGACTGAAAAATTCCCCAACCACAAACACGTCGAGCACATTATATCGACGATATCAAAATCAGACTCCGACTTCGTGTCCTTTGACGACTTTAAAACATACATGACCCTTGCAGAAAAACAGAATGCGATCTCGTTCAAGAACTTAGACAGCAAACAAGACGGTATGCTTGATTTCGAAGAGGTGTACAATGGCTTGGAACATCTAGGTCTAGAGGTCGACATGGAGCGCGCAGAACTATTCTTCAACATTCTCGACGTTGACGACGACGGATACATTTCCTACGACGAATGGTCTCACTTCCTGCTGTTTGTTCCGACCGAGACCACCGCGCCTCTGAAAGCAGCGTACGAACTTTTTATCGAAGAAATGGACCTGACCTCGGAGGGCGATTATTTTCTCAGTAGTGAAACCCTCACGGGGTTGGGATACTTCCTGGCCGGCGGATTTGCCGGAGTCATTTCTCGAACCGCCACCGCACCCTTCGACAGACTCAAAGTGTATCTCATTGCCCAGTCCGGCGATCCACTGAAAAAGCCAGCAGCAACAGCAGCCGCAGGAGCTGCCCAAACAGCCACCAAAACGGCAGCTTCTGCCGTTGCAGCAGAAGCAGCGTCCGCAGCGGCCACAACGGCTACGAAAACCAAAAAGTCCGTATTTGAGGCTATTTCCCAGTCATCGTCAAGCCCCATAGTCCGTGCCGTCCGACATATTTGGAGTCAAGGCGGCATCAGGTCCTTTTTCGTCGGCAATGGTCTCAACGTCATTAAAGTATTTCCAGAATCCGCCATGAAGTTTGGTTCCTTTGAAACTGCCAAGCGTTTCTTTGCCCGCCTTGAGGGCGTCGAAGACACCTCCGACATTTCACGCACGTCGACATTCTTGGCTGGAGGTTTTGGCGGTGTTGTTGCCCAGTTCACCGTCTACCCCATTGACACCCTCAAGTTCAGAATACAGTGCCAGAAACTGTCTGCCCCGCAACGAGGGTTTGGCATGATCTTTCACACAGCCAAGCAAATGTGGCAAGAAGCCGGGTTTAGCATGTTTTATAGAGGCATTGGTATCGGCGTATTGGGTATCTTCCCGTTTGCCGCCCTTGATCTGGGCACGTTCTCCGTGATGAAAAGCACATTCATCAAACGCGAAGCAAAGCGACTGGGTATTGAAGAGTCCGAGGTGCGCATGAGCAACCTGCTCGTTCTCACCCTAGGTGCATCCAGTGGCTGTGCCGCGGCCTCTCTCGTCTACCCCATCAACTTGCTCCGAACCCGCTTGCAAGCACAAGGCACGTTCGCTCATCCATACAGATACACTGGCTTCATGGATGTTTATCACAAGACGATAGCGCGCGATGGATACAAAGGATTATGGCGTGGGCTGGCGCCTAATCTGGCAAAGGTAGGACCGGCCGTCAGCATTAGTTATTTAGTTTACGAAAACACAAAGTCCGTAATGGGCCTCTCCTAGCATAGTCACATTCAATATTAATAATGTTCATCTAGATTTCCATCAATTAATACTACTCAGAAAACGAGTCTTCCTCTCTAGACTTTTCCTGCTCTCGCCTCAGTCCAGACATGGCCTTGGTCTCCTCGTACCAGAAATTGAACGACACAGGACCGACGTTAGCAAACCGGATTGGACGGACATGCTCACCGTGCACATTGTGCAAATTGACCTCCTCCGTGCTTAGCGTATTTGCGTCAGGCGTGATCCAAGGTGAGTTCGGCTAGCAAAGGTTAGCAAAGTCAAGTACAACATCAAAGCATGCCAACATACCTGACTAGTAGGAGCCATGGATCCTCGATTCGAAGGGATTTCAATTGTCATTGTAAAAGAACAGTCGTTGGGCAGTACACCAAACTGGTCTTCTTCCGGAGAACCAGTCAGCGCCGAAAAGTATGCCAGCAGGGATCGGTACTCCTGTTTGATGTCGCCCCATGTCAGCCCAGTATCTTCAATTGGAAGTGTCTTTTGACTTGAGTGCATATTCTTGGGGAACCCGGACACGTCCAGCGAGTAGCGTTCGAGCGGTTCGTCGTCCGAATTCAAGACAATAATCGAAATGTGCGATACGGCGTACTATTCTTGTTAGATCGGAGCTAGGCATTCGAAAAGATTATTTGTGTCCAACTCACGCTCTCAACGGCGTCCATGCACGCCAGCACCATTTCCTGTATGTACTCGCATAGCTCTGGGTGACGGTTCTGGTAGACGGCGATATCGTAGAACTTGACGAGCTTGAATGATTCCACCGGGTATACTCTGCGATGGTAAAGAATGGTGTGCGTGAGAATGATTAAAAACTGGTGGAACGAGCTCAATAGGACTTGGTAAGTGAAGGCGGTTGCATCGCTGTGGTCTACGCGCTGAGCCATGTCGCGTTGGCGCTGGGAGTGAAGTCGGAGGAAAACGATCAACTAACTTGAGAATGAAATAACCAAGAACATATTTACGGAGAAAACAGTATAGAATACATACGTGGTCTAATTACAAAGAGCTAAAAAGTAACAAGTTCCAAAATTCATTAAGGCAGACTGATATAAATTTATGATGCAAATATAGCACGCGCGAACTTGGTCAAGACGTTGAGAATCTCAATGTGCTCGTCACTGCCGTCAGTAAGCCGCTTCTCGGCCTCAGAGAGCGTCCAACTGATTGAGTTCTTTTGCTCGCCAGTGTACTCGTCGTCGAGCAAGAGGTGGTCGTGAAGCTGGGTCAGAATTTGGGTGGCGCTCCATCCAGCCAGCATCACATCCTCAACAGTGGCCATGAGATTCTTGAAAACGGCGTTACCAAACGTCTGCTTTGTATTGGTGGCCTTGCATGCAGAAATAAGCGACTGAATGACATTTTCTGGTACCATACCGGCAATATCATGCACCATTGAGACAGTGATAACTCCAGCTGCGGCCGACGACTGATTGTCTGCGTCGGCCATTACTGCATCTTCGCCGTCTTGCTCCTCCTTTACAGTCTGGGGTTTAGCGCAGAGTTTAGACGCCGACTGTAGGAACGTAATGGCCTTTCTCAAATCTCCCTCAGCGGCCTTTAGAATGATCTCCAGAACCTGATCCTCGTACTGGACGTTTTCCTGCTCTGCAATGTACTTCAGTCGCTCAAGGGCATTGCTTTCATCTAATGGCTTAAATCTAAACTTAGCGCAACGCGACGCCAACGGGTCAATGATTCGCGTCACATAGTTGCAGATCAAGCAAAATCGAGTGGTCTTGGAGTAGGTCTCCATTGTTCGTCGTAAGGCAGATTGAGCGTCGCTGGTCATGGAATCAGCCTCATCGAGAATAACAATTTTGAAAGGTGGACACGGGTACTCCTTTTGAGCGGCCTGCGAAGATGCAGAGACAACAACCTTAGCAAAGTTCTTGACTTTTTCTCGTACAATGCTGATACCTCGTTCGTCTGATGCGTTCAGCTCGAGGATACGACTCTTCATCAACTCAGGACTGGAGAATGTTAGAAATATCACGATTTAAAAAGTTCAAGCAAACTCACCCGTATAGTTCCTTGGCGAGAGCTAGAATCGTTGACGTCTTACCGGTACCAGGTGGTCCGTAGAATAGCATATGAGGGAGCTGTTCATTAGTTAAAATTCATCCACGTAAAACACGATCGCACATACATTATTCGATCTGATTGTCCTCGTCAATACATTGACGGCATGGTCTTGTGCAGAGACTTCGCTAAGATTCTTGGGTCGACTAGGATTTGTTAGAACCACGGTGGTAAGTCGTTATAGTAACGCATTATCATACTATTTCTCAACCCAAGGTTGCAGCACAGGCGCAATTTCAACTTTTCTAGAAGCCGCATTTTCGCGACGTGCTTTCATATCAAAGAACGACATTGCTAGGTCCGTTGTTCAATTTTCGGCGATTCGTTGTTGGTGTTTTGGTTGTCCAGAAAGGTTGAAAAAAAAAAGGATTTTAGGGTTGACGCGAAAAATAAATAAATTAAATTAAAACGCGCGATCTATCAACTTTTGGAAAAATAATATACACGAAACAGTAAACAAAATATAGAATAAGAAAATGACAAAAACAAGATAGAGAAACTGGCAAAAAGCATTTGCACGCATGGCTTAATCGTTTTTCCACTTTCCATGAGCCATATAGTCTTCGTAAAGAGTTTTGAAAAAAGGACGCGAGTTTGCATCAAGCAAAAAGTTCGTGTTTTTCATGCGATCCTCGCCCAACACGTCAAACACAAGATAGAAACCTGGCGTGAGCGCCTTTTTGATGGGCCCGGAGAATCCAGTTTGAAGGGTCAACCGAATGTAGTTGATTAGGAGAATGCCGATGAACTTGGAAACCTGGCGTTTGGCAATTCCAGAGGCCGAGGACAGGTTGGCTTTACCTCCACGCTCGCGAACGGCTTGAGTGGAGGGATCACACAAATTTTCCACAAGACGCGAGAAAGCAAGAGCCGACTTCTCTGTCAATTGGTGTTCGCATGCTACTGTTTGGCTTGCAGGAACATGTGAGAATCTAGTACTGACAAGGTTGTGCCTTGGGGCCGCAAGGGCTGCCAAGAGACATGTAAGTAGTTTGGTGAACAAAAAGTATCGCCCATTCAAACGGTGACGGTGGAACAAAAGAATGGACGACAACACATGCGTGACCCTCACAAATACAAAGTCCTGGTTTTGACCTTTTTCCAGTGCAGGGCCTTCAAGGGAAATGGCAGTGGTGGCAGCAATGACAAGTTCCAATCCATACTGCGTGATGACCCAAGATTTGTCTCTGAGAAGAAGATCTATCAAGTCCAAGAATGCAATAACAGCCTCCGCATCTAATACTTTGCCGTGCACAAGCGTGAGACCAATAAGCTTGATGAAGTGCTCTATGCTTGAAGGGTGGCTCTTGTGGTCAGAAGCAGAAGCAAATGTGCTTGCTACTCTGTAGTATGCGGTAGGAGAAAGAGTACCGGAAAACGAGTCTTGAACCAGAGCGCTTAACAGTGCAGTATAATCAGCATCGTCCAAGCGTGAAAGCGCAGACACCAAGTCAGAATTGTCCACCTCAACACCGAGTTGACTAATGAATGTGTAGAGCGCTACAACGTTTTCAAGTTGGGAAAGCTCGGTACTTGTTCTGACAAGAACCTGGAATGAGTGAACTAAAACGTTGCGGCTATGAGAATTTTGTGTACTGTTCTCCAAATTTTGAATTGACTGGATAGAAAATTTTCCCAGCAAAGGATGGAGCAAGGAAGTGTCCATGAGGGTTTTAGAAAATGCGGAAATCATGTCAAGATTTCGCAGGATCATGAGTTCCTTATTCTGGTTCTCAGCATGCTCTGAACTGGGGGATTCAAGTTGTGCCAGCAAAATCTCATTGAGCAGTTGGCCGAGACCACTATCAGTAACCAACGCCAATGGAGACTTGGCGGCCACCAAACATGTAAAATCCAAATGCTTGAGTTGCGCCCAGTCTAGAGACTTGCTTTTCTTCACCTTTTTCAGGAAAGATTTTTCCTGGCTGATAAGCTCTTGAATGTAATTTTCTGAAATGGTTTGCGATGTCATACTTTTGGAGTGATATTCAAGAACACTTTCACACGCCTCGCGAGTGACCAACTCCAATTTGTCATTCTGAACGGTGCCAAGTGCAGTAAAATACTCACGCAGAACGCTTGGCTTGCTTTCAAAATCGGTAGACACGGTAGTCTGTCGAACAAACTTGTTGATTGTGGTGCGAATGTAAAGTTGATGCTCAATGTCAGACGAGTCGAATGGCAAATTCGCTAAAGAAGTCAAAAGTTTCGCACGATTTTCTCTCCACACAATTTCCATTGGCATGGTACTCAAAAGTTTTATTTTTGAGATGCCGATATCAGCGGAGTCGCCGGCAATTTGAGTGACGACAATCTTCGATAAGCTTCTTTGTTCATAAAAGATGTCGTTTTGACACAACTTGCTGAAAGCTACTTCGTGTGAAGCAAAAGAATCAATAAGGCGTTCTTGGTTTTCCTTGTCAAATGTGTTCTCAGCAATCAATAGCCATCTTTGATTAATAACTTCAAGTATCCTTTCAGGATCTGTAGCCTTCTTTTGAATGAATTTCAACACCTTTTTGACAATGCTATCAAACTTTTCGATTTCAGCAAATTCGCGAATGCGGAAAACCGTTTGCATCACATGTAACGCAAGATCGTCGATATTTTTTTCTTCAAGGCCGTATTTTATGTTTTTAGCCTGTTTTAAAAGACTTTTTGAAGCTTTGTGAACAATAGAGCCACTAAGAGAAAGGATCAAGTACTTTGTTCGCCAAAACAATTGTGAGTCCACAAGGTGGTCTGAATCAATAATTGCAAACAAACTTTCATGTAGAATGGCAGGAGGCGCGGAGGACTGGAGAAAAAAGCTCATGACCACTGCAATGATGGGAAGATAGGACTGAGAAGCAGACTCTTTGCTCTTGGAATTTTGCAATGGCTTGATGAGCTGTCCAAAAAGACCCTTGAGCTGATGCGACGAAAGTGATTTGACGTGGAAAGCAATGCAATGCAATACACTATCGCTACACCACTGGCTAGTTTCCTTGATGTGCTGCTTCCAACTAATAATAAATGAAGTTAATTCTCTGGCTTCAGCAAAATACTTGATGAAAGCTTGAGAGAATGAGTCAAACGCAGGATTTGCTGTGGACTTGGTAGAAAGAAGCTTGGAGACCATTTTGTCCTCCGTGATGACCGTTGAATCAAGGTCCAGGGTGCTCTCCAAGAAATCCCAGTCAAGTGTTTCGCTTTCGACTGTTTTTTCAACAAGGGCGATAAGCGAGTCGACACTAAGCTTGATTTGAAAATCTCTCGAAACTTTTATTAGCTGTTTTGTGCTGTCGGGGTAGAATTGCGTGAGTTTGAAAAAAGCATCGGGCGCCTTAGTTGGCGCTTTTTCGCAAATGATGGAGTAAAAAATAAGACTGGAATGAGTCATAATGTTATGGTCAATAGATTTTAAGAAAGGAATGTCTGGCGAAATGGCATCAAAATTAGATTCAGCCAAAGAATCTTTTTCGTGCAAAAGAACCGAAGTAAAAGATTTAACAGCTGTGAGAACATCCTCCGGCAAGTCATGACCGAGAGTCAAAAATGCAAGCGGTAAACTCTTGGTGCTGAAAATGGAGCTTAATCCTTTAAGGTCAGCTGTACCATGCAAAGTAGCGTGAAGAATGCTCACAATTTCCTGTGTCAAATTCAATACACTCTGGTCCGCCAAAGCCTCAGTATGGTGGGCCTTCAAAAACACGATGAAATTTAAAAAGCCATGAATGATGTTGTGTGCCAAGTCGGAAGCCATTCTGAACCATAAACCAGAAGTTCCAACAAGCTTGATTGCAGCTCCGACAGCAGAAACAGTGTCAATGATTGCTTCGTTGTCTTGCTTTGTCGACACAAAATCACTCAAAAAGTTGCTCAAAAGTGCTAAGAAACTGTTGCTAAGGTATATTCTGGAGAGAGTTTCTTGATCATTTTGTAGGCTGGACCACACTTGAGAGAACAGCGTCCAATAGTCCGCGTCGCACCTGGCCGTAGTATTTTTCTTCTCGCCGACAAAATAAAACCACCATTCCAAAATGACAACTTCTTTCTGAGGAAGATATACATTGAGCTCGTTGGCGAGTAAAGCTTTTGCAACCACGAGCAGATCTGCTGGCTTGCCGCCTTTTGATCGCAGAAACTTCGTGACCTTTTCAGAGGTGTCGAATTCAGATATCTGTTCATTAGCAAAGTCCCGGCTGCAGTCGCCTTAATACTTACATCCACCATTGCAAAGTTATGCCAGCGCGGACCGTTGAAGCACTTCTTTCAATCTTTCAAGTCTCAATTCAGTTTCGAACTTTTTTTGTTCGATAAAAATTTTTGGTATAGTGCCAGATTCTGTCCACGTGACCGTTGGGAGATAATTTTCTTGGGAATAAAAAAAAATGTGAAATTTTGATCGAAATTTTTTTCCATCATCGCACGCTAAACAGACAACAATGGCCAAAACTAAAGAGTCGCGGAGCATTAGCGCCGGTGGTCTTGAAAAAGACGAGGAAGAACTTGCCCTCGAGAAAATTGTTTTCGGTGACATTGAAGGATTTGAGTCCGGACTGCGAGACTTGGACCTGGACAACTTTTTGAACGAGGATCAAGACGACGACCTAAGCGAGCCGGAAGTTTCAGATGAAGAAAAGAGTGATGAGGAAGACGTTGCTGGTCTGGATGACTCGCAGCTTTTCCTTGTTGACGATGACGCCGAAATGTCAGATGCTGGAAATGACGACGACGACGACGACTCATCAGAGGAAGAATCTGAAGAAGATGCCGACAATATTTTGGACGTCAACGGTGGTCATGCCGCCTGGATTGATAGCGACGACGAGCGACTGGAGGTATCTCTAGCTGACAGCGCACGCCTCAGAAAGCTTCGCAAGAACGCCAGAGAAGATCTGGTGTCTGGACGGGAGTACGTCAAGCGACTCAGAGCTCGATTTGAGAAAATCTACCCAGTGCCATTATGGGCTCAAGAAAAAACACTTGAGCAGAACAGTGACGACGAAATGGATCTTGACAGTGATGAAGAAATTGCCTCTACCGATCCGCTTGCAAAGCTCCTGCAAACCACATCTCGCTACATTTCGACCGCCAAGTCTCGTTTGCTTCCCCAAGGCAACATCGACATCGAACGTCTCAAGGACGCCAACGAAAGCGCACGCGCCAATGGTGCTATCCAGTCTCTAGAGTTCCACCCCACACACCCCATCTTGCTTACAACCGGATTCGACCAGACACTAAGACTTTACCACATAGACGGCAAGAAGAACCCACTAGCAACCTCCCTGCATATCCGCAAGTCGCCTTTCAAGACTGCCCTGTTTCACTCTGATGGAACCAGAATCTTTGCTGGTGGTCGCCGTAAGCAAATGCATATTTGGGATATTGAGACTGGCTCTGTCACAAAACTTTCTACATTATACGGCCATGACCAATTCCAACCGACAATGGAACGGTTCGTACTTTCGCCTTGTGGCAGATTTATTTCTCTGTTTGGCACCAAGGGTTGGATGAACATTCTTTCCGCTGGAAACGGTCAATGGGTTGCCGGTGCCAAAATCGAAGGAGAGCTTTCTGACGCTGTGTGGTCCAAGGACGGAAACCTTTTGTTGATTCTTAGCGCAAGTGGAGAAGTATGGGAGTGGGATAGCACCAAGAGAAGCTTTACTGGTAGATGGCAAGATGAGGGAGCCGTTGGGGCTAGTACTATCGCACTGGGTGGTAAAAACAACAGATGGTGTGCCGTGGGTAGTGAGAGCGGTATCGTGAACGTGTATGACCGCCATGGTCTTCAAAACGGAGGATCTGCTTCTGGCCCTGATGGTGAAGTCATTGCCTTTAAACCTAGAGCCACACTCGGCCAGCTCACGACGGCCGTCACTTCTTTGACTTTCTCACCCGACGGTCAAATACTGGCAATGGCCAGCAAAAACAAGCCTGACGCTCTTCGTTTAGTACATGTTCCCTCATTCACAGTTTTCAAGAACTGGCCCACTCAAGCTACCCCCCTTGGTCGCGTCACAGATTTGGGCTTCACGCCGGGCGGTGAGATGCTCTCTGTGGGTAACTTGGCCGGCAAGGCCAGACTCTGGAAGTTCAACCACTACACATGAAACAACCATACATTATAGAAGTAAAAGTAATGCCATTTGTTTATTAGTTTTTAATAGTTTCGAGAGTTAGTGTTCCTGTGGCGTCGCGGTCTGTTGCTTGACGATTTTGGGAGGTGCTTAAAGTTTAGAACGTGCATCAACATACCTGTCCTTTTGGGTTTTTTTTCTTCCACACTCCATCCCATCACCACCACTCATCAACACCATGACCTCAGTCAAAGTAGGACCTCCCGACCTTGCTAACGTCGATCCCTCGGCTCTTGCACTTGCAAAGTTCCTCAGACACAACTCGCTTCTTAAACAGCGCGAGGGATTCATTAGCGAAAAGCGTCAAGACTTTTTCAGAGGTAAGGCAGAAACTGATCTGATGAACCAGAGCAAATATACTAACAAGGTGCCATTCATATAGTCAAGAGAGCCATCAGAGCTCTGGAATCTGATGCCTACAAGAAGGCGTTCAAAAAGCCCAATTCAAGGTTACCTCCCGTTAACAGTAGAGCCGAAGCGCTGGACGCTTTGAAAATGCTTCCCCTACATCGCCTTGCGTTCCAGGTCAACAAAATCGATACTGAAGTTGCCGTTCAGAACGGTCTTAAGCCAAAGGCTGGTGTGCCATGCTTGCAAATTTCACCCAATCAACAGTTCGAAGATGACATGTACTACTGCTGGTTTTACGCACCTGTCAGTATCATGACCTATTTGTACGCTGTCCTGGCAGTGGTTGCTATTTTTGCCATTGTCCTCTTTCCTCTTTGGCCTTTGGCTCTACGAAGAGGTGTCTGGTATCTTTCAATGGCATTCATGGGACTGATTGGTCTTTTTTTCGCTGTCGCCCTGGTTCGTCTGGTTCTATTCTGCATTACTTACGTTGTCTTGAAGCCTGGTCTCTGGATTTTCCCCAACTTGTTTGAAGATGTTGGTGTCATTGAGAGTTTCATTCCATACTACGGCTGGCATGGAGAGGACTCGATGAAGATCCACAAACCTAAGAAGAGAATTAGCAAGAAGAAGAAGGCCCAGAAGCTTGAGAAGCAGCGATTGAAGGAGGAACAGACCAAAGCAGGTCCTCCTAAGCGCGACGATCCTGTTAATAGAATCCAGGACCCTGAACTTCAAAGCAAGCTGAATGGCATCAACATGAAAATCCGTGCCATTGCGGAACAGCGCGCTCAGCAAGGAAAGCCCATGGCACCCCAGGAGATCCAGTTCATTGGTCAGCAGTTGCTTGCCCAGGAATTGGGTCCTGACTTCCAAGCCAAACTTCAAGCTGCCGCCCAGGCCCAGGCTGCCTCTCAGGTTCCCGCCAACGCACATAGCCACAGCCACGACAATGGCCACACTCACAGCCATGGAGATGGCCACAGCCACAGCCACGGCCCACCTCCTACTCGTATCGTCGAGTTAGAAGAAGAGAAGGAAGAGTAAATAGCTAAAATAATTCATCATTTGTTAATTTTACTTGGCTGCGAGGGTAGAATTGACTTGAATTTTCCTAGATTAAACTACCTCTACCATATGAATAAGGCTCGGTGAGTGCAATGTCTGTAGTAGAAGACAATATCTTGTATACAATCTGTGGCGGATCAAGTCCATACCTTTTCGCCCGTTGCCACCGAGCCATTCGTTCCATGCCAACGGTTGGGCCGTACTGTGTGGACATGTCAAAGTGGAGCAAAACCCGAGCGGCTGCAGACTCGTTGCCCGTAAACCTGGGGACGCTGATATGGTACATGCTCAATATCAAGTCATACTCGTTGAGATATACTTGGGCATTTGGTTCAAAAGACGCTTTTTGCGGAGTCGCCGGCGGCGAAATGGGCCTGAGCTCTGGTTCGGGTGTTTTTGGTCTCTCTTTTCTGTTGTGCGGGATTGCCTTAAAGGAAAGTGAGGTCTGCCCGCCACGGGATTTGGACTTGTTGGCTGGTTGAAACGCAACACCCGAGGAGGGCTTTCTGGGCGACTTTTTGGGCGAGCTCTCTGGGGTTCTCATTCTTGTGTGAGATAGTTGAAGTGAATTTACATAAATTTGAAAGCGAAGAATCTGAGCTCAGCAATCTTCGTGGTTCGCTTTTATGGCCGTAGCAAGTTGGTCACAAGACCCTGTCCGTAGATTTTTACTTAAATTTTCTTATGAGAGCTAATTTCAAGCCGTATGTAGTCGACTCCGTGCACAACCACTCTAGTCTCTGGAGTCGTCAAAACCGACCTGGTCTATTTTAAAACCACATTTTCAATTGAATTCAAGCTAGGTGCCAACTTCCAGCACGTTATTACAGGTCTGGCGGAGGGCCCGAAGCTCGCGCGCTGAACAGAGATCGCTTATGGGCCAAAAAAAATTTAGCAAAAATTCAAACTTTTTGAAATCTTCTCACCGTTTTCTAGCCAGCACGCAAACACTCACTGTTTAATCCAGAGCGGCCTGGTAGACGGCTGTTATAACCTATTCGATACTTGCCGTCATAAGTCTAGACAAAGTGGATCTGGTACTGCGTCTTATGAAGTGGGTGTTCTCGCTCAACTCACACAAGGCCAAGGCCGGCGTGGGACTTGTTGCGGCCTACACGGCTTACGTTTCCTATGTGCAAGTGAGAACCTCGTACGAAATCTCGGAACGCGAGCGTAAAAAGCTACACGAGAGCGACATTGAAAAGTACGTATAAGCTTTGTTGCGCGTCGCGAAATTGTTTTTGCCTAGCGGGCTCTGACTATTACTCCAGTTTACAAAATAGCACTTGGCCTGCAGTGCAGTTCAGACCACTGACTATTGGTGGGCGGTATCAAAATCCCTTTCCGGAGTACCGGCCTCAGACGATTTACGAGTTCTTCTTTTGCCGGATAAGTGAACTATTCCACGAGCGCCCACGTGGGGGTGTGCCTTACGATATTGACGAGATCAGACGAAACCTGCCTGCTAGACGACCTGACTTTGACCTGCTGCTTCAGACATCTAGAGACTACCAACAACAAGGCAAGAAGGACTCCGAGTCGACGCTTATTGGTTCTCCGACTGCACCTCATGAAGAAGGCAACACTATTGGCCCTGATGATTTGCTTCTCCCGCCGGTTAAAGATCGACTCACGTTGACCTGGCTGGGCCAGAGCTGTGCATTCATCCAAATGGGTGGATTGAACTTCTTGACTGATCCCTGCTTTGGCCCCCATCTTGTGAACGCGTATGCTGGCCCTCGCCGCATATCACCGCCTCCATGTGAACTAGCAGAGCTCCCTAAACTGGATATTGTCATGGTATCGCACGACCACCCTGACCATTTGGATTTGATCGCTGCAAAGGAAATTGGAAATTCAGCCGTTTGGGTTGTCGGTACAGGAGTAGGCAAGCATTTGGAGTCAGTTGGAATTGACAAGGCGAGCTTCAAGGAAATGTCATGGTGGGAAAAAATCCCAGTCCCTGGTACCGACCCCAAGGACGGATGGGAAATCGCGTGCACACCCGCAATGCATTGGTCGGGTAGGCAGATGGTGGACGCCAATAGCACGCTTTGGTGTTCGTTCTTGGTGCTGAGGTATGGCAAGCCTGTGTTTTTCCACGCTGGTGACACCGGCTATTCCTACCCATTGTTTGAAGGCATCAAGCGCGTATTTGGATCTGGATGCGCAGTGAGCATGGTTCCTTGCGGAGCTTACACACCCCAGTGGCACTTGAGATCTCAGCACACCAACCCACAGGAGGCAATACAGATCATGAAGGATCTGGGAGCACGAAAGCTGATTGGAGTGCACTGGGGAACGTATGTTCTCAGCGACGAACATTATTTAGAGCCTAGAGATTTGCTTCATTCGCTCGCTGCAAAGGAGAACAGGGCCCACGACATTTCGGCCCCCGAGTTTGGACGGACTCTTGTTTTCAACATTGGGGAGAAGACCAGCTTGGACTCGGA
Organism: Geotrichum cucujoidarum; assembly: GCA_030566025.1. Taxonomy (NCBI): domain Eukaryota; kingdom Fungi; phylum Ascomycota; class Dipodascomycetes; order Dipodascales; family Dipodascaceae; genus Geotrichum; species Geotrichum cucujoidarum. The sequence goes on along the minus strand of JAJMHN010000028.1, from coordinate 93,356 downwards.
GGTCAGAGCAATCCGAGACGGCCAGGCCTTGCTATACCCATGAATGTGTGAAATTTGTATTATATTATTATTTCTTATTAACGTGATTACTTTATACAGATGTGGTGATTGTAATCAATGAGGATTCTAGACTTGATCCTTGTATTTTTCAAGTACCTGCTTGAACTTCTCGACTTCTTCTTCCTTCATGGTGTAGCAATGCTGGGGTTCGGGGAAAGAGCGCTCCTTGACCTCTTTGACATACTGAGCACACGCAGAAGTGTTGATCTCGAGGTAGTTGGAGTACTTTTTCAAGAACTTGGGCGAGAAGCCGTCAAATCCTCCGAGCATATCCAAGAAAACAAGAACCTGTCCTGACGTGTCGGGGCCAGCGCCAATTCCAATAGTAGGCACCGACAGGCGCTTGGTGATGAGGCTCGCGATCTGGGGCGGGACAGCTTCCAAGACCATAGCGAAGCATCCGGCCTCCTGCAATGCAAGAGCATCTTGTAGCATGGATTCCGCACTGGCAGCTGTCTTACCTTGAACTTTGAACCCACCAAGAGATACCTGGCGCTGGGGAGTCAGACCAATATGGCCCAGGACGGGGATTCCCTTGGATGTGATCTTCTTAATAGTCTCAGCGTTTTCGACGCCACCCTCCAGCTTGACAGCGTCAACCAGGCCCCGCTTTACCATCTTGATGGCAGAGGAGAGAGCCTGTTCCGGAGAAATTTCATAAGAACCGAACGGCAGGTCAGCAACCAGGAACGCCGATTTGACTCCGCGACGGGTAGCTCTAGCATGATGAATCATATCCTAGCTGGTTAGATGACAGGTTGAAAAAAAGGATCAGACAGGCTTTAAAAACTCACATCTAGTTCAATCTCGTTTGTGTTTTCGTAGCCAAGGGCCACCATGGACAGTGAGTCTCCTACTAAGACCATGTCTACGCCGCTGGCGTCTGCGATCTTGCCGGAAATGTAGTCATGAGCCGTCAAGACACTAATGGGAATATTCTTCTTCCACAGCTTCTTGAGATCAAGGATCGTGGTCGGTGGCCGGACCTGTGCCTTGGCCGCAGCCGTTGGATCGTTGTAATGAGACTGCAGCGTGCTTGCCGTATGGAACTTTTGGCTGGCAGTTAGCTGCCGACTGGCCAGACGGCTGACCGGGCTTCCGGCACATCTCTTCACAAGCACAGAGGCGGTGATTCTGTTCATTTCCGGGGTCGATGAAGTCGGTGTCGGAGGTTGGAATTAAGCGGGGATGATTTAATTTTTTTTTTTTTTTTTTTTTTTTTAGGTTTGAAAAATGTCAGGAAAAAAAACGGCGGATTTGGCTGAGAAACATGTGCCGAAGGACGGACAGGCACCGTGATCCTGGATATTGAGCAAGGATTCCGAGAGCTTTAGCTCGCACTATGGGAATCACTTTGGCAGACGAGATCGCGGTCTTTGCAGCGGTTTCGAGCATGAAAGGCCGGCCATTTTGCCGTAGCGCGCGTCATGCCAGAGCGTCTGAGCTCAGCCTGAAGGGAATTAAAGCCAGACCCAAACTTTACTCCCACCAGGTAAACAAACCAGCTACGCCATCACAGCCCAACACCACCAGCTAGACAATTACTCCCGGCCGCTGTTACACTATGCCGTCGCCAAAGATCCCGTCAGATCTGCCAAAGTCACTGAATTTTGCGGATCTGCCAGAAAACGTGCGCAACCCGTCTCTCAACGCTGTCACATCTGAGATATATGACCCGTGGCAGGGCAAATCGCTCCACGTCACTAGCAATTCCGGATCACACACACCAGCCGACCTAGGATCACCTTCAGGAGCTTCAGATATGACATCAGAGCATCTCAAGGGTATGCTTCAAGCTAAAGACGCTTTAACAAGCGGCATCGACGTTGCCGGTGCAGACGAAGAGTCCATACTTACCGATGACTCCCTCACTAGCGAGGAAAAGGGCACAAGGCTACAGAAGCTGCTTTTGTCAGCGGCAAGCGATGGAAACACAGAGGTTGTACGCCAAATTCTCGGCGGCAGAGCAAAAGAATACATCAACATAGATGCAAAGGACGACAGCGGCAGCACAGCACTGATCTATGCGAGTTGCTTTGGCAATGAAGACATTGTCGTGGAACTCTTGCGGTACGGTGCTTCTGTTGACGAGCCAGATCAAAGCGAATGGACCTCTCTCATGTGGGCAATCAACAACCATCATAAGACCATTGTAGAGCGTTTAATGGAGAGCGGAGCTTCGCTAACGCATAAGACCTCCACTGGCCGCTCTGCAATTGACTTCATCACCCCTCATAGCGAGATATATCTCTACATGAAGGAGCACGGATACATTGAAGCCTCGGATAAGGACGACTTCTACGACGATGGACTCACTTCCACACGTGGATTTGGCGGAGAGGAGCCCGACCAGCTCATGATGGAGAGTGCTTTCCATTTCGACGTCCCCATGTCTCACCTCAGAATAGACGATGATGAGATTGACCTTGGTGCTATTGACGACGACTCCGAACAAGACTTTTTATGGGATCGCTGCCTTCCTGACCAAATGTTCGTATTCAACGAAAGCGATATTCCAAAAATTCTTGACATTGGTATTACAAACATGGAGCCCAAGCGCAGTGTCAGCCAAAAGCCAATACCTGCTAATTTACTTTTCCTGAGTGCAAGATACGCACACTACTACGGCAGTGCAGAGATTTTAGACAGCTTGCTCAGCCCTGCATTTCAGCGCATTAGGTCATGCATCATGGCAAAGAAAGAGGATATTGCGTTCCTGTCGTTCTGGTTGTCCAACTGCACTCTACTGCTCTACTATCTCAGAAAGGACGTTGGGCTCTTCCCTGCATCGGTGCAGCACCAAGAAAAACTTGCTGAATTGATTACAGATACAACTGTTTTGATCTCACAAGATGCAGAGCGCCGTTTGGAATTGGTGCTAAACGCATCTATTCTTGACTACCAGACCATTCCTGGCTTGGATGAGATTCATTTTCAAAGCGAATGGCGCATTTTCCGCAGCAACAAAAAGCCTAAAAGTCACAAGGAAGAGATGGAGGAAACATACCGCCCTCCTTCACCGAAACGAAAAATGCTACCCTCACCCCGCAACATCACTTCAATCCTCTCATCCGTTCTCTTCGTCACTGATCTCTATGAAGTCCATCCCATCATTGTGCAGCAATTGATGTCTCAGATCTTTTATTGGCTCGGTACTGTGCTCTTCAATCGGATCATGTCGAACCGCAAATACTTAGCCCGCGCTCGAGCTATGCAAATAAGGCTCAACATCTCAGCCATCGAAGACTGGGCGAGATCCAATAACCGCAAGCCCGAGGAAATCCGGGATGACTTTCATAGCGGGGCCGGCCAAAAATATCCGTCTATCAGTGAACTTTGCCGCCGTCACTTTACACCGTTAGTAGAGATGTTGCAGTGGTTACAATGCTTTACTGCAATCGGCAATGATCTTTCAAACGTCGGTGCGACTCTGCAGCAGCTCGGAGCACTTAATGCTAATCAGCTTCAACACGCTGCCAACAAGTACAGAGCTGAGGTCGGTGAAAAGGCACTTTCCAAAGAATACAAACTCTACCTATCGCAGTTGGAGATCCACCATACGCGCGCCGACAGTACCTATTTTAATCCCGTCAACACGACAATTCATGACATCATGAACGGCAAGCCCAAGCAAAAGGAAGCGCCTCCTCCTGTTGAGAAACCAGAGCTCAACGTGCCCAAGGTACTAGAACGCCCAGACAACAATAGCAACACTGAAAAACTAGCCGACCCAACTGAGAAGAGTGACCCAGCACCAGAACCCAAAACTGAAAAGGAGCAAGCTGTCGAAAACGCAGACACTGTTGCTCCTGTCAAACCTAGCTCTTCTATTGTTGCCCCCTCTCACATTTCGGAAGACGACGCTGATGACAACGAGCTCTACCTCGACGCCAGTGTCGTCCTGCCCTTTGTCATTCCCACGCTCACAGAAATGATTGTCATATGGGGAGCTGGCATTGGCGGGGTCCAAAAGAAACGCGCCAAAAAGTACGAACCGTCGCTGCCGACCGAGTTCCTCGACAAGCTCGAGGTCGTTGGCGGCGGCACCGCCGTTGAAGGAAACTACGAAGTAAATATCAATCCCATTTTTGCTGACCTCAAAGCGCCTAAGCCGTCTGTGCACCGGTCTTGGGGAGACGAGGGAGTAGAGGATCTGCTTAACAGCGAGGAGTACCACACCGTCTGGTAGAGCAGCCGGGGCGAGGGCATCAACTTTTTTTCTAAGCTAGATACTCAAATGCATTTTAATTATTGTCATTATTATTATTATTATTATTTCTCTTTTACAATTTGTTTGGCGAGCTTGAAATTTTGAAAAAAAGAAAAACTATTGTTTCAAATTAATAACTTATATGGGTGTGGAAATATTATAATTACTCTAAGAGAGATCCATGGCATCTCCAGAGGCCTTGACCACCTTGTCACCATTGGAGAGCTGGGCACTGCCCTCCTCATTCACGTAGTAGTCCTGGTTGTCTGAAAGGTACTGCACACTTCGGTCCGAGTCAAGGAACAAGGAGTACGAGCGCTTGATATCCTCGACATCAACGACGGCCGACTTGCGCTTAGCAGCAATGAGGTTTGCAACGGTGATGAGGTTGGAGCTGTATCTCAAACTGGTCTCCTGGCCAACGCGGGTCAGAATGGCAAGTGCGTCGGGAGAGAGCTCGACCTCCTCTTCCTGGGCGCGAATGCTCAAAATCTGCTTGACCTCGCTTTCATTGTAAGGGCTGGTAGAAATAATAATGACACGGTCGAGCAAATCAACTGGGAGACCGTGGGGGGACTTGTAGTTGGTTCCACGCGTTCGAGAGATTCCTCTGTTTGTGGCCATGATGACAATAGGTGCCAAGTCGTCCTCCAAGGCACGGTTAATGTAGGAAAAGCACTCAATGTCAAGCATGTGAACTTCGTCAATGAAGAGCACACCAGGGATGATCTCAGCCTTGCCTTCTTCCTTCCATTCACCGACCTTGGTGTTGATCTGGTCACGGACCTCAGAGGGGATTTCACCGGTGTCACCGGAAAAGAGAGCCAAGAAGCCTTGGGTGCGCGAGTTGATGACGTCGATTTCGTGCAAAGACACTGTGTGAACAATCTCGCGCCGGCGTTGCAGCTCGCCATCGGGGCATTGGACAAACTTGGTGTCGGGGCCCATGGCGTCGTAGTCGCGCGAACGCGAGTAGGAGCGGCCGAGCTTGGTGATTTTGCCAGAGGCCTTGTCGAGCGAGATGACGTCGCCAGCGGTGACCTTTTCACGCGATAAACTGTCAATCATCTTGGTACCGAGTTCGTAGATAGTCTCCATGTCGGTGGTCTTGATTGTGAGTTTACCTTGCTTGTGTCCGCCAGTCAGCGATCTATCAATTTGAATCTCTACAACCTCTCCCTCGATTATTTCAGTCTCTTCCTTGATTCTGACCCCGATAGACTTTCTGAATGCTTGCGTGAGTGCCTCAGTCTTGGAGAGCTCTAGCGAAAATACCTCTGAGGCGGCTAACGAGGTGAATGGCACGTCCGTGCCCAGAGATTGTGAAATTCCCATGGCGATGGCGGTCTTTCCTGTCGATGGTGGGCCTGCAATGAGCACAGCGCGGCCAGCAATGCGGCCCTCTTGAATCATCTGCAAAACAACAGCAGCAGCTCGACGGGCCTTCATTTGGCCAATCATGCCTTGAGAGTTTTCGCGTGGTTGCAGCTTGTTGTCGGCCTCAAGACCGAGTCCGGTAATGTGCGAATGTGCAGCAATGAGGCTGACGCCCCTAGCATCCTTCTCTTGAGCAATTGTTGAAATCGAAGCCTAGCATTGTTAGATTTTTCTCCGGAATTGCGCCTCGACTACCTTCACTTACCATTGTTTGTTTGGTGATGTCGACGTGCTGGACGGGAGATGGTGTTGAAATTTTATTACTATTTTTTTTTACACATAACCCTTACCCACAACGCGTAGTCAACTAGAGAACCAAGAAGGATTTCCAACTCCAAAACGCCCTTTTTCGCCCTATTTAAACTTGGAGTACAACCAGTAAAAAAAAGGCTCATAAGCCAGTAACTTCCGAAAGCTAGAAAAACCAATTACATTGAGACCAAAAAATTGCGAACTCTGTGGATCGAACACAGGACCTCCAGATTACAAGACTGAATTGTAACTTCAGTCTGGCGCTCTCCCAACTGAGCTAAGTCCGCAACACAACAAAGTCCTCCTATGCTTAGTTTTACAAGATGCTAGGCTCTTTTAAAACATGGCCGGCGTTGCTCCTGTTCATGTATTAATTTACCTTTGAATGGCAGTTTTGAAATTGTGTGTGTTCAAGTTAATATTTTAGTTATTGGCTGTATGGTGAATGGCAGAATTTGAGTACTTTTAAAAATTATGATACCACTAATAACGATTCGCACAAGGCCAAAAGAAGGGCCACAAACATGCCTGAATTACAATCTTGGCATTGGATGGCATTTCCAATAAAATTAGTTTTAAGTCTTCTAGGTATTTTTGCCATTAACAATGTTGATAAAAACACTTGTGACACCTGGCTACTGTGTGCCGGTTGAGGGCTTGAGATTCATAGATACGCAAAACGATACGAGAAGAGGTATACCTCTGTCTTTGCATTTGTAATAGCAAACTCACATTCAAGCTTGAAAGCTCTAATTTTGTATTTTGTGGAGTTTTAATTGGAGTCCAACTCAGTCTTTTGCTGCATTGTTTGATGTTAATCATGTCGACTACAACAAACCACCCAAGAAGCGCTTTTGGTAGCGAAGATTGAGCTGCAATTGCCCAAAATCACTCCAGACTATGTTTCATTGTAGCTCTTTCCAGTGGTTCCAGAAAATAATTGGTGAGGGCATGGCGTGCTTGGGGAAGACGAGCTCGTAAATCCCAACCTCCCAGCCAGCAGATCAAGCACCATCGCCATTGCACGAGCCACTGGCCGATGGCACAGCACGATGACGAACCTGGGCAAACGGTGCAAAGATTGTGTGGGCACGGAGTCCTGTTTCAAGCCACAAACTGTGGAGAAGTACGAGCCAGCGGCCTTGTTTACTCTCTCGCCAGTTCAAATCAGCGGACTGGGGCCATGGCTGCACTGGAACGCTCCAAGTCGTCATCCGGTAGCACTATTTGCCAACAGTTTAGGATATCTTATAAAAGAGCTTCAAAGTTACTGAAAAATAGACATTATCTTTACATCTTCTTTTAAACCTACACAATGCCCGCTATCGACGAACTCAAGTTTGCAGTCTTTGACAAGACTGCCTTTCCCAAAGAAGAAGCCAACCGCAAGTCTGGCCCCCGCCCTTTGCAAAAACCTTGACTGAGGGTCCCTCATACGTTTTGCCTGAAAAGCGACAGAAGCCTTTTAAACTCTCTGGAGCTCTGGACGACAAGTACGGGCAGTACAAGACTGAAAACACGCCCTTGCTTGGTACGCAGTTCGGCAAGGAGGTCCAAATCAAAGACATTTTGAAAAACGAGAGCTTGCTGCGCGATTTGGCTATTACCATCTCTGAGCGCGGTGTAGTGTTTTTCAAAGGGTAGGACCTTACTGTCGAAGAGCAAAAAGAGTTTGTCGACATCTTGGGCAAGCTCAGCGGTAAGCCAGAGACTTCTGGCTTGCACATTCATCCCACTGCTCCTGCTGGCGGTGTAGTTGATCCCTAGACGGGTTTTATTGACCCTGAGGTTTCTTTCATTGCCAAGTAGACTTAACCAGGCTTACACCAAACCTCCTCCTCTGTCTAACTGGAGCTCAAAGGGCTGGCACCCTGACATTACTTTTGAACCTGTCCCTGCCAACTACACTTCGCTCAAACTTGCTGAACTTCCCCCTACTGGTGGAGACACTCTTTGGGCCAATGGGTATGCGTTGCTTGAAAAATTTAGCCCCAGCTTCCAAGCCTTTTTGGAGACGCTCACTGCAACATATGACCAGCTCAATTTTAAAAAGCACCGTTACGAAAAGGACTTTGAGCTCTACTCGCAAGCTCGAGGTGCACCTGAAAACGTTGGCGAATATTTGATCTCAGTTCACCCTCTAGTCCGCACCAATTCAGTCACCGGCTGGAAGACTCTTTACGCTGTCAGCCAGCCGTTCACTCGCGTCAATGAGCTCTCCCCAATCGAAAGCGACCTTTTGAGAAAGTTCATTCATGACACGCTTTCGCACTCGCACGACATTCAACTTCGCTACAAGTGGGAAAAGAACGATGTGGCTATGTGGGATAATAGAAGCACCATCCATGCCGCTACCTTTGACTATGTGGATTTTGCAGAGCGCACTGGCGTGAGAACCGTTGGTATTGGCGAGCGTCCCTACTTGGACCCCAACAGCCAGCTGAAGTCTGAGGACTATAAAAAATAGACAGCTTAAAGCTGGTTTCTAGGTCAAATATACTATAACGTGATGTAGAATTATTGACATCTTCCAAAGTCAACAAAATTTTAGTCAATCAATTCATTTCGCGTAGAGTATAAGTACGGCCCCAAAAAGGCAATGGCTCACGGCAATGCAATGAACCCGCGACTGAAAGAAAAAAAAAAAAAAAAAAAAAAAAAAAAAAAAAAAAAAAAAAAAAAAAAAAAAAAAAAAAAAAAAAAAAAAAAAAAGGCACAGATAGTTAAATGATGCAAATAATTGATTGAAGACTAAATATTGAACGTGGAAATTACTAGCGATGTAAGCTCGGATCAAGTGCGCACAGCTATTCCTGATACTTCAATCATGACTACGAAAAACGACACCCATCTAGGACTCAATTGACCCCAATAACCATGTCGTTCCAGATCATGATCTCTGTCAACCCCTGGATCTAACCTCCATGCAAGTATTCACATTCAGCGCTATATCATAATTATAAAATGTACGACACCACAGCCCAACGGTAGAATTCTCCATCATTGCTTGCAAAGCCAGCTCTGAAAAATCTATTGAGAAGCTCGCGCGTCGGCAATTGGTCTATCTCTGCGTTCTACACCGTAAACCCAATTGAAAGCAAATAGAAATGACGAAACGGCTCTAGCATAATATCAGAGAAGTGTTTGATGAAGAAGAAAAAGCCGAATTTTTCAGCCGGAAAAATGTTCAAATACTAAGCTTGGCCTGGAATGTACTGCGGTGGTCTGGTGTGTACGCAATTGGTCACGTGTTATATTCTGGGCTGTTATCGGGGCTTGTTTTGTATGGGAAATTGGACCAGCAGGGAAACTCCTAAACAAACCACCCCGCCAGCGCTACCGCAGAACCCGCAATTGCTTACCCCAGAGGCGACTACAGTGCTGCAAGCTCGTGAACATGGCTAAAAAGGACAATAAGAAGAAGGCCGCGGCCGAAAAGAAAGAGGAGGCAGAGGCAGAATTGAACAAGGAAGAAAAGGAAGAGGACAAGGAGGAAAAGACCGAGAAGGCCAAGGACAAGGAGGAAATGGAGGAAGAAGGAAAGGACGACAACGAGGAGAAGGACGACGCTGAGAAAGAAGAAGAGAAGGAGGAGCCAGTGAAGGACGAGAAGGACGAAGAAACAACTGAGGATAAGGAAGAACCGGCCAAAGGGGACGACACAGAGGCCAAGGCTGATGCCGATGCTGATGCTGATGCTGATGCCGAAGAGCCAGCTGACAAGACTGAGGAATTGGAACCGCCAGTCAAGCCCCCTCGCCCATTGACCCCCTTCCAGCAGTCACAGCTGACGCTGACCGAGGCGTTCCCCTCCGTCGAGACCAACGTTGTCCGCGCCGTGCTGATTGCCTCCGGGGGCGCACTCGATCCGGCGTTCAACGGCCTGCTCTCGCTCACGGACCCGGACTACAAGCTGGACGAGTCGCTGCTGCGCCAGGCCAACGTCGACACGGCGCCGCCGCCCGTGCCCGCTAAAGATTCCCGCCAGGGGCTCAGGGGCGCCAGCCACAGCGCATTGCGCCAGCAGCAGCTGCACCAGCACAACCCGTCGCGGTACCGCGCTCCCGGCCAGCAACAGCCACCGCATCAGGGCCTGAACGCGCGGTCCAAGGCCCAGGCCCAGGCCTATGCCAACGCCGCGGCCACGATCCGCAACGACCGGTCGCAGATCGAGGAGGACGAGCGGCTCGCGCGCATGCTCGCCGAGGAAGAAGGCGGCGCTTCTGGCGGTGCTGCTGCGGGAGGCCCGCGCCGCGTGCGGTACGCCGACACTGGCATGGGCACGATGTTCAACGCGCCCGACGACTTTGCGCGCCGGCGCAGCACCGGCGGCATCCCGCGCCGCACCAACAACCGCAACTACGACGATGACAATGACTACAATGGGGACAATTCGTTTTTTGACAACGAGCTGCCGCAGCTGCGCGAGGAGCTCGTGCAGGGGTTCAACGAGACCAAGGAAAAAGTGAGTAGTTGGTTTGGCAACCTGCGCAAGAAGATTGAGGACGAGCCCAACAATGTGTTTAGCGGGTTCCTCGGCAACAACAACAATGAGCGCGGTGGCCGAAACAACAACAATGAGCGCGGTGGCCGAAACAACAACAACAACAACAACAACGGCAGGGGCAGGGAGATGGATATCGATGACTACGAGTTTAGAGGAGATGAGTACTACCGCGCCAAGCCCTCGCGCGGCGGCAACGGCGGGTACCAGAGCGGGCCACAGCGCGCCAGCGCCAACCGTGCCCGCAACAATGACGACGACAACGACGGGTTCACGGGGATCAAAATGACCAACACCGACGACGCGCTCGAGGAGGAGGAGGAGAGCGACCGCCCCGCCATGCCCGCGCGCCCAAAACCCGGTCTTGTGAGCGACTCGACTGGTGAAAAACCGGCGGGAGCGGGTGGGGATAAAAAGATTGCGCTCAAGTCGAGCGGTGCGGCTGCTGCGGAAGAGGACGACCCGTTCTTTATCGGTGACAGCGAGGACGACGAGGACGAGAATGAGGAGGAGGACTTGCCACTGGCTGAAGTGGCCAAGAAGGAGAGTAAGTAAGTAGGACTTGACACTCGTGACAATACTGGTTTGTATAGATATCCAAGACAGAATTATATGTTTGAATGGTTTTAAAGGCAGTTGTTGGAGTGGACTAGGAACTGCAGAGGGTTGTAGGTGGTTGCGGGTTGCTCATGGCAGCGTGTCAGGTCGGCGTTTGCGTCGCATGGCATAGCCTTCGGCGTTCCTGGGTTGGATCTTGCCCACCGCAGTCAAACCAAACCAAAACGCCAGCTCAAACAGCAAACCCAAATAAGTACCAAATCATGGGATGAAGCCCCAAACACCCATCCCCAGCAAACCGCCGTCCCCGCCCATCAAATCAATTCTTCCAACGCGAGTTACAACAATGATAGTTTGAGTCTTGGGCTTCGCTTGCACTGCCAGGCACCATCAATAATCCCATCAATTTTACTTTACCCGACTCTTTTTTGTTGTTGTTTAGATTACTCGCTTCCTTCTTTACTGCTTCCTTAGGTTTCGGTACCTTTTCAGTGCAACAGGTGGCTGGTTCAACCTTGCCAAATCCTTCCTCCGTGTCCCTGACCTCGCTAACTTCTTTTCCCCTGATTTGCCCGTTCCATCCCTTTCCATCTCTTAACTGCAAGCTAGTAACTGTTGGTTAGTTGACAAGTTGAATCAAGGCAATTGTAAACAAACAGTGCAGGGACGCCCTGGACCACGCCCTGGATCACGCCCAACCCTGCCTCCATTCCACCATGTCCCAATCAACCATCAATGCTGTTTAAAAAAAAATCATTTATTTCGCTCTATAACTCCATAACCAGGATCCAGCCTGGTTTATTTTTACATCTTGTTTCCACTTAATCTGTACATTTTGCTTCTTTTTTTAGACCAGCGGCAACGGCCCAAAAAAAAAGACTCTAAGGGGAAATAAATAGTCATGACTTCATGAAAAGCGTCCTTGAGCGACAGCTTAGTCCCAAGACCACTCGACCTCAATGCGGCCAGCGTCCTCGGAGGCAAGCTCCTGGAAGGCGGCGGGAGAAAAGTCCAACGAGTTGCCGGCACAGCCGGGGCAGCGGTCAGTGACCTTGACAGTGACAGACTTGCCATTGTAGGTGGCAGTCAGCGACTTGCCGCAAAGAGGGTTGTTGTTGGGGTTGCCGGTAGAGACGGCGTCAAAGAGCTCGTGGCCAATGGCAACAATGTGGTCAGAGTCAGTGTTGGTGATACCGCAGGCACCGAGACCAGGGTTGTAAAAGGTACCGTCACCAGAAAAGGTCTCGCCGTTGCCGCTGCCACCAGAAGAAGAGGTAGAAGAGGGAGCAGGAGCCTCGGAGGTGGTGGGGGCGGCGCTGGACTCGGGGGCTGAGGTAGTGGGAGCAGGAGCCTCGGAGGTGGTGGGGGCGGCGCTGGACTCGGGGGCTGAGGTAGTGGGAGCAACGTACTCAGAGGTGGTGGGGGCAACGTACTCAGAAGAGGTGGTAGGCTCCTCAGTAGAAGAAGGAGTGGGCTCCTCAGTAGAAGAAGGAGTGGGCTCCTCAGTAGAAGAAGGAGCCTCAGCGGAAGAAGTAGTCTCGACAAACTGCTGAATCACGTCCTGGGAAGAAGAGGCGGGGGCAGAAGAGGAAGGAGCGGCAGCAGCAGCAGCGTCCGAGGTGGCTGCGTCAGTGACAACAACGACGGAGGTCTCGTCGGCAGAAGAAGAGGCAGCAGGGGCAGGAGCAGGAGCGCTAGTAGAAGCAGCAGGGGCGGCATCAGCGGCATCAGCAGTCTGAATAGAAGTGCCGACAATCTGAGTACCGGTGGAGATGGGGTTGCCGTTCTGGTCGACGTAAATGACCTGCTTCTGGTAAAAGACCTGGGTCTCGTGGACAAACTGGGTGACGACGGCGCGCTTGTGGAGGTTGTGGTCGTGAGCGAGGGGGACGGCCATGGCGGCAGAGCCAAAGAGAAGGACAGAGGAGAACTTCATTGCGTGAATTGAGTGGGTATTTTGAGTAAAGGAGAGTGTGTTGAATCTAACCAGTAGATGTAGTGAAAGGAACGACTAGCGCAAGAAGGGGCTGTTTAAGGAAAGTAGAGAGTTGGCGATGTTGTTGGAGAAGAGAAACTCGGAGGGAGCGAGCGCTTGGGTTTTTATAGCAGAACGGGCGCCAAAGGGCAACAGCGGCCGTGTCGTGCTTTTTAGTTTTTTTTTTTCACTTTTTTTTTTTTTTTTCTGCTTTTCTTTCCCTGTTGAAATTCCACAAAAAGCAGTGTTGGGCAGTTGCCTGTTTGGGGTGCAGCTGCAGCCCCAATCGGGTAGGCGACGTCCTGCAGAGGTGGTACTTGCGCGCGGTACCTAACGTTATTTGTCGTTGCTTTTGAGCCGAAGCACTTGCGCACAAACGACACTTATGATACTTGGTATACCAGAGATTGATTATTAGAACAGGAGAGAAAAGTCCAACTAAAACATTCCAGTTGCGAGTATCTTGATCATTACAAGTCTACTTGTATTTGCAATTGAGTTGGGTTTATCACGTTCAGAGGCAACGCAGGCAACGCAGAACGCAGAACGCAGAACTCAGAACTCAGAACTCAGAACTCAGAACGCAGAACTCAATCAAGGCAATTGTCGTTGCCCACCGCCGACCCCCCCGTAACAGGCAGGTGGCACTCCAAGCGCTCGTTTGTTGTGGGCAGCCAAACCCGAGTTCTATCCTGGGCCGAAATGTACTGAGCACTTGCCAACACTCATGTAGTTTCTGGTCCACTGAACTCAGTCAACTCTGTCAACTCAGCTCAGTCAAGGCAAGACACGAGCAGAAAGAACAGAGATTGCAGGACCAGAGACAGATCAGAGACCAGCACAAGACCAGCACAAGACCAGCACAAGACCAGCAACCACGCCCTGCTCAGGTCTACTAAACTCGCAAGTACTGAGTTACTGAGTTACTGAGTAGGCGATGCCGCTTGGGCTTTGCGTGGCGTGGGCCCAAAAGGGGCAACAAGGGCCGCTCTGTGCAGCTTGGGCACATGTCAGCACGTGCACGCCGTTGGAATAAAATACGAAAAAATCAATCATCGATACTGACCTTAGAGAACTTGACTAGTGACAAGACAAGGACAAGACAAGGACATCACCAAGTGGCTCTGTGGGAGTCCGTACTAGCAGCGACAACGCTCTCAGTCGTCTCCCTTGCGCAGAGTCTCAGACCAGCGGCAAGCGAGGATAAAGAGTCAGCAAGCCAAGGTCCCTTGGGTCTGGCGTATTGTTGGCGTACAAGTATATTGGATACGCGCTGCTCATGATTGATGAAAACGCCCTGCAAATTTAAAATTTAGTTCGATTGAATTCAATTCAAAGCAGAGTTGGACACCACCAAAACAAACAAAAGCAAGGGATGGGACAGGAGAAAGGCAAGGGCAAGGGCAAGGGCAAGGGCACAAGTCAAGGAGGTGCAAGTCTCAAGTCTCAAGTCTCGGTCACGTGAGAGTATACAGATGGAGGAAGGAACAGCAGTCTCCCTAGTTGAGCAATGAGCAGTACTTAGTTTACAGACAGATTGATGCTCATGGACTACTGTAAGTCTTAAGTAGCAGCTACTTTGTGTCTCTTGTCCAAGTCTACAGAGTCACGTGGCTTTGCATATAAACTCACATCACGTGATACGTATTTGCAAAAGAGTAAAAAGCTTGCAGCAGGTTCCTGTTCAAGTTGGCCAGCAGCAGAAACATCCAAAACTCAGAGAGTTGCCTGGCTTTACCAAGTACTTACTCCAATCAATTCAGCTACCAAGTAATACTACTTAGACAATCCCACTCTCTCTCTCTGGTTTGTTTGGCTGGGTTTTTCATTTTCAGCGGCTTGTCCGGCCGTTCGTGCGGCTTTTTCTCCCCTGCTCGCCCGTCAAAATTGCACGAAAATGAGAAAAATCAAGAGCAAAATGATTGTCAATCATCATCACTTTCAGACCAAACCACCAACACTCTTTCTTCTTCCTACAACTTCCAGTCAGTTTGGAATCTGTTATACTTAGAGTCACAAGCAATGTCCACGCTGACACGCATCCTCCACAAGGCCGACTTTGACGTCGACAAGCACCTCAACCCGCTCGTCCCTCCACCCCCCGCACCGCACCGCCTGCCCGCACCTTTGGCCAGGCTGCTGGGGTTGCACAGGACACCCCCCAAACCGCTGCCGGACCTGCTGCGCGCGTTCTGGGTGTTGCTCGCGACCTTCACGGGCGTCATTGTGGTGACGTGCACGCTCAAGTATGGCAAGCCGTTCAAGGACCGCGACTGTCCCGTCTTTATTCCCAGCTGGGTGAGTAATTACTAATTACACAAACAATCAAGTCAAGGGTCCTTTGCTAACAAGTTGTAGGCAGCAACGGCCATCCTCGTCTACAACGTCATTGAGTCGCCGCTGGGCCAGCCCCGCAACACCTTCTTTGGCACCCTCATCTCCACCCTCGTTGGCATCTCCATCACAAAGCTCTTCCTCCTCAACTCCGCCGACGACCAGTACCTCTGGGTCGCTGGCGCCCTCTGCGTCGCCGTCGCCAGCATCGCCATGTCCCTCACAAAAACCGTGCACCCGCCGGGAGGCGCTGCGGCCTTGCTCTGTGCGATCGATGACCAAGTAAGAGGGCTCGGCTGGTTTTACATTGTGGTCCAGATTGTGGCGGGTTTGGAGATTTTGGCCGTGGCGTGCTTGTTCAACAACGTTCAGCGCAAGTACCCGGCGCACTGGTGGACCGCGGGGTCCCTAAGGGCAGAGGCCCCCGTGCCGGTGCCACCATCAACACCGGAAAAGGAAAAGGACGCAGCTGTGCACGAACCGGCGCTGCACCGCCTACAGCGCGTGCTCTCGGACCGCCACGTCGTCGGCACCGACCCAAACGACACCGGCGACATCCCCCCCTCCGCCGTCCTGCCCGCTGGCACTGGCCTTGGTGCGGATAAAGACAACATGGTGCTCATCCTGCCCTCGCATTTCGCATTGCCAAAAGGGTTGGTCCTGACTGAGGAGGAAGAGGCGTTGCTCGTGTCGATCCAGGACCAGCTGAGAGACGCGGCAGCTGAACAGAGCCCGTCGGACTCTTTGGCGTAATACTGTTTCACGTAGTTACTTACATGTCGTTTACTTGTTGTTATTTTTTTTTCTTGCATGGTCAATTGGCCCTTTAATATATCTGACTTTTTTTTACTAGCTTCACTTTTTTGGTAACAAGATTAAAAATTACATTAGAATATTAAACGGGGGGTGTGATCCTATATCAAGGAGTATAACTACAACAAAAAATCAACAGTAAGAGGAAAAGAATAAGAAAAAAAAAAAAATAATAATTAATAAACAAGTAACCAACGGGCTCATGGTTTGGCGGTCTCGGCAATAGCTGCGGTCTGCGGGCGCAGAATCTGCTTGCCGTACTGCAGCGCACTGTTGGCGCCATTGCCGCCACCAACGCCTCCGCCTCCGCCACTGCCTCCGTCGCTCGTGCTCGACGCCGTCTCCGGCGGATTCAACGAGTAACTGTGCAGCGGCGGCGTGCTTGTGGGCCGCACAATGTGTGCGCCGGGGCCGCCAGGGCCGCCGGGTCCATAGCTGCCACCGGGCCCGCCGGGACCACCGCCGCCAGGCCCGCCAAAGTACCCAGACCCGCGCACTGACCGCGGGAACGTGTGTGAGAACGACATGGCCCGGCTGTTGGTGCCAGGCTCCGGCTGCCGCGGGTCGCGCTTGCCCGTGTACAAGGGAGGTGGGCCGGGGAAGAACCCGGCGGCTTGTGCAGACCCCGGTGGCGCAGGAGGTGTGTCGGTACGCGGCGGCGGCGCAATGGGCAGGTGCGAGGGTGGCATGTGCGGCGACGACGTTTGGCCGCCGTGGTGCTGTTCGTAGACGTTGGGGATGGGGCTGGCGCTAGGCCCCGGGTGGGACTGTGGTGGCATGGGGTAATAGGGAGGCTGCGGGCTGCTGTTGGGCCGCATGTGGTGAGGGTGGTGCACGGGAGGAGGTGGATGAGGATGGGGTCCAGCAGCTTGAGGGCCGGCAGGGCCGTGAGCGTTCTGGTGGTTCATCATTTGGTAATGGTAGTTGGGGTCTTGGTACCGCAGCTGCGAAAGTTCTTGTTCCAAGGAAACAATATAATCCACGGCTTTTTTCAAAATCATGGCCTTGGAGTCCTGCGTGCCCTTGCAAAAAGGGACCGAGTTTTTCAAGAGCTGGAACCCGCCATTAATGTTTTCTCGGCGCCGCTGTTCAGATAAAATGTGGGCATGTCTGCGAGAAGAGGAAGATGTGGAGGAAATGGTGGGCGGAGTGGTCAGGGCAATTCCCGGAGATTGCTGCTGCTCAGCGGCATGGTCCACTTGCGGCGGGATTTGGTAAGTGGCCGGAATGGGTGGCACAGGAGGAATGCCGTTATTCGCAGAGGACTCGCGCTTGATTTCAGGGTCCTTGAGCTTGTTGGACGAGGCGCGGCGCTTGATCCGGCGCGACTCTGCAGGGGGTTCATTGTCCGAGGAGTCAGAGTTGTCGCGAATAGCAGAGTTTTGCTTTTCCTCCCGCATGGCGGTGAGAAATTCTGACGACTTGCGCTTGCGCAGGGATCTCGGCGGAGCAAGGTCAGGGGCATTGGTCTCTGGTTTTGGCGGCGCATTGGCATTGAGCGGGCCAGGCAACGTGGCCGAGATGGTTCTACGTGCAGCAGCGGCGGTCGTTCTGACACTAGAGTCTTGCGCTTGGTGCAAAGAAGAGATTTGAGGAAGGGTTGTGGAATTATAGCCAAAAAAGTGGTGAGAGGGAGATGGTTCTGGCGAGGGGAGAGTCTTGTCTCTCGACATTAGCGGTATTGGGGGCAGAGTGTTTGTGTTGTTTGCTGTGGGGGCACGCAAGGGTGCTGGCGACTGCGTGGTGGCATTTTTGGCGCCAGAAATGACTTCGCTCGGCGGAGAGAGCGTTTTTGTGGTCGGGAGCTTGAGTCGATTGGAATCGTCAGAGGTCGCAGCGACGAGATCACGAAGGTCCATTAGAAAAGTTTATGCGGTGTGTGTGTGTTGTTAACGAGTGTAAAGAGGTTGAGAAACCTGGCAGAGGGGCGATGAGAGAGCGAGAGCGATGCAGCGATTATTGCATGAGAGCCATGATCTGAAGCTGAAGCGAGTTGGTGATTTCAAGCAAGGGTGAGCTGGTAAAAAGAACTGACTGGGGCGTTGATTGAGGTCTACCAGCGACAGATGGCGTGAACGAGTGTACTAACGAGCGTGACGGGTGGGATCTAGAGCGAGAGAAGCGTAGCTGAGCAGCTGGCAGAGTGAGAATAGGAGAAGGAGGAGGAGGAAAGAAGGACAGGTTGGTGATGACGATGCGAATATTTGCGAGGTGTTTGGATTTTTCCCGTTCTCCCTGGGCATGGAATTTTTCGTTGCAACAAGAATGTTGTGCTTGGGACAAAAACAAAAGAAAAAAAAAAGAAAAACCCAAAAAACCCAAAAAATTAAAATAAATAAAAATAAATTGAAAATAAATTGAAAATAAAAATAAAAGTAAAAGCGCTGTGCTGGCCGCGTTGGCGTGTCTGTGTTTTTTTGTCCTGTGTTTTTTTGGCGCAAAGCTGGCACTTCTGGCGCGCCCCCGTTGACCCCCGTGACTCGCCCCGAATTTGGCTGGGAAATTCCCGCTCCTGGCCAAACCGTGCAAACCTTATTCAAACGTAAAAAATGACAGAATGCCAAACGCGGTCACATGGGCGTGGTCACGGGACTACAAAGCTACGCAGTCAAGTTGCCCCAGCAACAATCATCTGCTATTTAGACAAATAGCCTGCGTTTCCTGTGTTACTTGCGTTACCTGTGTTTCTTTAACTATATGAAGTCACGTTACTCCCCCTGAACTTGCACGTCCATTCCTTGCGTTTCCCCAGCAGCCGTTGCTGACTCAGCCATCTGCCCCCGTGTGTCCAGCTGCATGCCAGCAACCAGCGCAGGTGCATATGCCGGTGGGGCACCCTTATGCACACGTCCCAAAGCAGGCACAGCCTTGCCGTTTCGGGCGCGCCTCGAGTCAAACACGCATGCTTCAGTGGATCCCAGCCAATCGCGCTCAAGCAGTTTTCCGTGGCAGTGCACGTGAACAGACCCGAAAACCAAAAAAAAATTAAAAAAAAATTAAAAAAAAATTAAAAAAAAAAACGGCTCCAAACACAAACCACCCACCCGGGACAACTCGTTGAAGCTCCGGGCCGAGACACGACAAACGCAAGTCCGGGTCGCGGCGGTCGTCGGCGCCAACTAAGTTGCTACGTATGGACCCGGTGGGTCTTTGATGCGCAGACGTTGGCGCAAGCACGCGGGGGCCGTGGCCAAAAGCGTACCTGCACCCGCGTGTACCCTGCCCTGCCGAGTGTTCGTTGTGCCGCGGGCTTGAGTAAACACGTGTCTGGCGCGGCATAGCGCGTGTCTATGGACCAGGGGTGTGCGTGCGGTTGGACTCGTGTAAAGGGACCGCCTCGCCAGCATCGTCGTGAGCCACGCGTTGTAGTTAAGAATAGACAATCAATTATTATATTATTTCAGGAAATGTTGTGTATGTACAGAGGAGTTATGCTAGGTAGAGAGCCGGCGCGGCGGCGCGGTGGAAGGCACTGCCGGGCCCTCCTGCTCGGGATCTGCCTTGAGCTGGATCTCGATCTCGAGGTCGTCGGTCGGCGATGCGCCGCCGACTGGGCCAAACAGAAGCGGCGTACCCACAACGGTGTAGTTCTCGTCCGCCTCCACGCCGCCCTTGGCATGCTTCGTGGATGTAGGCGCAGTATTGGTTTGCCGGTGCTTGAAAAAACACGGCTGGGTCAGCACCTCGTACGGAGACACACCCGCCGTGCTGACTTGGGGGCCCACGAACCGCTGCATTTGCTCAAGGTCGTTGGGTGGGAAGTGTGGCAGCTTGACCAAAACACTACGGAATGTGCCCTCTGGTTCGTTTTCCAGGCTGCCGTCCCGCACACGGACCCAGTACCGCTTGTCAAAGAGCTTCCAGTGGCTCCATTGGCTCGTGGCCTGCAGCGGCAGCCGCCGGTCCTTGTCCAGCCGGTTCGGCAGCTGCCGGCTCACCGTCCATTTATACAGCGTCGTCTTGGGTCCTCCCTGTATGTGCGCGTACCGCTGCAAAGACAGGTGCCAGCTGAGCCCCGAGACGTTGAACTTGACCGGCGGGGCCTTCCCTCTTGTAGCGGGATCCAGGTCCGGCCGCCGCTCGAGCGCCTGCTGCATGCGCGCAGCAATGCGCTCAAACTGACTGAACTGGTACCCGGCGTCCTTGGACGGAATGATGCGGGCCACCAGTCGCTGTAGGGCCAGCGCCAGCACCGACGTGTCCACGACGTCAAACCCAGGAAACTCAATGAAAGTCAGCCGGGCATGCTGCTCGTCGATATGGGCCTTGCCCGTTTTGAGCAACAACTCAAACACTTCATTAGCATCCCGCTCGGCCTTCCTCCGCTTGCGCTGAAAAACACTCAGCGATCTCATCAACTGAGCCCGTCGGAACGCCTGCGGCAGCTTGTCCTCGTCCTTGAGAAACTCGCGGATCGAGTTGCGGATCGTAAACTCCGGGTCGTGGTTAGTGCTGTCCTCGTACCACTTGACCTTGTTGGCAATGCAAGTCTCGTACAGCTCGGCCTTGTTGAACCGCAACAGCGGCCGCACGAGCTTGAGCGTGCCCTGGCCCGGCGGCGGGGCCTCCCAGTAGCTGCTGACCTCCTTCATGCCCGCCAGCCCACGGATCGAGCTGCCTCGCGTCAGACGCAGCAGCAGCGTCTCGAGCTGGTCGTCCAGCGTGTGCGCAAACAAGAGGTGCTCGACATTGCCGCGAAAGCGCACGGCCTCACTCAGCAGCTGTAGTCGTTTCTCCCTTGCATTGACTTCAAACCGTGCCATATTCTGCCGCTCCTTGTCGGTCCACTTCATTTTCAGCACGCGCGAGTTGGCGCCAAACTCCTTGACGAGCCGGCCCACCTCCTTGGCCTCCTTGCTGCTCCCTTGGCGCAGGTCGTGGTCCACAATAAGCCCCGTCACGTCGGTGCCCCGTGGCAAGAAGTACTGGCAGCTCAGGTACGTCAGCGCCATGCTGTCGACGCCGCCGCTCACCGCAATGCACACCTTCTTGGGCAGGCTGGCGCCCAGTAGCACCGACTCCATGGCCGCCGCAAACCGCGCAGCAGAAATCGGCCGTGCTCCCATTGGGCAAACTTTAGTTCAAATCTTTCTTTAATGCAGTGTCTTTGCTTACTGCCTTGAAGTATGCTAAAGTCGTTGTAGGCTGGCCCCAGTCTCACCTGAGCTTAAAACTCGCCTGTCTCAACGCAGAGTTTTGTGATCCAGGGTAAGGGCTGGCGCTACATGGGCCCGTGATTTAGCCTGCACACAAAGACGAGGGCAAAGGCGTAATCAATTTGCCTCCAATTTAAAAACTGTTGAAACCTGATTCCCCAGACCATTTTCCTCTGCGCAACTTCACCGACAATCACCATGAACTTTTCAACGCTCGTCTCGCGGCTCGTCGCTTTTTGCTCGCTGGCAGTGTTTGCTGCCGGTCAGTAGCTCCCCACAGGCCCCCCGCAACCACAGCAACCCACTGGCTAACCTATTTGCTTAGATTCGCGATACATTCTCGTCTTTTCCAAGGGCGAAGACACCCCGTCCAAGTGCGTACCCTTTCACTGAACAAGTGCGCCGCTGCAGCTGCTAACCGACCTTTAGAATTGTGTCCGCCGTCGAGGACAAGCTCAACGACTTGGGCTTCAAGATTACTTACAAGTACAACACGATTATCCGGTAAGTTCTACAACTGCACGCTGACCACCGTTAACAATTACTGACTTCCCTTTAGCGGTTTTGCGTTCACGGCCGACGCGTCCAAGGTGACCACACTGGACAGCCTCAACGACGAGCAGTTCCCGTTCTTCATTGAACAGGACCAGACCGTGTCCATCAACGAGGCGTAATTTCAAACACGATATTTTTCTTTTTTTCCTTCTATAGTATCAATATTTATTTTCAGACCTCCAAATTGATGGCGTTTCCAAACTTGGCGTAAAGGTTCTGCTTGAGCTTGGCCATGTCGGCCGAGATGGTCTCGATGCTGGCCTCCTGCTTCTCAATTGCGTCGGCCCCGCGCGTCGAGTCCTGCTCCAGTCGCGCCACGGCGTCTTCCTGCCGCAGGTACACGTAGACATCACCGACCTTGTATCTGCCCAGCCGTTAGCCCCTAATAGAGTAGTAAACATATGTAAAGAAACTTACTGGACCTTGTCGTCCTCGTCGAGCAGCTCGAGCTCCAGCTGCAGGTCCGAGAGGTACTCCTGCTCCTTGTTGAGTTGCTCAAGCTCGTCGCGGTACCGCGCCAGGCGCGAGTTGAGCTTGGAGAACTCGTTGATCCGAGACTGGTCCTCCCACAGCACCTCCACCTCGTTCTTCTGGTCCGCTGGCAGCATCTGCATCGTGTCGGTTTGGTCTTTGTCGTCGTCGCTGTCGCCGGCCAAAGTGGCGGTTTTGAATCCGCTGCCAATTTGTCCAGGGCAAGGGCACGCTTTTTGCCTGCTTATCGAGCCCTGCCCCAGAGTTCTCTGTCAAAAGGCCCAAAAGCCCTCGCTGACAGGCGCTGACGTTTTTTTTTTTTTTCTTCTATTTTTTTCTCCTCCTCCTCTTCCAGACCCTTCAATCAAACCATGGCCCATTGATCCACCCTGTACCTCGACCCATCCATCCCGCTCCGTCTTTCCGCTACTACTCTGTTACGTCTGCTCAACTCCCCCGGTTCCCACATTAATCTACAACTCGCCAAATGTCTTCATACTCCGCCACCACTGCTCAGCGACGCGGCTCTGTCGTCCCGCCTCTGACTGGCGTCGACAAGCCCCACGTGGACGAGCTGCCACAGCAGTGCGACGTGCTGATTGCCGGCACAGGCATTGTCGAGTCCATCCTGTCGGCAGCGCTAGCTTGGCAGGGCTCCAACGTCATTCACATCGAAAGCCAGAACCACTACGGCGACGCCTCGTCCATCCTCGGCGTCGAAGAGCTCAAAAACTGGGTCGACTCTGTAAATAATTGTATGTGCTATTTTCTGTCATTGCGTTGCGCCTGGTTTTAGTCTCTCGCTTACATGCTAACATTGAAACTCTAGCTTCTAGTATGTCTCTTGTTCGATTCCATGTGGAACGAAAAAGTCGCGTTTTAGGCTAACATTTTTTTTTTTCTAGACTCGGTATTTTCCAAAGCCTTGTTGTACATCCCTCGCCCGCTCCAGTCTCGCAAGTACTTTATCGACTTGACCCCCAAGATCCTCTTTGCCAAGTCCGACTTGCTCCCCATCCTGCTCAAGTCTAGAGTCAACAAGTACCTCGAGTTCAAGCCCCTCACGGGTTTCCACACCTATGAAAACGACTCGTTTGAAAAGGTCCCGGGTTCTAAAGAAGACATCTTCACCGACCAGCAACTCTCCCTTCTCACCAAACGGTCCCTGATGCGCTTTATGAAGTTTGTGGTGGACTATGAACAGACCCCCGAAGTTTGGGAACCGTACAAAAACGCACCTATTGGCGAGTTTCTCCAGTCCAAGTTCAAAGTCGAGCCTCAGCAAGCCAACGAACTCATTTACTCCATCGGCCTTTGCACTACTGCCAACATCTCCACAGTCGATGCGTTAGCCAGAATCAAACGCTATATTGTCTCACTGGGCGTTTACGGCTCTTTCCCCGCCTTGTACGTCATGTATGGCGGTGCCGGTGAACTTGTCCAGGGCTTTGCACGCTCTGCTGCCGTTGCTGGAGCCACGTACAAACTCAACACGACCGTCAAGTCTTACGACAAGGCCACCAAAACTGCAACACTTGCTGACGGTGGTCGCATCCAAGTCTCTGAGCGCATGATTGCTTCCTCCGAGAGTGCTTTCAAAATTGCCCAAACGGACTTGGACGCCAAAGCCCCCAAGTCGGAAATCACGCGCATGACTTGCATTGTCGCCAAGGATTGCAAGGAATGGTTTGCTGAGAACGAGCAGGCAGCCGTCATTGCTTTTCCTCCAGGATCATTGCCCACGAATAACAAGCGTGCTGTACACGCAATCATCTTGGGAGGTGGAAGTGGCATGTGCCCTACTGGGCACTGCATCTGGTACTTGTCGTCCACCGAAAAGGGATCCAAGGCCCGTGCGGACCTGGAACAGGCCCTGCTTAAACTGGAGGTCAGCATCATGCGCGAATCTACTGAGGATTTCGAGTTTGAGGTTGACCCTAACGACGTCTCTGTCCGCCCCGATGGCATGCCAGTGCTTTCGTCGGTCAAGCTTGGCCAGAGTCTACAGAACTTTGTTCCCAAGGAAAAGCTCAATTATCTGCTAAAACTACTTTACACACAAGCCACGTCTTACAGCGAAAGCGAGCTAGACTTGGGCTTTGACATTGTCCAACCACCCTCGGAAGAAATCACTTTTGATGGAATCATCAGTGCTGCAGTCAAGCTGTACGAAAAGATTGTGGGCTCTGACGACGACTTCTTCGATATCGATTTTGAGGATGAGGACGAGGAAGAGGCAACGTCTGCCGCACCAGGGCAATATTCCGCCACCACGCAACAACAACCCGCGAGTGGCACTGATAGAAACGACGACGACAACTTTGATGATGATAATGATAGAGCTCCGGAATTTGGCGACGACATGGAACTGTAATTCACTCGCGCAGTCTTGTAATGATTTTGTTTTCCTTTTTTTGTTTTCACCCTTGTATTTGTGATTTTCTTCCGTTCCCTTTTTTATATTTAACTCCCTTTTCTCTCATTTCGTGTGTGTCTGTACGTAATGTCCGTTCATGCTTCCAGTTGTTGAATGCCACTACTGGCTGTTTTCGTTGTCGAAATTGCCATCCACCTCTTCTCCTTCTTGCTTGTTTTGTAGTAGTTGTATTAGGTTTTCAGCGTCCTGTTGTGAAGACTTGGATATGACCTTGACAAAGTTGGACGTTGAATTGAGTCCTGCAATGTCGACCGCGCGTTTGGAGAGAGTATCAACAAACAAGTCGCGCTCCAGCGTCGATGCATGCTGAGATACAACGTTAGCGTTCTCGGCCATAACCTGCTGGATTTGTGCAGCCTTGTCCGTGATTGCTTGGATTTGGGCAACCAAAAAGACAATGGTCTCGGATATCGGCGCAATGTCCTTATATGTCGATTTGATTTCGTCGGGGACAACGGTGCTGGAGTTTTCGAGCCCCGATGGTGGAATGACAAAGCTCGTCGAGTACTGTTCAAGGTTGGTCAGTAGTTTGTCGACCCGCCGCGTGTGGGCTTTGAGTAAACTGTTGGCTCGTTTTTGTAAAGAAATTTGGTCGTAAAGTGAAAGAAGCTTGTCTGATGGGGGAGAGGAAGCTCCTGGACGCGTAGGTATCGTTATGGTTGCTGTCTTGAAGTCCACGTTCCGGTGGTGGCCGAGGCGGATCCACCCCTCTGCTATGAGATCAAATGGAATCACAAAGATATTCCGCAGAACGTAAAGCTCGTACTTGTCAAAACTCCTGTCGACAAGGCTCTCTAAGAACGTCTCTAGCTTGGCAGTACCCAGCTCAATCTCCTCCGACTCTGTGCTTTGGCCCTCTCCTCCTTCCGTCGCGTCTCCTCCGCCCTGAGCACGCGGTGGATATCGTTGCGATAAGAACGCCTCCATGGCGTTTGTGCACTTGTAAAGAATCTCGTTCACAGCATTGATAACGTCGTCAATGAGTGCAATGGGCGCGTACCCAAGGTGCTCTGTAAGGATAGCGGTAGACTTGACAAACTCGTTGGAAGACATGTTGGCGAGCGCTGGACCACGACGCGTTTCGGTGGTTTATCCGCGGGACAACTTTGTTTACTTCCCAAGGGCCAAAATCATGTGACTAGTTTAAACAAACCAATCTTAGGGTTGAGCCCTAACAAAAAACGCGTCACAAAACGCCTATCCCAAAACGGAAATAACCATAATTTTTTGCAACTTCTCCCAATTCCTGGCTGTTGAAAATTTCGAGCAGAGTTTTGGCTTCTACGTTGACCACCTACACCAAATCCATCACTAAAAATGGTATGTAAAGTTCAGCTGAGTCGGTCTGGATGTTCTTCACACGTAAACTTACTAACATGATGTTACTAGTCTGATATCGAAGAACCCGTTGCCGTCGAGGAAGTTGAAGTTGCCGCTGAGGCTGCTGCCCCCGGACAGATGTCCATTGAGGAGGCCCTCCAGGAGGCCCTCAAGATCTCTCTTGCCCACAACGGTCTTGCCCGTGGTTTGAGATCCGCCTCCAAGGCCCTCTCTTCCCGCAACGCCTTCCTCTGTGTCCTTTGCGACTCCGTCAACGAGGAGTCCTACGTCAAGCTCATTGAGGCTCTCTGCCAGGAGCCCGAGCAGCAGATTCCTTTGATCAAGGTCCCCGATGCCAAGAAGCTCGGTGAGTGGGTCGGTCTCTGCCAGCTCGACCGTGACGGCAACCCCCGCAAGGTTGTCGGCTGCGGTGTCGTTGTCATCACCTCTTGGGGTGCTAACTCTGCTGCCCGTGAGGTCCTGCTCGAGCACTTCAAGAACTAAGTGTATCTACTACTAAGTTCTGTTGTGTATTGAATGAAAGGCTTACAGGAAGTATAGATTATTATTGTATTTTATAATGATGCTTTTTCTAAATGAAACAAAAGTTGTTTTGATTTTCTACACAAAACTTTATCACACAGAGCGTGAAATGACTAGTTGTAACAAGTCTATTGAAGGAATGAAATAAGGGAACTGTACATGAGGGAAACAAATATATAATTAATAAAAAAGAAAAAAGAACCGGTGCCGTATCGATTAATCGCTGTCCTCGGCGTCACTGTCCTCGTCGTCGGACGAAGAGCTGGAATACGTGGGCGCGGTAATGGTAGCAGGCGCGACTTCCGCGGCAGTAGGGGCCTCCTCCTCAGCATCAAACCGCTTGTGCTGTTTGGAAGCCGTACTCTGCTTTGTCAAGTCCTCGGGCGCGGTGCCTGCCACTAGCGAGCCTTGCACGGAAACAAATCGTCCAGTAACGTTGAACAGCTTGACGGTGAACTTGATCTTGCCCTCAATCTTCTTACCTTGGCCATCCTGCCAATGACCCAGAGACTTGTGATCCCGCATGGAAAATGCACGTTGCTTGGTTTGGTTCTCCTTTTCCAGAGAAGCGACTGCTTGGTCCACGGTGTTGGCGAGCGCAATGTCCTCCTCCTCTTCACCCTCTTCGTCAGCCTGGTTAGGGATGAAAACCCAGTCATTGGGAATGGAATCGCGCTTGATTGTAGCGGTAAAGGTATCGTGAATAAGCAGACCAATGTGAGATGGCGACGACATGTTGATGGTGCCAACAACAACGTCCTGAGGTTGCGGTCTCCAGACCAAAAAGTCGACCTGAACCCACAAGAAGGCGAACGGACTGTCGTACATGACTCTGGCTAAAACGGGTTGCTTCTTGTCGTCGGAGGTGTCTTTTGAGTCAGCACTGGCGTCCTCCTGGCCCGAGACTTTGAGGTTGAAGTGTGCTAACACCAAACCACCGGCGGGCTGAAAGTATGTCATGAGTAGCGGATCAAGATGCTGGGCCTTAATTCCGGCCACTGGGTTCATAGCATAGACCGGTGCCAGAGAAAGGTACAGAGACGTAGAAACTGTATGGAAACATTCAGAGACACCCTCACTGTTTACTGGGTTCTTTGAAACCTTTGACGAGACCGCGCTTGCCATTATATGCTGTGGTAGTTTGTGATGTTGATGCGGTAAATTATATGTTATTGAGTGGTGGAATGCACTTGGGCTTCGTCTATTAGACAGTTAAACTGTGCCAAATTGTTCGACAAGATACCACTGCTTGGATATAGGGTGTTGCTTCTAACTTTTGGCGATGCTGCAGAACTATTCAATTCAGAAGGTTTTCTTTTGGTTTCAATTTTTCACATATTGGAAAAAAAATTTTATTGGGATATTTGGGCAAGGGCAATAATCAATGCACTTTCACCTTAGTAGCTGCGTTACGACGAGACCATTACAGCGGCCCGTGAAGCATTTATCTAGTTATCCATTTTATGAACGTGAATAGCATTACCAGAGAAAGAGGTTACGTTTTGATTTCAGCGAAAACTTTTAATGTCATTAAATTCCTCAATAAATAAACCACGTTACAAAACAAGTCAACGCTTAGTTGACGAGAGCAGAAGCAGTGGAAGACTCGTACTTCCAGGTAGGGGGGAGAACAGAGGTGGTTCTGTAGTATCTAGAGAGACGGTGGATTCTGGACTCAATGAGAATAAGACGGAACTTAGAGTCCTTGTCCTTTCTGTTTCTCTCAAGGTGCTTTCTCACAGAGACAGCCTTCTTGATAAGGTGGTAGAGATCCTCGGGGATTTCAGGTGCAAGGCCTACAAATGCCACTCTGTCAGCTTTTTTCTTTCAAATATTCACCAAGCAGAGGTACATAGAGTATGGGACTCCATCTAATTGAAACCACAAGCACAAGGTTTGCATCCTACACTTGAGTCACCAAGGAGGAGCAAAGTGCTTGTGGCCGATGTAGCTTGAGGGTTCATTTACAAGAACAAGTTCTGTTCATGTCCATCAAACAACCTTGTCGCGCATACAATAAGAACCTATGGTTAACGAAACATAAACAAACAACTTACCGTTAGACTTCAGAATTCTGAGAATCTTGTTACCGGTGACAACCTTGACCTGGGAGACACCGTGGGAGTCACGGAGGATGACACCGATCTGAGAAGGAGTAAGACCCTTTCTGGCGTACTTGGTGATCTGCTCAACGACAGAGTCGGGAGTGAGCTTGACCCAAGAAGGAGCCTGGCGAGAGTAGGGGGTGGCGGAGGAAGAAATTCCCTTTCCTTTGCTGTGAAGACGACCCATTTTTTTCTAGTGTTGGAAGATTGAAAGTAGTTTTGATGAGCTAAAAACTGGTTGGTTTGACGGAGAAGGAGAAAAAAAAAGTTTTTCATTTTTTGGTTGGTAAATAACTGTGCTGGTGGGAAAAATGGTTAGGGCTCGAGCCCTACTCAGAGTTACCCGCTCCAAATGGATTTCAGCCAAACATCGACCAGCAAGACTGAGAAAGCACAAGCAGACGCGACCATGGCTGAGTTCGGGGCCTAGAGACTTAGTTAAAAGCTGTGTATTCTAGTAGGATTAGGTGAAAAGCCAGGTGTGTTGCGCTGGTATCAACCTTCGTCCGATGGTTAGTGAATTGGCAGTGCATAGTGAAGATTGTCTACACAATCTGATCCAAAGGCCCACGAGTTCAGGTTAGACGGGCTCATTAATATCTATAAAGGTATATTGTATCGGGTGGTTCATTACAGTCATTTAAATTGTTTACAAAACATGCGTATTAGAAGTCACCATTTCGGCGCGTTCCAATTGCCCTCTGTGGTATGGTGGTACGGCCTCGTCGCGGTTGGCGTAAAACTTGGATAGAGCAGTAATTTAAGTGCTAAAGTCCAGCTATGAGACAACATATAGCACTTATATGCTTCTTTTCAATGGGATCACCATTTCTTGCCGAGCTACGGGTCGTGTTAGCTATCGTATCATGTAACCATGTCTAACGGTCCTACCTTTTGTTGCACGCAAGCCTTGAGCTGCATGAATTCCTTTAGACACATGTCTTTACTAGCCGCAGTGTAGCTCTTGAGAACGCAGTCTCCATACACTGTTGCCTATAGATCTGGATTAGCGGACCATACTCAAAAGCCCATTGAGATCTGGGTCGAACTCACCACTGTAGAGCACTCAACGCTTGCAGATGCAAAGGCGTGCAAAGGCTTTTTGGCTGACTTGGACGCTTTCTGGACGCTCATTCTGACTGCTTTTCTGAGTTCCAACGAGGCGCAAAGGTTCACAGGTCTGAAGAAAGCCGCGATGAATTTGGATTTGAAAGTTGAAAGGCAGTGAAAATAAAGAGTTACATAATATATTAGAAAACTGATATAGATCAAAGTCACATGATTATGACTACAATGAATTAGGAGCTGGCCCTGACCGACTAAGTGCGCCGATAAGAACATGAGGCAGCGGCCTAGGTGCCTCGGTGCAATCTCTGAGTTTTGAAAAGTTAGGTTCTTCTCCACCATGTACTGACTAAGGCGGATTTGTATTGTAGTGTCTGATGTCAAATTATGGTCGTGTAAGAACCATAACCCATTTTGGTGAACCTTGAAAAAACGCCGTGCTCAACTATTTGACTTCGCAACAACAACAACTCCAACGACTCAAGCCTTGTTGTCTCGAGCCACCAACTATCACAATAAGATCCTTTTTCAGCACTATGGCAAAATCGAGCCACCCGTTCCAGCTTCGCAGAAGCTTCCAGATCGAGTACGCGCCGGCTAAGGTGAATTACTATAGATCTGAGCGCACAGGTCTATCGGCTACTCTCATTCAACAGAAATCGCCCATCGTCAATGGATATTTTGCCGTCGCTTCAGAGGTTCACAATGATTCAGGTGTTCCCCACACTTTGGAGCACCTTGTGTTTATGGGATCAAAGAAATACCCATACAAGGGCCTGTTGGACACCCTCGGCAACAAGATGCTGTCGAGCACCAATGCTTGGACCGGCGTGGATCAGACCGTCTACACTCTGGGGACTGCTGGATGGGAAGGCTTCAAAACTCTTTTGCCTGTGTATATTGATCATGTTCTCTACCCAACTCTCACTGAAGAAGGATTTTTGACCGAAGTTTACCACATTGATGGCAACGCAGTAGAGAAGGGCGTCGTTTTTTCAGAGATGCAAGGTGTTGAAAACACTTCCTCTTCGCGGATCCAAAATACCATCCAAAAGCTACTCTACGGGTCCAAAAGCGCTTACTCGAGCGAGACTGGTGGTCTGATGGGTGCACTTCGGGTGCTTACCAACGACGAGATCAAAGAGTTTCACAAGTCTATTTACACACCCAAGAATCTCAACATTATTGTTACCGGCGACGTCGATGCCGATGAGTTTTTGTCTATTGTTCAAAAAATTGATGATGATTTGGAGTCCGCCCCTGAGTCCTATGTTAGACCCTTTGTGGATACTGAGCCAGCTTCTTATTTGGCAAAGAGCACTGTTGAAAAAATCGAATTTCCCGAAGTAGATGAGTCTTTTGGTGAGGTGGTAATCTCATGGGTTGGCCCTGAACTCTCGGATCAAGAAAATGCTCTTGCGGTAAAGATTTTGCTCAGATACCTGTGTGAAGAGGGAATCGGCAAATTTAGCAGCGCCTTGGTCGAAATCTCTGACCCGCTTGCTACTTCTGTGGACTACTACTGGGACAAGTACCAATACTACGGCCTTTCTCTCTATCTTTCCAGTGTCCCTACCAAAGATCTTGCAGTGGCACAACGGAAAGTGATGGATATTCTGAAGGAAGTACTGGAAACTGAAGCCATTGAGCTAAAGCAGCTTGCTAGACTTCTTGAAAGAGCGAGAGACAAGTTGGTTCTCAATGTCGAGACAGACCCAGGTATCTTCGCTGAAACTGCCATTACTTCGTTCACATATGGAGACTACAAGGGTGCCGACCTTGAAAGCTGGACTGCTTCGTTGAAGCAGTATGAAGTATTAGCTGGATGGGAAAAGCCTCAGTGGCTTGCGGTTTTGAAAAAGTATTTTGTGGAAAACCCTAGTGCTTCTGTCCTTGGACAGCCCTCTAAGAGCCTCTACGAGTCACAACGGGCTGAGAGCAAGCAGCGAACTTCTGACTATAAGACCAAGTTTGGCGAGGCTGGACTCAAGAAACTTCAGGAGACCCTCGACTTCGCACAAAAGAAGAATGACTTGCCGGTGCCGCAAGAAGTCATGAACGAGTTCAAGACTCCTGATATCGGCAAGATCAAGTTTATTGAGACTACCATGGCCACTACCGTGGAGGACGAGAACAAGCCATCCAACAGCATTCAAGAGCTTATTGACGCTGACAAGCCTGATGACTTCAACTTGGACTTGCATTTTGAGCACTACGACTCTCAGTTTGTATCTGTCCATTTGTTACTGTCTACACGAAACATCAGCACCGAGTTACTGCCTCTCGTCGATGTTTTCCTTACTGAACTTTTCAGTCTTCCTATCAAGCTAGACGATGGTACAGTTCTGGATTTTGAAGGCGCTATTCAAAAGCTCAAAACGGATACCTTGAGCGACTCCATTGACTATGGTGTGTCTGGCGACTTTGACGACTATCTGGACTTCCAGCTGCAAGTACGCTGCGATAAATACCACTTGGCAATTGAGTGGTTGCAGAACGCATTTTTCCGTTCACAGTTTACTGATGACCGTCTCAAAATCATTCTCGATAAGTACCTCAATGGCTTGCCCGAGAGAAAAAGAAGTGGCAGCACCGTTATCAGGTCGTCTCTTAACACTACTATTCTTACTAGCCGGGCTGTCAAGAAGGCTATTGACATTTTTGAGACTGACGAGTATTTCAAAAACATGCATGAGTCCTTGGAAACTCCAGAGGGCGTCGCGGATTTGAAAAACAAGCTTGAGACGTGCCGCAGAGTTCTGGTTGAGTCTGGAAATTCCAAGGCCTTTGTTACTGGAAACATTACAAAGATTAAGAACCCAGTCAAAACTTGGGCCAAGTTCAACCCCAGCAAGAACGCCCCTCAAGAGATCCCTTACTTGAGGGACGTGAGATCTCAAAAGGGTATTGAGGTTTGTAATACCGCCATCATCACTCCCATGGCCAGTTCTGAATCCTCTTATGCGTTTGTCGTTGGAAAGGGTCCTATTGACTTTTTGGACGCAGACATACCAGCCGTTGCCGTTTGCTGTGAGTTCTTGCAAACTATCGAGGGCCCCATGTGGCGCGGTGTCCGTGGCGCCGGTCTAGCTTACGGTGCCAATATCAACCTCATTGTTGAAGAAGGCTTGATCAAATTGCAAATTTACAGAGGCACCAATTCTGGCGAGGCAATCAAAGTCTGCAAGCAGATTGTGACTGACTTTGTGTCTGGTGCGACACCCATTGAGGAGCATGCTTTGGAGGGGGTGAAGAATGCTCTTGTACACTCTGCGGCTAGCGGCGTTGAAAACCCAGCCATGGTGGCCACCAAGAACTACTTGAACAGCAAGCTCAAGGGTCGTCAGCGCGGACACTTGCAGTACTACTTGAGCAAGATCCACGACGTCACCATCAAGGATGTCGAGAGCTGCTTCAAGAAATACTTTGTTGATGTCTTTGAACCCTCTTCGTCCATGGTGTTTGTGGCCTGCCACACTTCTATGACGGATGAGCTGAAGGAGAAGCTGGAAGCTATGGGGTACCCAGTGGAAGTTGGCCCTGTTGTTGGCGTTGATGATGGCGAGTCTGGCAGTGAGTTTGGCAGCGAATCTGGAAGCGAGGATGAGGGCTCCGAGTCCGAGGAGGATTAAAACAGATACATTCAGTGTATTTTACGCTGATCAATGTATAACTTAGATCATCACTAATTTCTATTTTAAACTAAAAATGTGCAACAAAAAAGGGTCATTGTGTTCGACTTCTACAACTTTTTTTCCATGCCGCCTTGTCGCGCACTAGCCAAGCGATTCAAGATAATGCGTAACTAAACCGAGCAACCCAAAACGAATTCAAGTACAAGTACACAGCAAATTGTAGTAATAAGCCGTGTTTGGAGACGTGGGCCCTGTTGAAACAAGCCTGGATCAGTTGCCAGCGGTAGTTCCTACAACTCGGGGCGGTTGGCCCTTGCACCAAGCCAGTTCTGGTGTTGCATGTGCCATGAAAGTTTGCTCCGGAAGCGTCAATTAACAAGGTGAGCTTGATAGAAAGCAGGAATTTGAAGTGGAGTTTTGTATTAGATCTGACCATTTGCCAGTTCGTACTTTGTTTAGAGAAACCTACTGTTGTTCGATCTCAGCCAGCCAGGGCGGCATCAAAACCGGTCAATCACAAAAACTTTTCATGCGCATGAAAAGTCGGGCTCGAAAAAAAAAAAAAAAAAAAAAAAAAAGTATGAACAAAATCTCCAGAAAAACTGGGGTCAGCTGGACTCGACCAATGCGTGACGGGGCAGCCAATTTGAGTAAGCCCCCTTTTTTTCGCTTTTTGGAACAGCTGTTATTTGGCTTGCTTCGACGCGCAATATAGCTTAAGGTTGTTGTTTTGTCCATGGTCCCAGCTTTGTACGTTTGATTACAACAATCAATATATAACATACGCTTTATATCGGCTGTTGGCTTACACTTGGATTTGATTGATGCTGAAATAACCATCTTCAGATCATCGTCGGCAAATGCTCAATTGACCTTGTCAACAAAGTTTGCAAACGAAAAAGCTCTGGAACAGCTGACCCGACTGTAATTTAACACTGAACCTTGTGGCCCAGCTGGCATGGTCAACTGGACTGCCATGGTCACGATCTCAAATGAAATGAAATGGCCGCGATCGTGACACTAGACATTGTTGACGTTGGCAATAAACTTGTGCTGCGCGCACCAAAACGGCAATTCTGACAGGAAAAGCAGATCAGGTACCAATGCGGATAACGCACGGGTGAGACCCTTTTCAAACCATCCAGTTTTCTCATCTGAGCCTTGTCCTTGAAGACTTGGACAAGAACCCAAGAAAACTGCTGTAGTGCTGAGCTGAGACTTAATGCTAGAGAAGTGCACACAAGCCATCCATGCACCGAGCGGGTACGGCCGTCCAGTAGCCCTGTAATGATGTAAGAGTACAAACAAGCGCAATATATGTTTCATGCAAAATTTCCAGACCTGCGCTGAGGGCGACTTGCCGGATTATCTATAAATAAAAGGAAATCGCGGCTTTTAATTATTATTATTTTTTTTTTTTTTTAGATTATTTACCTAACTACAAAATAAATTCATTCTCTCTCCTACTTTCTTTTACTTTCAAAAGCATACAGTCTCATTTGTTCTCAAATACACAGTAATGAGGTTCAGCGCATCGTTAATTCTGTGCCTAATATCACTGGCAAATGCCAGCCCCATGTATGTGATTTCACTTCTCTTCAGAATATAAACTAACTCAAAAGTAGAAAACTTCTTTCTAGAGAAGAGCCCAATCCTGGATTTGACTATGGAACGACCAAAGTGCGAGGTGTCAATCTTGGAGGATGGCTAGTGACTGAGCCGTAAGTTACTTCAGATCTCAAGCAACTAGCATTTCTAACATGAGTCAGATTTATTACTCCATCTTTATACGAAGCATTTGGCGACGAGTCACAAACACCCGTCGATGAGTACCACTACACCCAGGCCCTTGGAAAAGAAGAAGCAAAAAGCCGTTTGGAGGCCCACTGGTCTACATGGTATACCGAGGCAGACTTTCAGGCAATGGCTAAGTACGGTTTGAACCACGCTCGCATCCCCATTGGATACTGGGCTTTCCAACTGCTGGACAATGACCCCTACGTCCAGGGCCAAGAAGCCTACTTAGACAAGGCTATTGAATGGGCTCGCAAGGCTGGCCTCAAGGTTTGGGTTGACTTGCATGGTGCTCCTGGCTCTCAAAACGGGTTTGATAACTCTGGCCAACGAGACTCGTGGGAATGGCAAAACGGAAACAATGTAAACGTCACTCTCCAGGTTCTCCAGTACATGGCCAACAAGTACGGAGCCCCCAAATACACTGGAGTAATTACATCAATTGAAATTTTAAACGAACCCTTGGGCCCTGCTCTCAACATGGACGGCGTGCGCGACTATTTCAACAAGGGCTACTCGATTGTTCGTGACGCAGGTCCCAACATGGGCGTCACTTTTCACGACGCGTTTCAACCGCTCAACTTTTGGAATAACTTTTTGACACTCCCAGATCACTGGTTTGTTATCCTGGATCACCATCAATACCAGGTGTTCTCTTCTGGCGAGTTGGCTCGAGGCGTCGATGGCCACATTACAACTGCGTGCCAGCTCGGTAGAGAGACTCAGTCCGAATACCACTGGCGAGTCACTGGTGAATTTTCGGCTGCAATGACTGACTGTGCTAAGTGGATCAATGGCGTTGGTCACGGTTCCCGCTTTGATGGTAGCTTTCATGTCGAGGACCAGTCTTCCTATTACATTGGCTCTTGCGAAAACAGGTGGAACTTTTCCACGTGGTCCCCAGAGGACATTCAAAACTCAAGACGATACGTCGAAGCGCAACTTGAGGCTTACGATCAGGGGTCTGGCTGGATCTTTTGGACCTACAAGACAGAAAATGCCTTGGAGTGGGATTTCAGGCGCCTTGTCGACTATGGCATCTTCCCTTTCCCGTTTGACGATAGACACTACCCCAACACTTGCAAATTTAATTAGCTTTCCACGCTTGCATTATACTATTTACATATAGCAAAGGTGTTGTTTTGACGCTGTTGAGTAGAAAACGATATAATTGGAAGTAACAATTTTGTGAAACGCCAAGCTGTAGTATTCTTAACGTGCACTTCGGGCAGGAGACGTCACAAATGTGAGACATATTGGTTTGGTTTATCATGCACACAAGTGTACCAGATTTTGACCACGCTTGATGATGCTCTATCTGAAACATCCACAAAAGAGTTTTTCCGATCCGCAATGCGGTTACGGTACTGATATGGTATTGTGTCAGGATATAATTACAATCTGAGTTTCAATTACTAACCAAATATATATACACGACGCGTGACTTTGTATAGTGCCTTCATTTTTTTTTTTTCATATATACATGTTTGTTTACTCAATAATACGAGTAATCAAACCAGTACCGACGGTGCGGCCACCCTCACGGATGTTGAAGCGCTGACCCTGCTCGATGGCAGTGGGGTGAACGAGCTCACAAACCATCTCGGTGTTGTCACCGGGCATGATCTGGGTGGACTCGTCAACGCCCTCGGGGAAGGTGAGGACGGTGGTAACGTCAGCAGAGCCAGCAAAAAGCTGGGGTCTGTAGTTGGTACCGAAGGGAGAGTGGCGACCACCCTCCTCCTTGGAGAGAACGTAGATAGAGGCAAGGAACTTGGTGTGGGCCTGGACGGAGCCGGGCTTGCAGATAACCATACCACGCTTGAGGTCCTCACGCTTGACACCACGGAGAAGGATACCAGCGTTGTCACCAGCCTGAGCCTGGTCAAGCTCCTTCTTGAACATCTCGATACCAGTAACAGTGGTCTTGAGGGGAGTCTTGTTGAAACCAACAATCTCGACTTCCTCACCACGCTTGAGCAAACCACGGTAGACACGACCAGTAGCAACAGTACCACGACCGGGGATAGAGAAAACACCCTCAAGAGGCATCATGAAAGGCTTCTCCATGTCACGCTGGGGAGTGGGGATAGAGTTGTCAATAGCATCGAGGAGGGCATGAATTCTCTCCTCACCAATTTCGGGCTCACGTCCCTCAAGGGCACAAAGAGCAGATCCCATGATGATAGGGGTGTTCTCACCATCAAAACCGTAGGTAGACAAAACATCACGCATTTCCATATCAACAAGTTCGAGAATTTCGGGGTCGTTAACAGTGTCAATCTTGTTGACAAAGACAACGAGGTGCTGGACACCGACCTGGCGGGCCAAGAGCAAGTGCTCTCTGGTCTGAGGCATATGGCCATCCTTGGCATCAACGACAATAATAGCACCGTCCATTCTGGCGGCACCGGAAATCATGTTCTTAATGTAATCAGCGTGACCGGGACAGTCGACGTGAGCGTAGTGACGGTGTTCAGTTTCGTATTCAACGTGGGCAGTGGTGATGGTAATACCACGGGCTCTCTCTTCGGGAGCCTTGTCAATGGAACCGTAGTCCAAGAACTGGGCACCACCCTTCTGAGCGAGGACCTTGGTGATAGCGGCGGTCAAGGTAGTCTTACCGTGATCGACGTGACCAATGGTACCAACGTTAAGATGGGGCTTAGCACGGTCGAAGGAGGAGGCATATCTGATAGCAGCTCTGGAAAAAGAGGCTAGAAAGTGAGTTAGTACTTGACCATCCAATGCGCTAATTGCATCATGTGTACTTACGAGCAATAACGCTTCGTGCAGAGGCACGAGAAAACACGGCCAAAGGGCGGAAGAGCTTGAAAGACATCGTAATCCACGGGTTTTCGCTAACAGAAAGACGATGGAGAAAAAAGGAAAAACTGGCGTTGCGGATCTGGTTACATTGTAATTTTTCATTGGGTCTCAAACGTACGCAGGCGTGCTGGGATTTATTACTGAAAACATTTTTTTAGTTTTCCCGGAAAATTCCACTAGCTGATGTAAGCTAGTCACGTGATGAATAAATTTATCAGGAATCCGGCACGATCCAAGACAGCGACGGCGACGACCACGAACAACGGGCAAGACAAGGACAGCAGCAGCTATGGCTAAGACGACAAACATCTGGATTGCTGCGGCAGACAACGATGAGGCGTACGTGAAAAACGCAATCGAGTCTGGCGCTCACACCCCAAACGACAAGGACGCTAACGGCTACACTCCCATACACGCCGCCGCGTCTTACGGGCACACTGAGCTGCTGCGATACCTAATATCGAAGGGCGGTAATATCAACATAATAGAC
The DNA here is from genome assembly GCA_030566025.1 of Geotrichum cucujoidarum. Taxonomy (NCBI): domain Eukaryota; kingdom Fungi; phylum Ascomycota; class Dipodascomycetes; order Dipodascales; family Dipodascaceae; genus Geotrichum; species Geotrichum cucujoidarum. Next base: position 54,813 of record JAJMHN010000028.1, on the reverse strand, counting down.
GAAGACGGTGACACTCCGCTACACTCTGTGGAAGACGCAGACGTTGCCAAGTTTCTCGTGGAAGAGTTCAGTGCCGACTGGCGCAAGAAGAACTCTGCAGGCCAGACGCCACTAGACAAGCTGCTGGAGGACGATGAAGACGAGTTTCCAGAATTAATCAGCTATTTCCAGGAGCTTGCGGGCACTCCAAGCTCATCGGCTGGATCTTCCTCAGAGTTTGTTCCCAAGGTGGAGTATCAAACAATGGACGAGGATCAAGGACCTGTCGACCTCGAGAACAGAAGAAAGATCGAGGAGATTATGCAGAGCGAAAATCCCGAGGAGGGATTGCGCTCCTTCATGGAGGACGTTGTCAAGAGTCAGTTTGGCGGCGAGGAGCAGGACAGTGATAGAAAGCGAACAAAAACGAATAACTGATTTAACAAATGCTATGTACAAGGTTATAGATTCTAGTAGAAATCCACGGGTAATGTTTTTTTTTTCCCTCCATTTTCCATCTAACTTTTTGATAAGAACGACTGGTAGGCTTCGTGAGGAATGTTGATTTTTCCTATCGACCTCATGTTCTTCTTGCCTTCTTTCTGGTTCTTGAGCAGTTTTTGGCGACGAGAGATATCAGAGGCATGTAACTTTGCCAAAACATCCTTTCTCTTGGCCTTGACAGTTTCTCGAGCAACAATTTTTCCAGCCGCTTTAGCTTGGATAACGACCTCAAACAGTTGGTTTTTGACATACTCTTTGAAATTCTTTACCCACTCCTTGCCTTTCGTTTGAGTCTGGGTGCGATGCATAACTTGGGCAAGAGCGTCCACACCCTTTCCATTCACAAGCAATTCAAGCTTGACAAGCTTGGAGCTACGGTAGCCTGCATCCTCGTAGTCAAGTGAGCCGTATCCCTGAGTAGTTCCTTTCAGCCTACCAAAAAAGTCTGTAACAAGCTCCGCCGTAGGAATAAGATACTTGAGCAAAGCTTGGCCGTTACTCAAGTATTGAATGCTTTTTTGTAAACCTCTGGAATCCTCGCACAACTTGATCACAGTGCCGACATAGTCCTGAGGGACGGCTATCAGAGCCTCAGCAAACGGCTCTTGCAAATCTTCAACATTGGACATTCGGGTATTTTCAGGAAAATCATCAGGGTTCGAAATAATACTTGATTTCCCATCTTTCCAAACAACTTTGTAAGGTACAGTAGGTGCAGTAATGATGATTGAAGCCCCGTGTTCCTTGTAAAGCCTGTCTTTGAAAACAGATGCATGAAGGGCACCTAAAAACCCAAGTCTCCATCCCTGACCCAGGGCATTCGAGGATTCTTTGCTAATGGTGACACTTCTGTCGTTCAGTGTCAATTGATGCAAACTATCTTCCAATGCATTGAACTCGGTTCCATCAGCTGGAAATGCACCAACGAACACCATTGGCTTTGGCTCTTCAAAACCTGGCAGAGGATCAACGACCTTGTCCACATGCATAAAAGTGTCGCCGACGAAAGCGTCAGTACTCTTTTTCATACTGGGCACAATGTATCCCACTTGGCCGGCACGTAAACCAGAAGTAGAAAGACGGTCGGGGTACATAATGCCAATATCTTTGACTTCGTACTTGAGTTTAGTATGAGCAGACAGAATTTTTTGGCCCTTTCTCACAGAACCATCCACTACATACACCAACAGCACGACACCCAAATATGTGTCAAACCAGGAATCGACCAATAAACCACGGAAAGGCGCATCAGAGTTAACTGTAGGAGGAGGTAGTCGTTCCACAACAGCCGGTAATACTGACTCGATGTTGGTGCCATTTTTCGCCGAGATGCAAAGCGCGTCTTCAGGATCAAGCTCAAACGCGCTTTCAATTTGATTCTTGGCCCGATCAATATCGGCGTGGTCCAAGTCAATTTTGTTAATAACTGGAATTAGCTTCAGGCCCAAACTATATGCCAAATAAAAGTTTGACACGGTCTGGGCTTGCACGCCTTGACTGGCGTCTACCAACAACAGCGCTCCTCCGCAAGAAGCATAACTCCTAGAAACTTCGGCTCTGAAATCAACATGCCCGGGAGTGTCCACCAAATGAAGCAAGTAGTCGGTTCCCTTGTGGTTGTAAATCATGGTGCATGTTTGAGCTTTGACTGTGATGCCTCTTTCTCTTTCTACGTCGAGTTTGTCGAGAACTTGCATATTAGAGCCAGCTTTGATAACGCCCGTGTGTTCCAACAGACGGTCACTCAGAGTAGACTTGCCATGGTCGACATGTGCAACAATTGAAAAATTTCGAAAGTTCTCGATTGGTATATTGTTGATTCGTTCCTGGAGTTCGGCTGAAATGGTTTTACTTTCCAGCTTGTACTTTGTGGCGTAGCCCGACGCCAAGTTGGGTATCCGAGGGCTTAATGGAAGCCTAGCAAACAGCATCGAAGACCACGGTCCCCGACTGCCTACATGACGTGCTAAACCCTGCCATCTGCGTTCCAACATTGTTTGCCTTCTAGCCAACGAGCAAATGCTGAAATTTTTGTATCCGATATCAACCATAAGGGTAAGGGTAATCTTACTGGATTCCTGGAGTGAAGCATAAAAACACTGATCTGAGTGTATGGAAGAAAACTAATATCTATTGATCATCTATATTTTTATAAAGTCATTATTGAGGTCCTCTTGCTCTTTAGGGCCACCCTCATCCTCGTCGTTCAACTCTTCGGCGCTACTTTCGTTGCTGGAAGGGCACTCCTCAGAATCTGAGTCACTTTCCGCTTCCTCCGCGAAAATGTTGTTGGCTAGTTCCAGGGTATTCACTGTGCTGTCATCATATTTTGTTGGCAAGCCAAGGTCTCCATTTGACGATCGCTCCTTGTGCCGTAAACGGCATCCTGGACGTTCACAGTGCCCCGACTTGTAAAAGTCAGGGCATTCAAAAGAATGGAGGTATTCACAAGAACCACCTTTCTCGCAAGAACCGCTTTGCGTGAACGATGGACAAATTTCGTCGACCTTGGGCTTGACATGTAAAAACTTGCAGTTGTCAACAGAGCACTTGTCTGCCAGGAAGTAGGTGCACGTCGGAGAGTTGAATTCGGAAGGAGTATGGCTCAAAGTGCAATTTGGCCTACTGCAAGAGCCTTGCAAGAAATACTTGCAAATGGCTACATGGTCTTTATCGTGTTTTGCGTAACGGCACGAAGAGCCTCGTGAACAAGTGCCTGTTTTCACAAAATACGGGCAATTGCCCAAGTATTTACTATTTTTGCCGAAAGAACCTTTGCTGAGAAGATTACCTGATTTACTGCGCATGTATGTGTTGCCTTCGATGACAACTTTTTTGGGGGTCGTGTATTGAGTGTCTGGCAATGGTGACGCGAAGAGAAAAAATTAGTGCTTGCTTCAAAAAAAAAAAAAAAAAAAAAAAAAAATAATAATAATTATGTTTCAACGTCATGAAAGTGCTGAGTCTCAAAGTGGCGTGAGTGATTCCTAAAAAGTAAAAGAGAGCATACCTGATACGCGCACAAGTTTATTTCCGTTTGATTGCGACTTGTAAGTTGAGCCATGAATTGTAACTAACTTGTCATGGGGCTGAGGGTAGGACTGATATTGATGGTTGCTGCGCGCCGGACGTGAGTAGGGGTTGCTTCGCGTGTATCCAAACGACCGGCTTCCACGGCCACCACGATGAGGCAGCGGAGCATGGCCAGTGCTCATGTTTTTGTGGCGATTTATTTGGCCTCCGCATTAAATGTTAGATGCACACGCGAGAAAGAAGTGGTTGTGAGTAAAGAAAAGAAAGTTGTACCTGCAAGACTGGCGATCTGTTTCATGAGATCGCTGTCCGATTTCGAGAAAGTATCTGAGCTCATATTTGAAGATAGAGAGATACGAAAGGGGTCTAAAGTTATAGCACTACTGTCTGAGTTGAAGGAACGTAATGAAGAGGAACGGCGAGCCCAGCCCAGAAAAAAAATATATATTTTCTGCGCAGCGGTGGCGGACTATGGGAATACCCTTGCCCTGTGCTCATGGGCTTAAGCGCGCCCGAGACCAAGCACATACCGAAAGGCTTTGAACCAGCAGCGGTAGCAGCTAGCAGCTAGCTAGAATAGAATACATTTCGAGATAAATAGAGGCGTTTCAGCCTATGTAGAAAGGCAATATACAAAAAAAACAAACTAAAATGTGGAACAAATGAGACATGTATGGGGGCAAAAAACACAAACTTTTAGAAGCGTGGGCGACGCTTGCGAGCAGTGAACTTGGAGTCGTTCTTGACAACTTTGCCGCGCTTGCGCATGAGCTCCTTCTTTCTCATGATATAGTCCTTGCGCGTCTCACGGGCGGCCTTCTTGCTCTTGACGATCTCGTCTATGCTCACGCCCTCCAGGTTGATTTGAGTCTCTGACTGGCCAGCCGAGAGAACCAGGTAGCACTTCTTGTTCTTTTTGCTTTCAGGGTTGTCGATGACCATACCTCCGCCAAATCCTGCCGTCTTGGCTGCTTGCAAAATGGACTCGGTCTGCTTGTCGTTAGAAGGGTAAAACTGACAGACAACCTTTCCACCTCTTTTCAAGGCAGAGAATAAAGTCGAGAAAAAGGCAAGCAGTCTTCGCTTGGGGTCGTTTGCAGACTTGTCTGCATTGCAAAGCCACTGAATGGCACTGATTGAGATGGCAGCATCAAACACGCCGGCACGGAACGGCACACCTTGGCCCATGTCTGCTAGAAATAAATCGCCCTCGACCTCACGGTCCAATGCATTACCCAGCATAGACAACGAGATATCCATTCCAACCCAGTAGTGACCCTCTTCAGTGAGAATTTCTCCAGAGAGACCAGATCCGCATCCGATATCGAGGATGTGTTGAGACGGCGGGACGTTGAGAAGCTCTAATGCTCGCAGGGTCATTTCTGCTTGAATATGCTGAACACGAGAAGACTCTGTGTACTTTTTCGATTCATCCTCGTTGTAGAAGATTTCTGGAGGCGCTGTTAATTCAGGTCTGGACATTTTGTGCTGTGGTGATGATGGACAAGATTGATCTGAAGACGGCAATAAAAATTTTAGCCTGACAAAAAAAAATTGTTCTCCCAACCAACCCCAAAACTGAACTTGATAGTGCTACACTATCGAACGCGAAAATTCATGCAAGGGAAGAAACTAAAATTATATTATTATAATAACTCTTGCTGCAAGTCGTTATATGCTATCAGATTAATTGTTCTGGGCCTCAAGAATACGGACGCCCTGGACATGGCTCCGATGGTGGAAGCAGACAGCAGACGCTCCACTGCTTCGTCGGCTGTAAGGCCAGAAGCCATGTAGGACGCAACAATCCCCGTCACAATGGGTGCAGACATTGAGGTCCCGGAAAGAGCAAGGCTACCATTTCCTCCATGAGCAGCCAGACTAGACACATACACGCCGCTCGCAAAGATATCAATGCAGCTACCCCAGTTACTGAACGAAGCAATTGTATCGTATCTGTCATCAATGGCCCCAACTGTGAGTGCTCCCGCGGCACTTGCTGGTGAGTAGGCACAAGCGACGTCGTTAGCATTACCTGCTGCCACAATTATAGGTATACCTGACTCCGCAGCGGCGTCCACGGCGTTGTTGAGAAGCGTATTGAAGAGAGCGCCGACTGAGAGATTGGCAATGGACTTGTTGCTTTGTGATTTGTGCTCAGACATGATGTACTCAATGCCCTCAAGTACAATGGAAAGATTTCCTGCTCCAGAGTTGGCTAGGACTTTCACGTCAAACAGCCTGGCATTTTTGAAGACCCCATAGCTCTTGGACCCTATTATTCCAGCAACGTGAGTACCTGAACTAGTTAGAAAATATTGCAAAAATGACTCCAAATGCGACCAACACAGCACTTACCGTGCCCGTTTCTATCGCCAACGCCTTCGTGCGTAAAATCAACACTGCGATGTACGCGCCCTTCAAACTCTGGATGGGCTGCATACACTCCAGTGTCAAGTACAAATATGTTGACTGCCTCGGGTGAATGATCTTCGTAATGATATCTTCGGTCTAAAAAATTTAGTTCGTCAGCAAGCTATGTCCTCTCCACTTATAAAGTGTACATACCTTCCCAGTGAAGCCTGCGTCGTTGTGAAATTCGTGCCAAGTGCCTGGGCGCTCCATTTTGAATTTTGACGTCGTTTGTGAATGTTGGCATGTCTGGGGTCATGGCTACTATCTATACAGAACGTCAGCATCACTGAACAAAATACCGAGATCTGGCTACTTCTTTTGTGAGTCCTCGAAAGAGCTCTACCGATTTGATGTCAAAGTTTCCGCTAAACCCATGGAAGCTCCCGAAAGAGTACACCTTGGACACGTCCTTGTAAAGCTTGGGATAAGCTTTAAAGAAGCGATCCAGAGTCGTGGAAGGCGATAGCTGAACCAGAAAGTTGGCTGCCACCACAGGCAGTAAGAAAAACAAAGAATATTGCATGGCGCTGATGCATAGGCGTCAAGTACAAGGGCGTGGAATGATGAGAAGAAGAAGGTGAAAAAAAAAAGACCTTGCCGGCGTTTCATTGGGAATGTTTTCGGATCCGTCACAAACACCAGCGCACTGTGGTGGTTTCAGTGTCCCATACATTCCGGTAACTATGGCAATCCAAACAAAAACACTGTCCTGGCATTTCCGGGCCAGTTTCAGTCCAACTCAAACTAACAGGTAAACACGACCAAACGGCCTACCAGCTTTGCTGCTGTATGGAGAATAAATTACCACCGCAAGTCTGTTGGCACTAGACACCCAAAATTTAACAAAATAGAAAAAAACACACCTTAAACACATCAATTTTTATTGATTACCAAGATATAAATAATACTAGCACAAGAACTTAGTCAGCAAAGTATTTTTTAGTCTTAGCAAACTCTGCCCCAAGCAAGCCCTGGCTGCTCTAAGGATTGAATCGAGACTTGTGAAAGACTGAAAAATAGATCACTTGCTAGGGAATTACGGTACTTGCTCTATTTTGGGTTCACTTGTGGACAGTGTTGTGATACCTATTTTTTTTACGTTTTTGGCGGAAACTCAATGCGGTAACTGGACAACAACGGGTGTCACAAAAGCCAAGTGCAATGTTTGGATCGACCTACTTCCAGAATTCCACATCAAAAGGTCTCCAGTCACCAGCCTGAATGCAGTGTGATAACAAGCTGCCACTAAATAATAGAAATATTGTAGTACTGTAGTAGTTTTGTGGCAGCCGCAGTAGAACGAGTAGATGTTGTTCACGATGTACACGATGTTCACAACATAGCCCCAAGCTGCTGTAGACGGAGTCCAGGTCTGTATTGTGGCTAGTAGCTTCTGTCAAGACCAGACGAGCAGTGGAGACCCTGGCCACGTTGGCCAGTATAACCAAATGAAACATGCTACCGGCCCGATTCCGCCCTAGCCAAGCATGGGCAGGGCAGACCCAGCGCAAACGAGAGCAAGAGGCACTGGTTGAGCTCAAATTCCAGGCCTAGCCCAGATTGTAGACCGCTGAACCAGCCGGTCGCGGCTACAACACCACACTTGACCCGGCTTGAACGAACCCACGTCACCGCAGCGGCGACCAGTGCCACGGGACCGACGAGCTCAAGTCTCAAGCTCCAAGCTTCAAGTCCTAAGCCGCAGGTGTGGGGGCTTAAGTACTGTGGAGGTACCAGGGCGCGGTTCAAGCTGTGGAAGAAAGAGTAATAAGTCACGTGTAAGATCTGGCACAGTAACTCAAACTTGGTCATGTGACTTAGACTTCAGAGGGGAAAAAACAAGCAAACATACCAACTAGGTCAAGTTTCACCTTGCCCTCAATCCGGCCTACAAGACCATTGCCCAATAATAGCATACTTCAAACCCACGTGATACAATACGCCCTAACCCTTTATTTAAACCCTAGCCCAATATTTAACAGCAAAAATATTTAGAGTTAAGTATACAGATCAAAATTTGCCATAATTGTTAAAAAAAACAAACTTCGCACGACCAAATCCGATATTGTAATAACCAAGTAAAACAACTAGAACGTCGCTTTACGAATAGTATCTTTCTAACAGTTATAATTCAAAATCATAGAATTTGATATAGATGCAAGATTCAATAAAAGTATTGAGCGCACGATTGAGGTACTAGTACTGAAAAGATTAAAGTTTCAAACCAAACACCGTATCTCATAAATCTACTAATAATTCTAACAGGGATGATTGTTGAGAATTTTTCAAATAATTAAATTGCAAGAGAAAACAGAGCTAACTCATTTAACGGAAAAGAAAGAGATACCACCATTAACGAAAAGTCGAATTTACTTAGGTTTATGTAGTACGCATAATACTGTAACAAGTAGCAGTATAAACATATTAGCAATTGTGTTGTGACTAAGTCATTTAAAATTATAAAATATGGTATATTGGGGACTGGTATAAGTGATGATGCCATAAATTTTACATGTGATGGTTGATGAAAATGCACATTACAACAACAATGTTGATAACAAGCATGATGTTGTGGTATCCAGGATACTTTTGCTAACCAAGTTGGGATATAGGGTTTGTATCCTTGCGGTACGATAACATGAGATAGAAATTTCCTGGTAACAAGATGATTGCATAATTGGTTATTTTAATGAAATTACAGTAAAAAATGTTTGTCGTTAAGTTGGTATTTATAAGCAATTACTAAAGGGTTAGGGCTACACAACCATTGTTGCTTGGGCTGTTTGTTGACCCATACTTGGGCAACGGGAGTTGCAAAGGTATTATAATCACGTGACCTATATTAGATGACCAGGCCTGCTTTTCAGGGCTTGAAAGGCTTGCTATTGAAGCTCTACTAGCTAATTGTTACTGAGCACGTGTTGTGGAAACTGGGTTTCTGCTGTTTTCGCGTCAGCCGCGCACATTTTGCCGTTACCGTAGGCCTGGAGCAGCCTCACGAAATTGCAGGGCTGGGGCAAATTCCTTTTTTTGGTATGTTCCTTTCATATAGTAATAATGCTGCCTTTGAACTGTACACCGAGTTGTTGTAAATATCCGTTTAAAAATGTTTCTATAGCAGTAATATCTCAGCCGTACGGCCGTGTGACTGGACTATGGACTCTGTCTTTTGGCGACGCCTTTGAATTTTCCTGTTAGTGATGCTATTCCTAACGGGATGAATTGGCTTACCATGGAACTCGTCTTGTCGAGGTTGGATCCGCTTAGCCACAAAAGCCAGAGTTTTTTTGTTGACAATTGGTCCATTTCTGTGGTGGGCGTTTCCCGGCTATTGTTGCTAGTTCGAATTGTCAATTGGCACGAACCCTTTGATGCCCCACCAGCTATCGGGGCCATCTTGTGTGTTCTAGGGGTAATATAGGTCCTTTCACGAATAGCCGTACGTTACTTGTGGAGGCGACATTCGGCGTTGTGCGAGTTGCGGTCTGTGCAGTGAAAGCGTGCTTGAGATGGGTGTGAGGCAGGAGGAAGGGTTTCGTCCAGCCGCCCGGGACGGAGTTGAGGCCCCCAAGACTCCCCACAATTTCGTTACCTGGGCCATGTTGTTTTTGCCACTGAAACTCTCTATCCCCGATGATGTCACCCGTGAGTGAGGCCTGAAGACCCGGCGTAGAGCCCCGTCTTAGCCCAGGCCAGTGTTGAGGCTCGAATCGAATCGGAGCTCTCAGCCGTGCCAGTTAGTAAGTGCTTACACACAGGCCGTTGAATCTATCCACACAACAAATGGTCTGAACGGCAGTGAACGCTCTCATTCATCACGCACAGGTTGGTGGTTGAAACAACGCGCTCTAATTATGAAAGTTCTGGAGCCCGCGTTTTCCCGTGACTGGCACCATAGTAGTGTGTTCTTCCTAACAGTCTCGAGCCGCCTACAGCCGAGGGAGATGGACCGGTTTCGGCTATTGCAACGAGTACAAAAAACAAGGTTCGCGTATTGTTCTCAGCCCCACTACCACTGCGGCAGCACGTAGAAAAGGTAGATTGAAAGGAGAAATCAGGAGAAGACCTTGAAAAACTAGCTACATGGAGGAGCGGTGTTTCAGCAACTTGCTCCGATAAAGCTCTTAGGCCATAGTCACAAGTGAGGATCATGAAGTCCAAGCAGAGCTGCTCAAGCCAAGGCAAAGCTACACCTGACCTAGAATCTCCTAGATGAGAAATGAACTGAAATTAAAGGAAGAAATAAAATTGCTACCTGATCACTGATCATAGATTCCAACTCCGAATCTACAAAATTGTTCCGGGGTCAACCCCGCAAAATATAAATCTTTGGCTTTCTATACGCAATGCTTTTCAATGAGCTCTATAAATCTAGTAGATGAATTTATTAAGAAAACGACTTTTTTATACATCCATTGTGCACAATTTTTTTTTTACAAGTTGAACTCTTGTCTGAGAGTCTTTCCAAACAAGCTCACACCTTCAGCGAGCTTCTCCTTGGAAACGGAAGCAAAGGTTCCACGGAAGTAAAGGCTGGAGTCGGCGATGGACTTGTCTTTGATGAGGAACCAGTGACCGGGAATCATGAGAACACCGTTGACCAGAGCGCGCTCGTAAATGGCCAGCTCCAAGTCATCAGTGTTGGACTTGTACTTGGCGAAATCGGGGTGCTTGGAGCCATCGACCTTGATCCAGAAAAACATACCGGCGGAAGGAGGCAACCAAGAAGCAACCTCCTTGGGGATGTGAGCCTCAACGGCGTCAATGGCAGCATCACGCTTAATTGTGTAAGACTTTCTCAGCTCAATGAGCCAGTCAATGTAACCCTTTTGTCCCCAACGCTGGAGAAGACCATTGACAATGGACTGGGAGAAACCGGAGGCGACCTGGATAGAGACCTCGTGCTGTCTGAGGTATCGCTCAGCCAAGCGGGTCTGAGTGACGATCCAACCCAATCTGGTGCCAGGGGCGAGCACCTTTGAGAAGGAGTCGAGTCTAACGACACGGCCCTCAATGTCAATGGACAAGTAGGACTTGACAAGAGACTTGAGGAACTCGTCGTGAGAAATATCGCCAACTTCCTTGCGAGAAGCCTTTTCAACGTAAGACTCCATTTGGAGGAAGTAGTAAGGCTCGTCCTCGACAATGATGAAGTCGTACTTTTGAGCGAGCTTGTAAATGGCCTGTCGTCGCTCAAAGGAAATGTTACCTCCAGTAGGGTTCTGGCCGGTGGGGATGGTGTAAAGGAGCTTGGGCAGGGGTCCCTTCCAGTTTTCTAGCTGCTTCTCGAGGGCAGAGGGGATGATGCCTTCCAAATCGACAACGACGGGGACAATGGTGACACCGTTAGATCTGGCGCACTCGCTTGCAGCAGAGAAGGTGAACTGCTCGGCAAGAATAAAGTCGCCACGGTTGGTAAAAGTGCGCAGGGTGGAGTCCCAAGCCTGGGTGTTGCCGACAGTCAAGAGAATATCCCAGTCCTTGTAGGGAGGAGAGTGGATCAAGTTGGTGTGCTCCTTGATGTAGTTGACGAGCTGAGGAGCGCCGGCAGAGGTACCGTACTGGAGAGAAACGGAAAGAGGGATGTCAAGGTGTTCCTGGGTGCCGTGCTTGTCAATCTTGATTCCGAGGTGCTCTTCATCATTCTCGGGCAGAACGTGGATTCCACGAGTAAAGGGAGGAGCCAAGGAGTCGACAGAGACAGAGTTGAAAGGAAAAAGCTCAGGGAGAGGGAGACCGCCGCCCAAGGAGATGATGTTGGGGTCGGAAAAGTGCTTGAAAGCGACCTTGAGTTGGGATGCCTGTCGAGACTTGGCTTCGACGGAAAGGTGGTGCGAGAGATCTTTGGCTTCGTAGGACATGTTGGTTTGAGTTGAAAAAGAAAAAAAAAAAGTTGTGTATGCGGCCAGCAGAACTAGGCGGAGACAGGGCCTTTAAATAGGGAAATTAGGTAGTGCCCACGTAGGTTTGAGATGATGAGTTTATCAGTTCCAGGGCAAGAAAGTTGCAGTTGGGTTGAAAAAGAAGCGGTCTGGGGGAGGAGGAGGAAGACAGGAAAAGCCATGATGACTGAGAACTTTGGAGAGTCAGCGGGCACGCACGGCAGGCGGGTATTTCCTATTCCGTTGATTTTGGCTGGCATTGGCTGGCATTGCCGCCAACTCACTAATTGACGCAAGTAGCCGGAAACCACGATTTATTTTTTTCACGCATGAGTTAGTACAAGTTAGCATGGTTTGGCTCGGCTCAACTGGCAACAGAAATTCACAAAATAGAGCTAGCTACTCACGTGACAGAACCATGCCTGCGGCTATCGGGCGGATTATCTAACTCACCAAGACAAGCCAGAAACAGCATCAATCCCGTGACTGGGCGGAATTTGCAACTGCGACCGAGACACGAACGCTTTTTCAACGGGACAAGGAACCATTGCTCCATAGTCCAGTGTGCTCCAGTCGTGCTCAAGCCTGCTCCTGCCGTTAGCGCTAGTCCCCGCCGCAAACCTAGCCAGCACCTGCCGTTAGCTGACGATGCGACGATGCGGCGATGCGACTATTGACCCCAGACAGCAGAATAAACTAGATATTCAAACCATGGTTTAGTGATTTGACTCCACCAACATGGAATATGCTAAAAGGTGGCTCGGGCCGATGCCGAACTTGTGCATTGGATTGAGCCTTGTACTTGGCGAGTGTCTTGCAGGGCATGGGCACACTTGGACAAGCCGTTGGGCTTAAAAAGTATAAGAACTGTGAGCAGGGCTAGGGCCCGAAGACGTAAACCACTTGAGCTTAAGTCACGTGTAATTATGTGAGTTTGGATTTTTGGTTTCACCAATTAGCTAATATATTACTGCCAAGTTTTTAGCTTTAGCTGTAACACTAGTATTAATGTTATTAATTGTTTACGTGATTTGATTGAAGTTGCTTAGAAAATTTTGGTCACGTGAAAAAGCGCAAGTAAAGTGACTAAGTGCCTCTACTATTGTGCACGTGATAATTTTAAGTAACAACAAGTCAAGTTGAGCAAACCCCTGCCCATTTACTTAGCTACTCATTATGTAATGATACACATGTATATTTGTAATATTTATATAAGCATACAATGAAAACTGGTAATCACAATCTGACCAATGATTAGATAAGTTTGTGGGATTTCGTTATTAATGATTAGTCAGTATTAGTACCTAAGTCTCTTTCCCTCCCTCTCCTTGTGCCTTGACCTGCCTCAGCCATTGTGTATCCATCAATGTACCTACTACCTACCTCCTGCTGCCATGATCGAAACCTGTCACTAGTCAACGTTCATTGATGTTGTACCTTGAAATTGACGTAGACGCGTCGTAACTAACTGAGCTGTAAAGAAACTTTAAGCTTATTGCAAAAGTCTAGACCCCGGGCCATTTAGCCAGTTTATTCCGAAAAGGCCCGCTCGGACAAGGTTCAGCCGTGGCGGTGGCACAAATTACTATCATCATTACAAACACTCACTAATGTCTTAATTTTTCCGGGCAGTGGGCAGTGGGCACAATCTTTTTGTTATTATGAAGAGTGTTATTGATGCTAGTTGGTTATTGTTGTTGAACTGCCTGCTGTTTGGAGTAAATCATGACCCACGATCAATTGATACTTATGGGTCAGATTGATGGTTTGTGCTGCCTCCAACGTCGGACCCAAAAGCCCCGGCCGTGACGGCGCTTTTTTTCTTCTTGCAAGCATAGCTCATTGCAATTGCAATTTAACTACGAAATTACCAATTACCATCGGACTCTAGGAGTCAACGAAACTAGCGCAGTGCTGTATCACTGATGGTGCTGGTGGTTTAATGCAGGCATGGAACGCTAACGGCCGAGAGATGCCACTTACACAAGTTGCAACAATGTTACACCATCGGCAGAAACACACTAGTTGCCACAAAACCCGTAATTTTGTTACCCTTGGCCAGCTGGCGCTTAGACGACCTCTGGAGACGTGCTCCAGCAGAAAAGAACTACACGTCCAGACGACCGTCGATGTCTTTGAAGTGTCTGCGCTTGTGACTGAGTCTGCCAGGCGTTGTCTCAATCAATTGGCGCTTGTCGCGGAAGTCGTCGCTGTGGTCGTCCTCGTCGGCCGGTTCGTCGTGATATTGTAGGGTAAGCCGCGCTCAACCCACCGGTTTTCCCCAAACCATCCATCATCCATCCCCGGTGACTATTTTATTTGGAACCTGCAGCAAGTAGTAGTTAGTAGATAGAGGGAGCGTCACCGAGAGCTCCGTCAGAAGAATTGCAGCAGCACTGCTTGCATCCAGAGAGCAGCGCAGTAGGAGCTACTTGCCCGTAGAAATTGCAAAGAATACGTCAACAGAAACTGAAACTGGATAAATTACAAGGCTCATGTAATGGTTTCTATTTCGCCTTAGTGTAGGGTTATAAAAACAACCACCGATCCCTCACCTCGTACTAATTTTTTTTATTATTTTTTTTTATTTCTCTTTTCCTTCCCTTCCTTCTTCTCTTCATCCCTTTCACCTTTCGATTGTCCGCCGTCTGAATCGTGGAAACTTCAACCTTGTTTCAATTATTTCTTCTTTTTTGAAAACTCGATCTCTATTCAAAATGGCCTTTTCCGAAATTGATACCAAGGCTATCAACTCCATCCGTGTCCTCGCTGTAAGTATCATCTCTTCTGCTACTCTACCCCACCACGCCCGACCGAAACAACAGCAATTCTGCTGCACCTGCATCTTTGAAGCAGCAATGGGAGAACCAACAAACGCATTGCTCGCCATGCTGTACATGTGGTTGTGGTTGTGGTTGTTGGTGTTCGTTTGTCCTACCAGCCAATGATGAAAGGTTCCAACAAAAAATTGTTTTTTTTTTTTGGTTTTTCTTATCCGAGGGTACTAAGCTTGTTGAGTGAACGCAGTACTACTCATTGGGATTAAAAAAAAAAAAAAAGGGCTAATCCAACATTGGCGGAGGGCACTTGATCCATGCTCATTTTTATAGCGTTTGAAAATGCAAGTTTTTCAAGGATTCCTGTACTAACTGTTGTAGGTTGATGGTGTTGCCGCAGCCAACTCTGGTCACCCCGGTGGTAAGTGAACATCCTCCTGTTTGATATTTTCTCACAAAGCATCTCTTGCAAGGCAAATGCTAATCGGTTTTGCATATAGCTCCCATGGGTCTCGCTCCTGTTGCCCACGTGCTCTTCAACAACTACCTCAAGTTCAACCCCAAGAACCCCGACTGGGTGAACAGAGATAGATTTGTTCTCTCCAACGGTCACGGTTGCATGCTCCAGTATGTTCTCCTCCACCTCTACGGCTACTCTGACTACTCTATCGACGCCCTCAAGGACTTTAGACAGCTTGGTTCCAAGACCCCCGGTCACCCCGAGGCTGAGTTGCAGGGAATTGAGGTCACCACTGGTCCTCTTGGACAGGGTATCTCCAACGCCGTTGGTATTGCCATTGCCCAGAAGCACATGGCTGCCCATTTCAACAAGCCCGACGCTTCCATCTTTGATGGTGTCACTTACGCCATTGCTGGTGACGGTTGCTTGATGGAGGGTGTTGCCTCCGAAGCTGCCTCCGTTGCTGGTCACCTCCAGCTCGGTAACCTTATCGTTTTCTACGACGACAACCACATTACCATTGACGGTGATATCAAGGTCGCCTTTACTGAGGATGTCAACAAGAGATTCGAGGCCTACGGCTGGCAAACCCTTACTGTCTCTGACGGTAACCACGACCTTGACGCCATTGCTGCTGCTATCGAGGAGGCCAAGAAGGAGACCACCAAGCCCACTTTGATCAAGGTTTCTACCATTATTGGTTTCGGTTCCAAGAATCAGGGCACCCACGGTGTTCACGGTGCTCCCCTCAAGGCCGACGATATTTCTGCTCTCAAGGAGAAGTGGGGATTCGACCCTTCCAAGTCTTTCGAGGCCCCCAAGGAGGTCTACGACTTTTACGGCGAGACCGTCAAGAAGAACCAGGCTTTGGAGGCCAAGTGGGATTCTCTTTACGCCGAGTACCAGACCAAGTACCCCGAGCTTGGTGCCGAGCTCAAGCGCAGACTCAACAAGGAGCTTCCTGCTGACTGGGAGAAGCTTCTCCCCGTTTACACCCCCAATGACCCTGCCATTGCTTCTCGTAAGCTTTCCGAGATTGTTCTCAGCAAGATCTTTGACGGTGTTCCTGAGCTCATTGGTGGCTCTGCCGACTTGACTGGCTCCAACCTCACCAGAACTTCTGATGCCGTTGACTTCCAGCCTCCTTCTACCGGTTTGGGTGACTGGACCGGTAGATACATCCGCTACGGTGTCCGTGAGCACGGTATGGGTGCCATCATGAACGGTATTGCTTCTTTTGGTGGTCTCATTCCCTACTCTGGTACTTTCCTCAACTTTGTTTCCTACGCCGCTGGTGCCCTCAGACTCTCCGCCCTTTCTGAGCACCAGGTTATCTGGGTCGGTACCCACGACTCTATCGGTCTTGGTGAGGATGGTCCTACCCATCAGCCCATTGAGACTCTTGCTCACTTCCGTGCCATCCCCAACTTGCAGGTCTGGAGACCCGCTGACGGTAACGAGACCTCTGCTGCTTACAAGCAGTCTCTTATCTCTAAGCACACTCCCTCCGTGATTGCTCTTACTCGTCAGAACCTTCCTCAGCTTGAGGGCTCTTCTATCGAGAAGGCCTCCAAGGGTGGTTACGCCATCGTTGAAGTTGCCCAGCCTGATGTCATCTTTGTTGCCACTGGTTCCGAGGTATCTATCAGTGTTGACGCTGCCAAGGCTCTTGAGGCCAAGGGCGTCAAGGCCGGTGTTATCTCTCTTCCTGACTGGTACACTTTTGAGAAGCAGTCTGTCGAGTACAAGCAGTCCATTTTCCCTGATGGCGTCCCCATCATCTCTGTTGAGGTTATGTCTACCATTGGTTGGGACAAGTACTCTCACGAGCAGATTGGAATCAACACCTTCGGTGCCTCTGGTCCTTACAAGGCTGTTTACGAGCACTTTGGCTTCACCCCTAGTGCCATTGCCGAGAAGGCCGAGAAGGTCATTGCTTTCTACAAGGGAACTGCCCTCAAGTCTCCTCTCAAGAAGGCTTTGTAATTTATTGGATGATAGACAGTCTCTTCTACGATACCTGCTATATTTTTAAGATATAAAATTTAAATGATTTGTTTTTGAACGTTGAAACAAACGTGATTTGTAACTACTACCACCAACAATTGAAAGTTGGAACCAGTAGTCCATGGGTGACCTGACTGCGGAGCTTCTAACACAGACGCTTCGCTTGCTTCAGGCTCAGGGACGACCATGACTAAGGCTTGCGAATGAACCCAATGCCTGTAGAATGTTTCTCAGTTCTGAAAAACATCAATTGTATGATCTGATCATTGATCAATAGTTCGCTTAGGCTGAAACATCTGATTATATAATGCAATAATAGGATTTGAGTGACAATCTGTGCTCATTAGTAATGTCTTAGGATTTTTTCAGAAAAAATTTGAATTAATTACATAATTCATAATTAGTGAAACTGTTGGAATCTATGAGATCACATGACTCTTGTAGAAGCGTTTTTGTTAAAGTGAATGTCTTTTAGAGAAGTTAGCCAACGGTCTATATAATGAATCTAAGACTAGTGGTCGATACCATACATACCTTTTAGAGAAGTTAGCCAACGGTAAGGAAGGAAAACTTCTCCAAAGGCAGTGCCACAATATATTTTCCAGGAGTTGAGTCGGTCACGTGCATAGAGTATCACGTGGTCCTTTCATATCTCAACAGTTTTCGATTCTTGCCTGGTGACAATTTTCAGCAACTGGCCGGTCAGGACCTCGTCGACAAACAGTTTAGGTCAAGTTGATTGTGATTAATATCATCAAGAGAGTCCCTTGGGCTCTTACAAGGCGTCATGTACCAGCATTTTTTGCTCTAACTGATTCCGTCTCGTTTCACTCAAAGCAGCGACTCTACACCACCGACTCAGCCCAACATCTAGAAGACCACGGTGACAATCATGTTAAGGAAGGGAAAGCCACAGTCTTGTTTCCTGGGGGCAACAAAATATTCTACAACCCGGTTCAGCAATACAATAGAGACGTGAGCATTCTTGGTATTCGAGCTTGGAGCAAGATTTTTCAGGAGGACAATGGCACTCCTACTACAAACGAAGGCAAGACCGTTGATCCTTTCATAGACATTATCGAGGCATTTTCAGCAACAGGTCTGCGTGCAATACGATACGGGTTGGAAATACCAAATGTAAGAAGTGTGATTGCCAACGACTTTTCTCAAGCAGCTGTGGAGTCGATAGAACGGAACGCCAAACATTCTGGAGCCCATGCGACTGTCAGAGCTAACCAAGATGATGCCAGTATGCTCATGTACGCATATAAAACTAAGAACGTGCATGTTGTTGACCTTGACCCCTATGGTTCTGCGACGCCTTTTATGGACGCAGCTGTTCAGGCTGTCAGAGATGATGGTTTACTACTGGTGACCTGCACTGACCTAAGCGTTCTTGCAGGCAACAGATACCCAGAAAAGTGTTTCTCACATTATGGAGGCACCACTCTTCACTCCGAGGCATGTCATGAGTCTGCTATAAGGTTGGTTTTGAACATGATAGCTTCGACTGCGGCAAGGTATGGCCGGTCCATTGAACCCATGCTGAGTTTGTCCATCGATTTTTATGTCAGGATCTTTGTCCGAGTCAACAACTCTCCCATAAAAGTCAAGCAAAATGCTGCAAACACAATGATTGTGTACCATTGCACAGGATGTGGCTCGTCGGTAAATCAGCCGCTGGGTAAGGCAGTCGAGACAAACAACAAGTACAAGTTTGGATATGCTCGTGGGCCCACTGCTCCAGACAAGTGTTCTCATTGTGGTTCTCACCACCACATCGCTGGTCCTATGTGGGGAGGTCCAATTCACAATGACAAATTTATCGATACCATGCTTGATATCAACCAGACCCTCGATCCCCAAATCTATGGAACCAAAGAACGAGTGAGAGGTATGCTGACTGTGGCGAGAGACGAGTTGAAAGATGCTCCTTTTTATTTTTCTGCTCAAATTCTAGCTTCGGTCCTACGTTCCACTCCTCCTCCACACAGTAAAATCATTTCGGCAATCTGCAATGCTGGCTACCAGGCCTCGGCCACTCATGCACATCCTTCTGGAATCAAAACCAATGCCCCTTATGACGTTTTATGGGACATCCTCAGGCAATGGATCAAGCTCGAACACAATGGCCAAATTTCCAAAAATCTCAAGTCTGGCTCGCCTGGCTGGCAAATCCTCAAAACTCTCGACACCAAGTAAGTTCTTTTTATTTTTATCCCTTGACAACACTGTCGACCTTTGATCTAACATTTTAGAATCGACGTCTCATTCGACGACCACCCGCGTGCATTGGAACAGAAAAGCCTGAAGCAGTTGAAAATGCTGCGCTTCCAGCAGAACCCTACCAAAAATTGGGGGCCTAAAGCAAAATCCACGAGCGCTTAATGTAATTATAGTTCCATGTATTTATTTCCTCCATATTGTAATGAAAGCGCAATATCGCAAATTTCAAATTTCAAATGAGCTCTCAGACTTTATTCTCAACGGGTAAACCAATATTTAGACTGGACGTCATAGTTTTGCCATAGTGGGTTAGGTCCACTTCTTGCTGCTTGCTAGTGCATACCAAGCCCTACTTACTCTTGACCCAGCATCGTCACTGACTGTCCACAAAAAAAAAAAAAAATAAAAAAAAAGCTTGTCAGCACACTCGATTACGGTGAAGGAATCGCCAAGCTGAAATTTGCTGCATAAAAGGACATTAGCAGAGGACTCTTTGGTGCACAACTTGACTCAAGATGGCAGCACGAAAATTACAACAGTAAGGCTTTCCCAATGATGCTTACCAGTGACAGCTTTGCACAGGCATTGGCTAATCAAATGACGCAGAGAGATGGACCGCGTGTTCAAGCGAGTCGCAGAAGGTATCGCCATCTTCGACTCAATATACGAAAAGGTTCAGATGTCGACGAATCAATCGCAAAAGGAGAAGCTCGAGCAGGTGTGTGACCATCCGTACTAGTGAAAAGCTATGAAGTGGGCAGTGAGCACTAACACCATCAGGACTTGAAACGAGAAATCAAAAAGCTGCAACGACTGCGCGATCAAATCAAGACTTGGATGGGCAGCAACGATATCAAGGACAAGAAAATTTTGACTGAGCAACGAAAACTAATTGAAAATGTGAGCATATCCAGAACTCGCCATGTGGTGCAATGCTAACAGAGTGTACAGGAAATGGAACGGTTTAAAGCATGCGAAAAGGAAATGAAAACGAAAGCCTATAGCAAAGAAGGGTTAATAAACTCTACCAAGCTAGATCCACGCGACAAGGAGAAGGTGGAAAGCAGTAACTGGGTATCGAATTTCTTGGAAGAGCTGGAGCATCAGGTGGAGGCCCTGGAGGCCGAGCAAGAAACGATACAAGGGACAATGAAAAAGGGACGGAAAGATGCCGCGAAACAAGAACGGATATCAGAAATTGAAGAGTTCTTAGAGAGAGATCGGTGGCATATTGAAAAACTGGAAATCATACTTCGCATGCTCGAAAATGGGACCATTTCGCCTGATTCAGTGAACACAATCCAGGACGATATCCAGTACTATGTTGAGTCGAATCAAGACGCTGATTTTGCAGAAGATGACGAAATCTACAATGAGCTTAATCTCGATGAAGAGGACGCTGAAGAAAACTATGTGCCCAAAGAAGAAGTTTCTTACTCTCTCGACGACTTGGCTGCTGAGAAGGACGGTGCCTACAACGACA
Source organism: Geotrichum cucujoidarum (assembly GCA_030566025.1). Lineage (NCBI taxonomy): Eukaryota > Fungi > Ascomycota > Dipodascomycetes > Dipodascales > Dipodascaceae > Geotrichum > Geotrichum cucujoidarum. The sequence goes on along the minus strand of JAJMHN010000028.1, from coordinate 34,047 downwards.
ATAACTCGCATGCAACCCAGATTGCGGCTTCAATTCACAACAATGTCTCCTCGTCAAAACATGACACAACGTCACCTCCAAGCACCTCTGCTGCACAAAAGGCGTCTACACATGCACCGGCAGTCGCAGTCTCCAGCCACCATCAACCAGCCACTCCTATAACTTCGAGTATACTTGGCGCCATGAAACCTGCACCTCCACCGGCCAGATCAATAAACGAGCTCAAATACGCTTCCGCTGCTGCTTCTGGCTCAAACACAAATGTTCACCACGGTTTGGCTCCTTTGCCGCCGCCATCGGCAAGTGTCCAAAAATCTAGCGAGTCCTCGCCGTCTCAGACACCAGGCATCCCAGTAGTAGCTGTACCTGTGCCTAAAGTTGAGCCCAAGCCCGCAGCTTCCGTTGCTTCTTCCCCAGAGCCTGTTAGTGAATCTATTGCTTCTGATAAGATCAACGACGCCCTGCCAGAAGAGAGTGCTAGTAAGGCAACACCTCCTCCCCAGTCTTCTTCCGCAAAACATAGCATGCTCCCTCCAGGTTTGCAGTCTCTCATTGGCTCTTTTGAAGCAGCTAAGAATCGTATTGGTGCACCTCCTCCAATTTCTTCAATCTCCAAACTACTAGAGTCGTCTTACCTGAACTGTCCTGACAGCTTCATGGCCAAGAAACCCAAGTACTATCAGCCGGAGAATTATTTCCCCGTTCCTTCATACTACCCACAGGAGCCATTGACTACAGTCAACAATGCCGCAATTTTCCAAAAAATGGACATTGACACTCTGTTCTACATTTTCTACTATCGACAAGGGACATACCAGCAATCGCTTGCTGCAAAGGAACTGAAGAGCCGAAGCTGGAGATTCCACAAACGGTTTCTCACTTGGTTCCAGCGCTACGAAGAGCCCAAAGATATCAATAACGACTACGAACAAGGGACATACCGCTATTTTGATTTCGAGGGTCTATGGCTGCAGCGCCGCAAGTCTAATTTCAAATTTGAGTATCTCTACCTCGAAGATGATATTTGAATGCACCAGCTTGCCGTGTAAGGGAATACGACACAGATTTGACACTTCCTGTTTTTGGAAAAGAAGAAGTAAATAAAAAAAGGTTTGAAAAATAAAAATAAAAAAATGCTGTTTTAATTTTAAAGTGCTTGCTTTAAAAATACTTCAGAAAAGTGGGTGAGCTGCTTGAAGTTCAGTTCGAAACCAGAATCTCCGCCGTAGTATGGATCGTCGACGACTCTGTTGAACTTGTCATCCTCGCGAAATTCGCCAAACAAGAGAACTGGCACAAATTAGCATTAGTTGAGCACAAAAATTGAGTTACGTACCTTGAGCCTTTGAGCCCTCGGGCTTGATTCTGTTCAAGTTTTTGAGATTGGATCGATCCCAAAATACGTTAGATTTAGAATATGGAAAGGTTGAGCTCACTCTGGAATGCTACTTACCATGGCGAGGATATAGTCAAACTTCTCAAAGTCACTGGGGCTCTATAGAATAGAACCAAAGATTAGCAATTGACGTTGTCAAAACACATAAATGGAATTTTTCATACAATTTGTTGAGCTCGATGAGAAACATCGACGCCGTTGTCTCTGCAAACCTGGGCAGATCTGGAGTCGGGCGAGGATCCAATGTGGTAGGCACCGGTTCCAAACGAGTCAATCAGATTGAATCTGTCCTCCAAGTTTTGCTGCTTGACAGTATGCTTGAACACTGCTCTGCGGAAAGGTTAATGGCATGAAAGAGGTTGACATGTTGACATTGTCGAAGAAGCACTCACTCAGCCATGGGAGAACGGCAGCTAAACAAACACCACAGGTCAGCAACAAGATCGCAGCAAAACTTGCGTCGATTCTTCAAACCTACATGTTTCCAAGGCAGCAAAAAGCGACGCTCAATTGTTTGTCGGACATGATTTCTAGAGCTTTGAATGAGAAATAGCGAAACTCGGAAAAGAAAGAAAAGGAGTGTCCAGTTCATCGCAACAAAAATCAAGTACGCTGTATTACGTCATCTACAGTGGATCAAGTACGGCTCAACATCTTGGAGGTCAAGTATGAGAGTTGGAATCATAGAGCTGCTGGAGCATAGAAATGACTAAAGCATTTCAAATAAAGTTCCTTGGATTGAAGTGCCAAGGTCTTGCTGCAATGCTGCCAGTGAGCGTGTTGTGCTGCGGTGTACAATAACATTCTATACGAGCTATATCGCCATGATATGTTTCCTCGAAACAGACACCGAATCTCGCAAAAATCAACCAAATATTTGGTATGCTAGTGGCCGTTTAATTCAAACATAAACACATTCTTACCGAAGACTATAATTGTTATGGCCCAAGTTATAATTACGTGAAATGCTGCGTGGACCAAAGGTGGTGATCTGTCTACACTGATTTATAGAGTCAAATTGTAAGTAGTGCCATTGAAAGAACATTTTCTATTGAAGACCTTGTTTGTCTATGATTAAGGAGAGGTGCCGGCTCTATTTGCCTTGTACTGGTTCAGGAGTGAGAGACGCAAACCCCGAAATGTGTTTTCATGGCGCTGAAATAGTGGCAGCTTGATTTCCGTAAAACTATTTCTCGCGCGTGCAGACTTGAGGGCTTGCTCCATAGACAGGGGCCAAAAGCCAGACACTTTCCAACCATGTATGACTCTGTCTTTCTTCTGAACTAGCTTCCGCGCCTTTTGGTAACAGAAAAGGAGTTTCGCCTGCTCAGTCGCGGCCCCAAATGATTTCACAAGCTCTTCATCTGTGAAGGACCTATAGCGGTATAAATTGTAAGCATACATCAGAGGATCGGAAATCACTCGCTCAATCGGTTCAACTAAACTGAGAAGTAGTGGGGAGCACGTACAGCAAACGAATATCCATGTCTCTGCATGTGTACATGATGTCTTCGTGCACATGGGCCCATTGGCTGCCCAGAATAATCAGTCGAGGAGAATTGTTCCTGGCACCCGTCAGGGGTTCAAGAACATAGTCAGCCAATCTAACAAAAGCTCGACGCATGCCTGGCCATTGTAGCCAGAAACAAACCTCCAAACCGGGAATAGAGAGCAATCTTTTGGAAACCACTCCTGTTCAACCGTCTCACCATTAAAAATGACAGATGGAGGGAGAATGAAACCAGTGGCGGACACACACTCCATCACCGTCGCAATTGGTGCGCGGCTTGAGGCAGTGGCACGTGTGTTGGTGGCAGTAGTGATAATCGGACGAGCCCCAGAACGTTTTCTATGAAAGCTTATCTCGCTTAGATTGTATATGTTGCTAGCCGGTATGCCCTTAAACATTGGTTGATCGTAGTGCTTGAACAGGTATCTGATGTCATCTTCTGTTCCAGAGTCATACCGCAGGATGTCGGGCTGTTTGCGTCTCGGAAACTCTAGAGATCCACGATTTTCATATAAGAATCGCTCCACCCATTCATGCGACAATGAGCAGAATCCGTTTGTTTCAGCAGAAGTCTGCGCCATTTCGTAGATTTCGTAAAACGTCGCGCTCAGGCCGGTCCTTTCTCTAACCAAAATCCAATCAAGAAGAGACTTCTGTTGCAAAGCAGTGAACTTTTCTTACTCCTTGTCTAGCTCGGCTTTGGTCAACATGCCGTTTGCTTCTTGGTATATGCTGGGTTAGTCGACTCTATCGTTTGTGTTTGACAGTGATTGCGAGAATTGACACGTAGATCAAACGTGAATTAAAGCGTGGGGGGTTAAAATTACAATCAGTAACCAGTTCGTCAATAAAAAATCAAAAGCAGGAAGCTGACACAGATGCCGGGAAGAGACAGGAAAGGTGTTCAGGTCGTGTCGACAATTCCAATTGATGGTGCAATGAAATATTTATTTGGGGGAACGCGACTTCGAAAATTGCGCGTGAAGAGAGAATTCAGCCGCGCGTTGGAATTCTCCTTGTCCACAAACTTGCAAGACCATGATTTCACCGCAGGAACGCCCCGAGATGGCCCAATGGTAAGAACCCGCAGATGAAAATCATCATGCAAACCTTGAAGTCCTCGGTTCGAAACCTGGTCTCGGTAAGCCTCTTCCTGACCCCCAGCGTGTCGAGCCTGGGGGTAAAACTGCTGGCGGTGGGGGTATGGATTCAAGTCAAGTCAGCTCCAACAGGGGAAGGTCTCGGCAAATTAGGAAAATTGGCACAACAAAGTTGCAAAATTGGATCAACTATCAATAAAGCTAAGCTAAATTAAAGTTCCTCGTGGCATGGGTAAGGCTCAACGTCAATCAGCTAGTATCCCACTTACTCCTGATTTCAGCTAGTACGTTTGCTCCATGCGAGCTTTTGGTCGCTAACGTTTGCAAAATCCAGGTTTCCCCCATTTCTTTGCTTGTTTTGCATTTTGTTGAGCTCCAATCAATCGGCTCGAGACTTGGTGAGCTCAAAAACCAGTTTTAGGGTCCAGTCTGAGAAGGGAAATTGGTTCCATAAAACTCCATAGCTGTTTATCAACCAAGCCACCCCATCTGAAAACAGCAAGTAACTCAATAGGGGCCTGGTTGTATGATGGGAGAGAACGCAAGGCGTGCTTAAGCTCTATTGAATTCGTGAAAGGTGCCAGGGTTACACGGTCATGCACACTTCCTGCCTTCTTAGAGTCTATCCGGCCATCAAAAACACAAGTTGGTTTTAATACAACGGGGGTATCAGTGTTGTCACGTTTTTTTGTACATGTTGAGAAATGAACCACACGGGAAATTGGCCACGAATGGGCGTCCGTAAAACTTTTCCTTGCGCATAAATTCTCTAAAGCTCAGTCAACGCATAGAGGCCAGATACCTGATTCTTTCCAACTATACCTGAGTTATTTTCTGTCAAAACTCGTCTCCGTGCATCGTCATAGCACATCAGGAATTTAGCACAGTCAGGCGAAATGTAATCAATTCATACAAACTCCTCATTGCTGAAGAATCTATAACGCGTTGAACTGTTGTGAACATTCTTCAAAGGGCTAAGTAGATACCTATAAAAAGACTCGTTCATCGGACAAGAAACAGGGCATAAATACGGCATACAGATGTTGCGTACTTTGCATTTAAACAGAAATCTGTAGGATGAATGCCACAGACCTGTAGGCATAATGAGCATCCGCATTGAGCCGTCTTTAGGCTTTGTGCAGGGCTTGAATCCCTTTTCTATCAATCAAAGGTTCACTGCTTGAGTGACCTTTTTCGTTAGCCACGACATGCCAGTTTTTGAACTGAGAATCTTTTTCGGGGATCCAGTCCTCAGGCACCGCTTTGCCAATGAAAATAAGACTTGGAGGCAGAGCAGTACCAATGACTGACACACATTCCATCACTCTCGTGAGTGGTGTGTCGACCGAAGGTTGTGCCATAAGCGTTACCTGTGTTACTGATAAGCGGGTATGCCTCGGAGCATCTGTCGTGGAAACCCGACTCGCTCATCTTGTAGATGTTGCAAGGCAAAAGATCATCAAACATGGAATGCGAGTAGTGCTTAATGGCTTGGTATTATGCTACGGCTTGATATCGCAGGATATCGGCGTGTGTGCATTTTGGGCATTCCAGATCATCACGGTATACGGACAGAAATTGTTCTACCCATCGACGCGTAAGTGTGTTGGAACCATTCTTTTGGCAACTAGATGCGCGACTTTGTAAATTTCATAGAATGTTGCGGTCAGGCCTGCCTTTTCTCGAGCCACAATCCAATCAATAAGAGAGTTTGTGATTCAGTCAGGTTCAACTCTTCATTTTCGAGATCAAGTTCCTCCAGTCATGCTTTAAATTTCTTGCGGGACAGTGCTGCCACATGTAGGCCTTTATCTTTTGCTGTTTGAGTCTTGGTCGGTTCTACGACTCTGTTACCTCCGCCAACCCAACGCATCATAAGTGGGAGACGTTAGCAGTCTTAGCAGTAAGCGTTGAACACAGAAAGTTGGTATAGAGCTTAAAAGATAAAGAAAGAAATTTAAATCATATTGAAAAAACTAAACTGGTATTACCGATGTGCTCAAGTTTTTTTTATATGGATTGGCACCGTTGGTGTGTAGGAATTTCGGGCGCATAAAAAATACGACGAACAACACGCTTAACTCATCAAGGAGGCACTTACAGTGGCAGTTGCCAGTATATCAAGATAGTCAATTCTGGCGTACGGAATGCATCCCGGGTGTAGATTCATAGTGCATGGCCTTGTTTACAGCGACTCTAGCGCAGTCTGAAAGCTGATGGCGCTTGAACATGATTCTATTCCTGGAAATAATTAGGCAACAAGGTTGCCATTTGTATTAGTACAAGCCCGTGTGTTTTACATATCTTTAACTTACCAGTCATGAAATGCGAGCTCCTTGTTGATTCGGTGCGTGTATGCTGACCTACAGACAGTTTTGGCGCGGAATACCGGTCGCTGCCCGCGTCTGGCTCTTCCATAACGTCCTGGGACCTTAATGCCGTCTTGCTGTTTTTGAAAGCATTGACTAAATGCGATCTGGACCCTTTTCCAGATTGGTAGCACTCTAGAGCAGATGGGGCGTATTGCTTAGCGCCGTCCAGGTTCACCAAGTTTGGTCTTCCAGGAACCGCAGGTATACCTAGAGATATGAATGCAGTGGAACCATTGTAGTTTGTTGTCGCAATGGATGACCTGATAGAAGGTTCTGTGTTGACTGAGCTTTCTTTGTTCTTTTGCGCTTTTGCCGACTCGTAAGGAGTGTGTCTAGTCGTGACTCCTGGTATGTACGCAATTGGTATGACATTTGAACCCCTCACAAAAGAGAAAAAAGATGACCCAGTTCTACTAGAAGGCTGGGGATCTATAGATGAATCCTCATCTGTGCTTAGACTCTTCTCCTTGGCTGCTTGTGCCTCGAGACGACGTGCACGCGGCCTGTAGTAGCGAAGCCAGATTGCCAAAGTTAGTGCAACTAGAAGAAAGACCAAAGCACCACACACGCCACCAATAAGTACTGTCTTGTGGTCTTGATGATGGTGAAAAGTTTTAGACTTCCCTACCGAGATAACGGGAAGTTGGCAACTGGTTGTTGGACAGCTATCGCACGTTTGCGTTGTCATGAGACACTCCTGACCATCTGGACAGGTCGGGCACACTGGAGGCGCGGCGCATACGACGCACGAGCGACTTTTTAAGATTGCGTGAGCTAGTGCTTTTATCTATGGTTAGTTGTGTGTGCGGTCATCCAAGACATGGCGGGCTGCATACATAAAATATCCTTCATACTGTGACTGCGAGAGTTGGTGTCCAAGCATTCGCTGAACAAAATGAACAGATGGAAGAAGTCGCTAAATAGAACGTAAAAATAATCATGTTGAAAGAATACAAGAAATATATAACAATGGCGCGTTGTAAAACAGAGATGTTTCAAGGTGAGACCTTTTTATTCAGTAGATACTTTTTTTTGCCCTTTGGGCGTCAAATGTGCATTAAGATTTTTGCCAACTTTATGCAGCCTTGCTACCTCTGCCTCCAACATTGGCCAGACGCTCAAGAATTTCAGGAGACACAGTGATCTCAGGTAGCTTGGAAGGGCCAACAGTGGGGGGACCCTGCAAAAATCCTACAGCCGCCAAATAGGCAATGTAAACACCCATCTGCTTAGTGTCAATGCCCACTCCACTAGAGAGGTCGACACCGGTCCAAGAAGCATCCTTGCGAAGGGAGATGCGAGCATTGGTGTCATCAAGCTCAGGGGCCTTAGTGCTCTGAGGCAGATCGTCGAGAACAAAGTGCAGCAAAGGGAAAAGTGCATTGTCGTTGGAGTCACCGATGACAAACTTCTCCAGTTCAATGCGCCAAGGAACATAGTCAATTTGTGAAACAGGGTACCCGAATTCCTGCAAAGAGCCCAGAAGCTGGTTGAAAGTAATTCGGGGCTGCGAGGTGACGTGAGCCACAGAGACAGTCTCGTTAACAGGAGGGTGGAATGCAGTGGCAACCACAACGCGGGCAACGTGGTCCACAGGAACCATGTTGACGGTGTTGGCAATGTCGGGAGTGGAACCAAGCTGAACACATCCCTTGACCATTCTAATCAAGAAATCGTCAGTGTTGACAGATCCAGTAACAGAGTCACCGAAAACGTAACCAGGTCTCACAATGCAACCACGGAGACCAAGCTTGTCGCCAGCGTAGCGGATAAGCTTTTCAGCAACCCACTTGGATTGACCGTATCCATTGCCCAAGCCAGAGGAGGACCCCTCAAGATCATCAGACTCAGGGAGACCAACACCGCCCTCATCTACAATGGAGTCAGAAAGCTCAACGTAGTGCAGAGTATCAAGAGTAGAGGTGGAAGAAACAAAGTTGAAAAACTTGGGCTTTCCAGAAGTACAGAGGTCCATGACATTGATGGTACCGATGACGTTGGGGCCCTTAAGCTTGGAGTAAGGGTACACCCAGTGGACCAAGGCACCGTTGTGAATAACTACGTCAACCTCGTTAGCCAAGAGGTCCCACTCAGCATCAGGCAGACCAAAGTGCTTGTCCTCCAAATTTCCAATAACGGGAACAATCTTAGAGGAGTAGTGCTCTTGCCAAATACCGTAGGCAATACCACTGTTCTTGATACGCTCCATACCCTTGATCTTATCAGCAGCACGGACGTGTGCGTAGATTCTCACGTCAGTGTCCTTGCGGTCAAGCAAATCGCGCACAATGAAGGAACCCAAGAAACCGGTGGCACCAGTGAGGAAAACCGAGATGGTTTTGCTTCTGTCGAGAGAAGTGTTTCTAGTGACGTAGGAAGTGGACAGGCCGGTCTTGATCAAGTCGAGAGCATCAGCGGCGTAGTCAGTAGCAGGCTCATCGGTGGTAGCACTGTCGTTGGGGTTGTAAGCAGCATTACCCGAAAGCTTTTCGATTTCCTTGGCAAAAGCAGAAATGGTGGGATGGGAGAAAATGAGACCTAGAGGAACGTCAACAAGAAGCTTCTTTCTCAAGGCAAAAATCATTCTAGTAGCCAAGATGGAGTGGCCACCGAGATCAAAGAATGAATCATTGGGCTCCACAACAGCAGGTCTCACTGGAAGAATATCAAGCCAAATGTCCTTGACTTGGGATTCAGTAGCAGTGAACTCAACTTGGGTACCAGAGGCTTGCTGAGAGTGCTTAGCGACAGCCTCAAGCTGGACAGTGTCAGGGAAAGGAAGAGCAGGCTTGTCAACCTTACCGTTGGGGTTTAATGGAAGCTGAGCAAGAGGAACAATGAGAGTGGGAACAGCGTAAGAGGGGAACTTGGACTTCAAATAGTCCTTAATGTCCTTGATGAGATGTCTGTAACGGACGAGACCCTGGACAACCTTATCGTCCTCATCCTCGTCGAGACTTTCATGGGCAGAGAAAAGAGCAGCGTTGTCGTCGACAGCGTTGGGAACGACGTAAGAGATAAGCACAGGCTCCTCATCCTTGTCTCTCTTGACCAAGGTGACGTTCTCTCTGACATATCTGTGCTGAGAGAGATGAGTATCAATCTCACCAAGCTCGATACGGAAACCACGGATCTTGACCTGGTCATCAGCTCTACCACAGCACTCGACATCACCGCTAGGCAAGTAACGGCCCAAATCACCAGTTCGGTAGAGTCTGTCGCGGGGACCGAACCAGTTGGCGCGCCAGGCCTCGCCCTTGTCAGCCTTGGCGTCAAGCTCGCGCCAAGTTCCAGGATCGACGAACCAGTTGGTAACAAACTTCTGTGCAGTCATTTCAGGAAGTCTGAGGTAGTGCTCAGCGAGACCACCAGCACGGACGTAGATTTCACCGATTTCACCGACAGAGCACATCTTGCTGGTGTCGTTACGGTTAACAATCAACAACTGCACATCAAGCATACCTCTACCAGCGGGCATGACATCCTTCTGGTATTGCAAGAAAGAACTGTCATCGTTGAAAGAAGGAACTTGGAAGTAGGAAACGGCTCTTTGAGTCTCAGTGGTACCATACATGTTGACAATGGCAACGTTTCTGGCAAGGGTCTGGAGTCTCAAACAGTCTCTCTTGGTGAGAATGTCACCAACAAAGAAGGCGTGATGTAACGAAGGGATTTCCTGCGTAGCTTGCGCAGACAAGAGCTGACCCATGGCAGGTGTGAGATGGGTCACGGTAGCACCGTAATTGCTCATCCATTCAGCCAACTTACCGGGAGTACCAATATCGTCAGAAGTGGGAACAAGAAGTTGGGCACCAAGGAAAAGAGGAGTGAACATGTCTCTTTGAATGGGGTCGTGGGCGATACCGGAAAGCATAGTAAACTTGTCCTTTTCGGAAAGGTTGAAAGTTTCAGCCATCCATGGGAAGTAATAGGTGAGGGAAAAGTGACGGCCCTTGACACCCTTGGGGATACCCTCTGAGCCGGAAGTGAAAGAAAGAGTAGGGTTGTTATCGGGACCGACCACGACGCCGGTTCTCTTGGCCTTTTGACTTTGGGCAGCAAAAAGAGAGTCGCTGTCAGAAGCGCCTTCACCATCACCAGTGATGGTACCATCAGAGAGCAGCTCAAGGGCGGGGAGGTTGGCAACAAGGTCAAGCTCTTCCTTGATGTACTTGCGAACGAGAGGAGCCAAGACACCTGCCTTCTTGATGACAATGAGAGCCTTGGGCTTGGCGACAGACAAGTAAATGTTTTGACGAGCAGGGGGGTATGCAGGGTCAATGGCAGAGAAAGTAGCGCCAGCCTTCAAGACACCCATGACTGCCACGACAAAGTCGACACCACGGTAAGCGTAGATCATGACAACGTCGCCCATCTTGACGCCCTGGGCAATCAAGTAGTGGGCAACAACGTTTGAAGCCTCGTTAATGTGCTGGTATGTGAAAGTTCTGCCCTTGCCTTCAGGTTCGAGAAAGCTGGGGGTCTCAATGACACACTCTCTACTGGGGAACTTTTCGGCATTGTCAGCAAAGATGTCGTGGATGGCGCCTCTAAACTCGTTCCAGTGCAGGTCTCTAGTAGGATCGGGAAAGTTTTCCTTGGCGGCTTGCGACATGATGGAGACGGTGCCTGCAAGAGCCTCGAGGGGGCTTTGGCTCACGTTGGCAGCCAGCGTCTCGACTTGCTCAGCAAGACCAACGATTCTGGCCTTCTTGAAAAGAAGCGAGTTGTAGTGGAAGTCAATGTGGGTAGGGTTCCACATGAGAGAGAGAACAGTCTGTCTGCCCTTGGCGGAACCAAGGACGGCATCGTTGGCGGTTTGTGCTGCGCTAAAAGATGACTTGTATAAAACAGGAGCGTCAGCCAACTTGTTTGTAGTTTGAATGTAACTTGAAAGCGCAGAGAGGGTGATAGGATGTGATCTTGCGCTGGCATCGTCGTTGACGACAGAAGAGACAATATCCGAAAAGTTGGTCGTGCCGGTGACAGGAGTCCTGAAAATAAAGGGCTGGCCGTCTTCAGTGGAGGCGCCTACAACGATGTCCTCATCGCCAGTGAGACGGTAGACTATCACTGCATACAGGGCAAGTGCGACATTGTATGAAGTAACGGGCTTGTTGATGCTGGTGGACACCGAAGACGCAATCTTTTCGAGCGAGCTTTCAAAATCCGGGGTGAAGTTGAGGCGATACGAAGCCTCGACGACCTTGCCCTCAGCAGGAGCCACAAAGTCGAAGGGGAGAACCGACGAAGTGAGCGACTTGAGCTTGTCGCTCCAGAATTGTAGAGCTTCAGTAGACATTATTCTTGCTGTGTAGTCTGGACCAAGTTAGTTACAATGCGCCCGCGCGATCTAGTAGCAATTGAAGGGGCCCAATCACTTACGGTGCTGTACTGACGATCTAGACTAGATTTCAATGCTAGGACAAACGAATACCAGAGTCGATAGAACAAGAGTAGAAGAGAAGCAAAGGCTAAATTATTTGCAGAAGAGAAGAAAAAAAGAGAAGGAAAAAAAGTTTGGCTGATTTGGAAATTTCAGTTTTTCGGGTTTTTTTATTTTGTACCCGTCAAATGAGTCAATGTTGGAGAGCGCCGGTCTTTGCAAGCAGCAAAAATGAGACGGCGACCCGGGCGCATTTATACGTACCGGTTTGGCAGCGCCGGCCACGGACACACCGAGACAATGACAAATCCTTTGAGCAGGCGACGCCACGGTGATTCATGAGATGACGCGGCAGCAGAAGCGTTCAGTCATGGCAGTGACCGCTGTCCAGTCACTAGAACTAGAACCCACCGGCATTCCATCTACGCCTCGAGTCCCCTAATGCCGGTACTCTTTAAAACCAACCATCCTTACAGACCTTTGTCGCAGCATGTTCTGCGCCCATCCAGACATCACCGCCTGTTCTGCCATAGTGTTTCCTTCGTAGTGCGCCGCCAGCTGCCGTCATGGATCCATCAGTACCATGAACGAGCCCTAAACCACGGTCAACTACTCATTTCGATGGGCACTTAAATACGATTTTTTTTTTCAAATTTTTCTTCTTCTCTTTAAAGACCCCTCCCTTCATGATCAAGCGTGCATTGGTCATAACTGCTTTAGTTCACGATTCTCTGGCGGTATAGTCAAGGATTTGCTTTGCTCGTTGGGCGTCTCGTCCGAGGCGTACCATGTTCAAGGTAGAGGGAAGACTAAAGAATTCCAACAAGCCGGAGTGTTTTCCTGTCCATGGATTGTGCTTGACGTAGTCGAATTCAACATCAATTGCAAGAGCCAGCAAGAGTTTCTTTTCAGTGTATTTACAAGGCAAAATATAAAGACTGGGATAAAAAAATAAAAAAATAAATTAATCGGGTTCTAATCGTTTACATGATCACCTCATTCTTGACATCGCCCTTGAGCTCCTTGTGAGGAAGGACAACGGTGTTTTGAACGTGTACTTCGTCAGCGACAACAACGTTGGAAGAGAGAATGGTAACGGTGGGGACACGAACACCGTCCTTGATGACGGTGGTCTCGTGGTCGACCACGGTGCAGGGAGAACCCTCGATACGAGCCCACTTGCCGACCTTGCCTTCGCTAGCAACAATACTGTGAAGCACAATGGCGTTGGCTCTAATGTCGGCATTGTCCATGATAATACTGTCGTTGATTCTAGCACCCTTGCCTATCTTGGCGCCAGGGCCAATGGAGACGTTGGGGCCAAGTTTGGCAGAGGGGTCCACGGTGGCAGAGGGGTCAATGTAGACAGGAGGAACAATGGTAGCAGAAGGGGCAGCCAAGCCGGGGGCCTTGGGGTCAATCTGGAAAAGCTTCTGCAGGTACAGGGCGTTGGCAGGAAGAGCGCTACCTGCGGTCTTGATCTGTCTCCAGAAGTCCTTGGTCTCATACACGTAAAAGCCGTTGGTATCAGGAAGTCTCATGAGAATGTCCTGCTCCAAACGGAGAACGTCTTGAGACTCGTCGTCGCCAAAGGCAGTGTCGTCACGCTTGTCATGAGCCAACTTGGCCTCGGCGATAACGTCGAAAATGGTAGTGTCAAACAAGTAGACACCGGCATTAATAAGGTTGGACAGCTGAGATTCTGGCTTCTCCACGTAGTGGATGACCTTTTGAGACTTGTCGGCAACAATAGCACCAAAGTTGGAGGCGACCTCCTGGGGCACCTTGGTACCCAAAATCACGGCCTTGGCGTTCTTGCTCTCAAAGAGATCGTTCATATCCTTCAGGGGGAACGAGCAGCAGACGTCGGCGTTAATAACAAAGAACTTCGAGGGGTTGCCCTTGAGAATGACGTCTCTGAAATGGTACAGTCCACCAGCAGTGCCCATGGCCTTGTACTCACGCAGGTACTTGATTGTCACGTCAGGGTACTGCTTGTGGGTGGCGGCAATGAAGTCCTTGAAGACGGCATCGTCGTAGAAACCAATAAGAAGAATCTCCTTGACGGTAGGAACTGCAACGACCTCGTCAATTGCGTGTGAGAGAATGGGCTTGCCGGCAACAGGGAAAAGCACCTACCAGAGTTAGAAACTGTGCGTCAAAGCTTAGCAAGCAGCAGTACTTACCTTGGGGACATCTAGGGAAAGAGGTCTGAAGCGAGTACCTCTGGTGCCACCACCGACCTAAAGCTATGGTTAGTTTGTGTGGGTTCAGACAAGGGGCGGGCTGTCAGCAGCACGTACTAGGATAAGAGCTTTGGACGCCATTATGAATGTGTGAAACTGTGAGATCTGGGCTGGAAGCACTCTGAAAAGGTCAATTGAAGCGGTTGAGCAAGTTGAGCAAGTTGAGCGAGCTGGGCGAGTTGAGCCAGTTGGACAAGTTGCAGAGTTTAATTCCGGAAAGGCTGAAAAGTCAAAGGGAAAGCGCGCGCCCTTTAGCCGTGGTGGGCGTTGGGCACCCTGCTGACATATGATGACAAATGATTTCTAAGATATTACACAAGCATCTCTAGAAGTTTCTACTCAGACACAATTACTAATTTTATTTCACTTTCTTACTAATAATGCGTTAGATCAGGCGACAAAATTAGCTGCGGAAGCGACAAAAATACCTGCACGCGAGTTGGTCTGGGCCTGAAATTCCACCTACTCGCATCATCACCACCAATCCCAACCTATTTTTTTCTCGCCCCAGTAGTCCCCATCACACCCTCCACAACCCGTTGGCCCAGCCGCTGACTCCCCTCGTACTCCTTCCATCTGCTGCTGCGGACTTTTCTTCAACTAGCCACATGCTACGATATTCCACCCAGTCGGCCCTCAAGGGCATGACGACCCGCAGACTCGTCTCAGGCGCCACTCCCACGAACCTCCGCCTGCCCGTTCGCCACTTCTCGCTACCATCGTGGGCTTCCTTCAGCTCTTCTTCGTCTCTCGGTTCTTCGAGCTCATCGGAAGTACTCCACAACAAAGAGCAGCTTGCCAACAGATCACTCAACAACCCTGCGCTCCAAGCCGATTTCTACAAGGCCCTCTTGTCGTCCAACTACCCCCATCTAGTCATTTCGCGGTACGAAACCCCAGGTGTCGCCAAAAACGTCGAGTGTGACTCCTACTATGTCGGTGCACTCAAGGCTGTTGGCGACTTTGAAAAGGCCCAAGCTGCCGAGTCCCGTCTTGCCTCCCAGGCACCAACAGGCGAGGCCCAGTACTCCAGTAATGCCTACGGATCTCGTGGTACTTCAGTCGAGCCCCTCCACGTTGTTATTTCTGAGAGCAACTTCTCTGCTTTTCTCAAGTGGTTGAAGTGGTTGATCCCTGTTGGTTTGATCACCTACGGTGTCTACACCGGCTTGCCACTTCTTACCGAGTCTTCCTCCGTTTTCAAGGGAGGTTCCCCAGATACTACCAGCAACAAAATCGCCGACGGCACTAACGGAACTCAATCGACTGTAAGATTCTCAGACGTTCAGGGTGTGGACGAAGCCCGCTACGAGCTTGAGGAGATTGTTGATTTCCTCAAGGACCCCTCCAAGTTCACTGGTCTTGGTGGCAAGCTGCCCAAGGGTGTTTTGCTCACTGGACCTCCCGGTACTGGTAAGACTTTACTCGCAAGAGCGGTTGCTGGTGAGGCAGGCGTCCCCTTCTTTTTCATGAGCGGATCTGAGTTTGACGAGCTCTATGTCGGTGTTGGTGCCAAGCGTGTCAGAGAACTCTTTGCCGCTGCCCGTGCCAAGGCCCCTGCTATTGTTTTCATTGATGAGTTGGATGCTATTGGAGGAAAGCGCAACCCCAAAGATCATGCTTACTCTAAGCAGACTCTTAACCAGCTGCTGGTTGACCTCGATGGATTCTCTCAATCTACTGGCGTTATTTTCATTGCCGCCACCAACTTCCCCGAAATGCTTGACAAGGCATTGACCCGTCCAGGAAGATTCGACAAGATTGTCAACGTCGAGTTGCCTGACGTTCGTGGAAGAATTGCTATTCTCAACCATCACATGAAGAAGGTCGAGACTGGCAGCAAAGTCGACTCGTCAATTCTGGCTAGAGGTACTTCAGGCTTCTCAGGTGCTGACCTCATGAACCTTGTCAACCAAGCCGCTATTTTCGCTTCGCAACAAAAGGCTGTCTCTGTTGACATGACGCATTTCGAGTGGGCCAAGGACAAAATTCTCATGGGCGCTGCTCGCAAGACCATGGTCTTGACTGAGGAGACCCGCCGCAACACCGCTTTCCACGAAGCTGGCCACGCAATCATGGCTCTCTACACTCCTGGTGCCACCAGCTTATACAAGGCCACCATTCTCCCCAGAGGTTCTGCTCTGGGTATCACATTCCAGCTCCCAGATATGGACAAGTACGACCAAACCAAGCAAGAACTGTTAGCTCGTTTGGATGTTTGCATGGGAGGAAAGATTGCCGAAGAGATTCTGAACGGACCCGAAAACGTCACGTCTGGCTGCTCGTCGGATCTCAAGGCTGCCACGCAAGTCGCTAGAGCCATGGTGACGTCGTTTGGCATGTCTGATGTAATTGGACCCGTGCAGCTTTCTGAGAACTGGAACGACTGGTCTGCTTCAACGAGACACTCAGCCGAGCAGGAAATTAGAACTTTGCTCCTGGACTCTGAGGCCCGTACCCGCAAGATGCTCACGGAAAAGAGCGTTGAGCTACACAGACTGGCACAGGGTTTGGTCGAGTACGAGACCTTGGACAAGGACGAGATGGAAAAGGTTGTCCGCGGTGAAAAGATTCAGAAGGAAAAGACTGTGACCAACACGGTTGTGCGCAGCGACGACATCAAGGACAAGCGCAACACGTCTGGTCCCAAGGTCGAGCTCTCTGCCAAGGGCGCTGAAGCCTAAGCGCTCCCTGTTTTGTTCATGTTTCATTTCATTCATGTCTGCTTTTGTATTTTTCCCTCTTATATCCTGCCCTGCTTTCCTCATATAACATGTATTTCTTTTCATAACTGCTCTCTTCCATGTACATACAAAAATCTATTCGCATTGGAGCCCAAAAAAAAATGAGCCTTGCCAAATCACACACTCCCAACTCTCCACACACACCGCCTAAAACCAATAACACCTTCCATTAACGAACAACCAAGCAACGGGAACTGCGTCAATCCCACAACTCTCCCCCATAATTGCAACAATGGACGAACCGACCAGCCAGCAAGACGACACACAGACGCTGAGCTCGCTGCTGCAGCGTGGTGTGCTTTCGTTCCACCGGCGGCCGGGCGACGGCGGTAGCGAAGGCGGCGACGGCTCCGCGACCGAGTACGCCAGCAGCGACGACGACGAAACCGACACCGACACCGACATGGAATACTACCGACGAGCGTCCGATGCGCAGGCCCAGTGGGAAGAGTCGATGCGGCAGATCGAGCAGCTACTCACCTACGTGCTTGTCCCCGTCATTGGGAAATTCTTTGGCCGGCGGTTTGCCTACTTTCGTAAGTACTTCTCCAACCCAGATCAACAAGGACGAAGATTTTTGCTAACACAGGTTTTAATGCAGTCTGGGGCAAGATTGCCAGTTACCGGTATGGAGAGGAGGTTGTCATTTCGGACAGTGCGGCGTTCAAGGCCGCTGGTATTGCAGAGGCGGCCGTCGTCGTGTAGACACCTTGGACAACCTCCTCCCGCAGTTCCAACAGGAGGCAAAGTACTATTCGCATTTACAATCAATCCATCATATATCCAAATTCCGTGTCTCGCATGAAAGGAAGGCGGCAGACTGTCTGTTTCCCTGTCGCTGGCTACTCCATTGAAGCACGTAAGTACGTCCTTCCCTGTACAGACCCGCGTCAAAACCAACCACGATTCCATCTCCCTTTTTATTATCTTGAAACAGTGTATTAAAATTAAAATAATTAAGAAATAAAAAAAAGTCATCAAAGAAGAATTAGAGTCGTCGCATCAGTAGTTGTTCTTGTCGTTGGCATCTCTGGTTTTTGCAAGTAGTTCATCATTTCGAGTTGATTAGCAGCCCGTCCAGTCTCTTGGTTTCCTCGTACACCAAGCTCTTGCTCAGCATGTCCATATCCCTGACCGTAGTGTCGATGAAATCGCGCTTGACCAGCTCATCAACCGCCTGAATCGCCTCCCACGTTTCTGCCGTCGCGTCGCGGAGGTTGTTGTAGTTGTACACTTGCCGGTACGCGGCAATGAGCATGTCGCAAAGCGACAGGAACGTCTCGTGCAGGTCTGGCGTGAACGGCAAGTGGTACACGGTCAGCAGCGAGTTCGGGTCGCTGTTGTCGGTCTCGGCATCTATCGGGGGTATGGACTCGTTCACGGGAGGCGCCGGTGCAGGCGCGGGTTTCTTGGACGATTTGAAGAGCCGGCGACCCACGCTCGTGACCGACGCGGGTAGCTTGGTGCGCGAAGAGAGCGAAGAGGAGCTTGGTTCCGGTTGAGAGGGCGTTTTAAAAGTGTTGTACTCACGCAGAAGGCGCAGGAAGAGGTTGAGGTATTCGTTGAGCGAGTACGACTTGACGTCTAGGAGGGACGGTATCGAGCCCCCTAGGTAGAAGTAGTTGAGCGCACTTGGTATCTGTTAGTGAATCTAGCTTCCCCAAAGTATTATCTAAAAATAACTTACTCAAGGGAATTGTCCTTGCTCTTGCCAGTCAGCATTTGGCTGACCTCGGACTTGGTGATATGGCTCGAGTTGAGCCAAAAAACATCTCCACTGACCCTTGTTAGCTCCCGGTTACACTTGCGCGCGTTGTGATGCGCAGGCAAGCAACAATGCCGTACTTACACGTTACGGAGGTACTCCAGAGAGGTTACTCGCTTGTCGACCAGCTCCTGCACGTTCGCTGCGTACGCCATGGTTTCGGTTCCTCGATTACGGTGTAATAGAAAAGAATTAAAAAAAAAAAAAAAAAAAAAAGCGAGCGGTGGGTCGTTTTGTAAAGGAAATATCCGCGCTTTCAAAGGCCAGCCGCACGGCTTTTGACAGGCCCAGCCCCTGATAATTAACCGAATCGGCCTTGATAAATAAAATATTGAAATAATAGTCAGAATAAGGGGTATTACGGGTTTGGAAACTTTGGAGTTTTGGGCATGTTGTTACTACTATGTGGACTATCATGTCTCTTATATTGCTTCCCGCTAGGACAGACTAGGGACAAGTGAAACACTGAGGCGGCAAGTCAAGATAGGGTCACTGGATCTAAGCTTGTTCAGATTGGCACCGAGATCACCGAGGTTATTGCCTGGGCCAGTAGTACTACCAGAAAACACACACGGCAAGCAAAAAGATCAAAGAGTAAGTATTCAGTATCAGCGGCATGGCGCTGGACGAGCTTGGAGACTCGGACTGCTGGAACCCACCGGTAGCCTTTGCAGAGGACATGGTCTTGTCCGCAGACGCCGACCCACTGGTACCAGTCGTTTGACCTTTCTGCGTAGACTTGGTTTCTGAATCAGACCCTCTGGTGGTTGTGCTTGACTTGGGGTTGCTAGCACCAGTCGGCTTGGCGTCGTGGTGAGTGTTGAGCTCTCTTGTATTACCAAAAGCCGACGACGGAACCGGCTTAGAGCTGGCCACGACGGAGGCATCGAGCAACGGCGCAGTTGATGACTGCTGTCTGGTCCCCGATGCAGACGGCAGTGTATCGTCCGCACCCAAGTTCATGTTCCAACCCACCGCCGAAAACGAGCCCATCTTGACTTCGTCGTTTGTAATCTCGACAGAATTGTTGAGCGCCTCGACAGAGTTGTACACATATGCGCTTGAGCCGGGCATGGACGCATGGGAGGGCGGATTGTAGCACTCAATTGAAACGTCTTTGAGAGTGACGTAAAAGTATCCAGGGTTTTGAATGTCCTGGGCGCTCCAGTCGACATTGCCGCCGGCCCAGTTGATTGTACCCTGGGCATTGGATGCATACCCACCAGGCCAGATTGAAATCTGGACAAATGAAGGTGTCTGCGGGAACTTGAAAGAATCTGAAGTAGCATTATAAGTATCGGCGCGGTACAAGGTGCGTCCAGTTTGACCATCGATCTCCCAGGTAATGCTATCTTCCTTCCAGTCAATAGTGTACGTGTGGTAGTTTTCAAATGTGTTGGAGAGCGACACGTTTTGCTCCACATAATCGAATTTTTCCTGCCAGTAGTAATTGGTCTGCGCGTCTTCTAAAAAAGAGCCAATAAACTCGTAGTCAACCTCGTCCCGGATTCCAGACATTATTATGAAGGAGGAGACCACTCCCTGGGTACGGGAGGTCTTGAGTGTCGCTGAGATCTTGCCATACCATACGGCGCGTGTCGACGTCAAGACCGTTCCCGTTGATCCGTTAGCCATTGTAAGTAGCACGTCTCCATTATGCGATAGTATTTGATTGTTCTGCACAAATGCATACGTATCAGCATCGCCCAAGTACTTTGAGCTGTCTGCCACGCTAGACAGGGTTTCAAATGTATAGTGGCCGGACTTGCACACTGGTGCCGGTGCACACGCAGTCAAGTTATAAGAAAACCGCGGGTTACAGGGACCCAAACAGTATGATCCAGTGCCACACTCACCGTACTGATTACAGCAAGGCTGATCTTCCGGGCATTGCTGTGACTCTGAGCATGACGGAGCTGCGTTGACTGCCAAGAGAGTGTATGCTAGACACGAATAGAAAAGAAGGACAAGTTTCATAATAAAGGATTGGCAATCAAGACAAGCAAGAAAAAGACAGGTCCGCTTTACTAAAGAAATGTGAAGTGATTTGACACGAAGTACTCAATTTGAGGGTTGGTCATAAGTGTTTTATGTGCTTGGGTAAGATTATAGCCTTGTACAAACTCAATTTGATTGACACTTTCAGAACCATGGCCAAACAATCTGTCATATGAACATTACAATCAAACGACATGGGCTGCTCATTATTTGTATATTTCGGTTAAAAGTTTGTGTAAACTTGTTTGGTATGGTGACCACTGCCTGCCAAACCCATAAACAGTCCCCCACGTTGGACCTTGTGCCCGACTATATCGAGTGCAGAGTTTTGTCATGAATTGATCTCACTCAAATTCAGAAACTCGGAAAGTAACTGATATGAACATAAATCATATCATAAAAAGCGCGAAATAAGTGTATACGAAAAACGGAAATGGAAGGCTTTTGAGTGGATGGTTTGTAATCCCTTTTTGGCTCGTCGTTACAGGCTACAGCCGCACGCCCCCAAGTCCCCCAGAATCCCCACAGAAAGGGTTAAGTATATGATGGCGTTTCAATCTGCTTGAACCCACCTGCTTTTGAACTGGTTACTCGATGCTTGCAAAGAGAACAACAGTAGTATGACCGAAATGTGTTTACTGATGTTGGCAACCATCTAGGAACTACACTGACCACGAAGCCTCAGTGTATGGATCTATGCACTGCTTGCAAAAGGAACAACTATTCGTTATGATGATACTATATACAGATCGAGAACAAGGTGGAAATCGAGGAAAAAATAACAGAGTAATAAAAAAGAAGAAGGAAAAAAAAGACATGACACAAATAAATACGATTCTCATTCAAGAGAAACTCATTCATTTCAAAAGCAAAGACTGTAGTTTTTTTTTTCATCACCTTGCAAGAAAAAAAAAAAACAAGTAAAAATGAAACTTTTTTTTCTTTCGTTTGTTTGTCGTTAGAGAAGCATGCAGGCCAGGGATATGCTAAAAGCCATCAAAAGTTGGACATGTAGTTTTATGCGGCCAAGGGAGCGTCGGGGACGACGGGGGCGACGGGGGCAGCCTGCGAGGCCATGACTCTCTGGATACCAATACCGACACCCTCAAAGACGGCAAGGACACAGGCACAGGTGATGGCACCGTTACGGGTCTGCTTCCAGCCACCACGGATGGCAAGAGCGCCACCGGTGAAGAAACCGGCAATGATGGCGTTGAAGGGGTCCTCGGTGCGGCGGACGGCCTTGACAGCGCAGTCAAAGGTACTGAAGACACCACCCCAGACACCAAAGTTGCCGCCGACGGTGGGGGCGCGGACCTTGATGGCGGAGATGGCTCCGGCACGACGTTCGCCCTATATTGTTAGTCAACTGTTTGGCTAGAGTTGAGGACATTTTTGCATGTAAAAGCTTACCAAAGGAGAGTTACGGAAGCCCTTGAGACCGTGCCAGACGGTGCCACCAAGGACACCCATTGAGAAGGCACCGCCAAAATCGTTGAGGATGACAATGGGGCAGGGGTCTCTGGAGTGATCTGTGGCCATTATGTGTGTATGTGTGACGAGCTGTTGGAGTTGCTAGGAAATAAATATAGGGTTTGACAAGAAGTAACGCTTTTCAAATGCTGGTGCGTGCGATGTGTCGGGGGAGGTGGCGATGGCGGTGGTGACGGGGTGGTTTGTGGGCAGAAGTCGGTGATGGAGCTGTGGAAGAGTCAAAAAAAAAAATTGCGGGTGGAACAAAATGGAAAAACTGCTGGATCGGGACGCCGGCTGCAGGGTAACTATTGTATTTGTAATCACATTACGTATTCATTGGTAATCATTAGGTAATGACGTCGGCACAAACGCGGAGGGCGCGAAACACGACGAAGCCAAGCTGGGCCTTGCTGAAACTAGTACTCAATGGTTTTTATGCGGTAAACAGCTGCTTTTGTGCCAAGTCCGAACTTGCTGTGTGCAATGTTCGAGTCGCAGAGAATGCGCACGTGACGACTCTGTGATTCTGTGCTTGTTTCCGCGTGATTAGTCACGGCTGTACGTTATGCTTATCTCAGCACAGTGTACTTTTTGGCTGCTTTGGCTGCCACTGCGCAAGACAAAGAACCAGGCGGGCCGCGGCGGGTTCATGGGTTCACGAGTTCGTTGAAGGCCTCTGTAGAGCTGGTCTTCGTGACATGGCTGTTGTTGTCGGTGTTGGCGAGGAATGCTGTGAAATGGCCATGACGTTGTTGTCCAGAGAGACTTTCATGGCAGACCAGACACGGCCAGACAAGACGCCAGGCGTAACCGAGTCTGCTCTAATCTGTAGTTTATAAGTTGCATCAGATACTTTCAAGCGGTGTCTCGGCAAGTTATTCCACTGAAAAAGCCGTGATTTGGTCTGCGCTGGATTTGCCTGAGCAGAAAATAAGATGAGCCCAGACGCGGCCACCACCGCCACCGCTGCCATACCACTGTCACTGCCACTACTAAAATCTCAGTCAGTTCTTGAACTCGCCATCACCAGACCTCCTAGTGCTCTTCAGGACCTTTTACTATGCCGGCGCGTTGTTTTGATCCAGCCGGGCCTGCTCAGCCGTTTGCCTGGCCGCCCGCACAATCAAAGCAAACAAACCCAAAAACGCAAAAAAACCAAAAATAAAGAAAAATCCTGCTCTGGCAAACTCCACCACCACCAACTCCATCGCCAACACCACCGCCAGCACACAAACACTCACGACGACCGACCGCATCGCTGCTTCTCTTTCCTGTTTCCTCATACACACGCTACTTCCTGCATTGCTTCCACTAGACACTAGACACTAGCTAGACGCCACTCCATATTTATTTCTTCTGCATCTCCACCTCCAACAAACATGGCTAGACGAGACTCCACTCCTCTCTACAAGCTAATTGTCCTTGGTGACGGTGGCGTCGGCAAGACTGCCCTTACGATTCAGGTAAGTTGCTACTAGTACTCCTGCTTAGCCCTTTCTCTCTAACGCAATTAGCTCTGTTTAAACCACTTTGTGGAGACCTACGACCCGACCATTGAAGACTCGTATCGCAAGCAAGTCGTGCTCGACGGCCAGCCGGCAACGCTTGAAGTGCTGGATACCGCCGGCCAGGAAGAGTACACTGCTCTGCGGGACCAGTGGATTCGCGAGGGCGAGGGCTTTCTGCTCGTCTATTCCATCACCTCGCGGTCCTCCTTCTCGCGCATCCGCTCCTTCTACAACCAGATTCAACGAGTCAAGGAAGACGACGACCCTTTTTCCGTCGTAATTGTCGGCAACAAGTCTGACCGTGGCCCCGAGGAGCGTGAGGTCTCGACCCAGGAGGGTGAGGCGCTCGCCGAAGAGCTCGGCAACGTGGCCTTCTTTGAGTCCTCGGCAAAGCACAATATCCACATTGAAGCAGCTTTTTTCCAGTGCGCCAGGCAATGCAAGCAGCTGCGTGCCGCTTCCTCTAACCTGGCCTCTGCCGCCTCGCTAAACAACCCCAGCGATGCCCAACAATCACAGCTACAGCAGCACCAGCAACTGCAACAAGACCCCAACGGAGGCCTTTCGCCGCAGGCCAAAACACAGCAGCAGCAGCAGGCTCCCGCACAGCCCGTCCCAAAGCACCCCAACCAGCTCGCCTCAACTGCTTCTTCGTCAAAGTCTGGGAAGAAAAAGGCAAAGAAGGAAAAGTGCATAGTCATGTAACCACCCACCCTTTCTTTTTCTTTATTCTTCTCTCTAATTATATACTTGTCTTGTTTTGTTTGTTTGGTCTTTTTGTTTTAATATATTAACTCTACCTTTTTTCACCATCGACTGGGCTGGTTGTAGATAATAAATGCATCATGTACTTGACTAAATGTATGTTACAACTAGTAAACGAATAAATAACGTCCTCAACCTATTAGGCAACCAGGGTCTGGCTGTTAACCTCCAAGGGTTCCGTAGCCACGAGCTGTTTCTGGCTCGTCGTCGGGTCCTCTCCTGTCGTGGACCCCGCCGCTGCTGCTGTGGCCGCCCCCATTTGCACCTTGTACACGCGGAGCAGCCGCTGTGCTTTGCGCGTCTCGCTCTGCTCCTTGCGCAGCTCGGCCGTGTGCCGCGACACCACGTCCTTCAGGATCCGCCGAAACTCTTGCTGCAGCAGCCCCACGCTCATCCCACTGTTTCCGCCACTGGCAGCAGCAGCGGCACCACCATCAGTGCCCGGTTTTGGCACCCCGAGCACGTCGACAGTCGACATGCGGCGGTCGGCCTGCTCGCCCTCCGCAGCCTCGACCTGCCGGCGCAAAGACTCCACCGCGCGCTCCAGCCGCGCCCGCTCGTTCTCATGCTCCACGGCCTGCCTCGTCAGCACGTCCACCGACTTGACCGCCTGCGCAAGCTCCTCCCGCACGCCCACGCTGCGCTCCTGCCACTCCCGCGCCCGGTCCTGGTCCTCGGAGGCCCGCTGCTTCAGGCTCACAATCTCCGACTGCGACGCCTGCTGCAGGTCCTTGAGCTGGTTCTTGAGGTCAATATTTTCGAGCTCAAGCGCGTCCAGCACAGAGGTAAGGTCCGCCGAAGGTGGGGTAGACTTGGACTGAGCAGCGGCGTATTTTGCCAGCGCTGCGACTTCCTCTTGCTTGCGTTTGGCAAACTTGTCAACAGACGTCTCTAGCACCTCCGCGTAGTCATCTACCGTCGCCATGGCCGCATTCTCAAATTTGGCGTCCTTGTCCAGCCGGTCAACTGTAATTCTTTGCACGTGTAGCTTGAGCTCCGTCAGGTTCTGCTCGCGCTGCCGCGCCAGCACTGCCGTGCTCTCGTACTGCCTGACCAGCGTCTTGGTCAAGTCCTGTAGGTGTGTGATGCGGCCTCGCATGGACACGGCGCGGCCGGGCGAGCTTGTGGGTGTGGAGAGCGTCGTTGTAAGGAGCTGGATGAGCTGGTCGACTGTCTCCCTGTCTTCCTGCGACATGCCGCCGTTTGCACGGGGCGGCGATGGCGACTGCGAGTGCGAAAAGCTGGATTTGGAGAGTCGGCTCATGCGTGGCGTGGCCTGCACACCTTTTCCGTTTCTGTTGCCGTTTCCATGATTGCCGTTGCTGCTGCCGCTGTCCACTGCAGAGTCTGTCTGTGGTTTTGTTTCAGCGGAGGTACCATAAGCGGCTGTACCACCCGCCCTGTCACCAACGCTTTTCTCAGCCGTGGCCCCTGAGGCCGCATTCTCCTGATCACCGCCGCTGGATTTGCTGCCCGGGTGTGTCATGGCCAGGATCCCGACCGAGTGCCGGAGCATACACATCTCGGCCTCCCTGGCCTGTGTCACGATGCTGGCTAGCTCTTCTCTGAGCTGCTCGAGCCGCCGTTCGCAGAGCTCGGCCTCCTCGGCGGCCTGTTTAGAGACTCGCTTCTTGCCGGCAAAAATCGACTTGCGTTTGCCCAGCGTCGGGCTTGTAGATGGTGCTGTAGAGGGAGGCGAAGCTGGCCCGCTCGGACCTGTCGCTGTAAAGTGGGCGCGGGACATGTTGAGAGCAGCCTCCTTCATTTTCGTTTCCAAATAAATCTTGTGTTCGAGGTCCTGTCGGCGCGACTCTAGCAACTGCTGCTCGCTCTTAAGAGCTTGCACCTCAGTTTCGCATCGAATACGGAACCCGCCGCTCGACGTAATGGCTTCCTGGATAAGTGGGTTCATGCTCGACATGTCGTTGACGTTCAGCGTAGACGCAACTTGGTAGTCGCCGAGAGCTGCTGGTTTAGGTACAGGCTCTTGCAGCGATTGTTTATTTTCATTGTTCAAAAAGCTGGCATTATATTGCAGCCATTGGTGCTGAGGCTGTAGTTGTTGTTGAAGTTGTTGATGTTGGCGTTGGGCGCGGTCTGGGCGGCTTGGAGTGGCAGGCCGCAGCGGGTACTCCTCATTGAGCACAAAGTCCGAGAACGACAAGCCTTCAAATTCGCCAGACGCCGGCTCAATGTTCGGAAGCATGGGCGCAGTCGAACTCATGGCGATGCAGAAAAATTCAGGGGGGGTCGGCGTACAAATTGTGGAAACCGAAAATATGGTTTAGAATTTTGTGGAGAAGCTCAACTGGGCCCACTTTAGATATACCAGCGACGGCGGCTGCGATATCTAGAGGGCTCTGGTGAAATTACAAGCCGTTGTAGCAGAGAAAGAAGGAAGAAGAATCGGCTAGAGAAGGCGCCGCTGGCTATATATACGTTCTGCTCATGCGCTTGGAGACAACCAGGTGCACTGGCGTTTTACAATTACAGTTCGACACATGCGACCCAGTATGGAGCTGAAACTCTGCAAGGAAACTCTGCAAGGAAGACGCCGTCGTGGCTAGCTGTCTTGGCCTATACAAGGCCCTGGTCGGACGGTAGTATTTTGGTCTGACCCGTTTCAAGACCACGACGGCCAACGCACGGACACCATGGCATTCCGAAGTCCAGCTCCATACGATAGAGCGCAAGCAGGCTTCAAAGCTCTAAAGACTCCAGAAAAAGTCTTGATAATGAGTTCAAGATGCTCTGGAAATGTCTAACTCTGATACTCAAGTTCGAGACAAGTCGGTTTTCAGCTGGCTGCGACTACTTTTCCCACCGCTTCACGGCCAGCAAACACGCGCCTTTGACTGAAGTTCAACTGCATTCCAACAGCCACTTCATTCCAACTTACTGGCTCTTCGATTTCGTCTTGCTGCGCGATTCAACGGGCCCGTCAAACGCACTGGAATGTCGCTGGATGAGACATGAAACTTCAAGTTAGACCAAGTTCATGGTTCGTGCTGTGTAATCTCTGACTAACAGGCCAAACCAAATCGTCAGCTCTGACAGCGACAAGCCTTCGAACCTCCATCAAGCCCTCAACAACAATGTCGAAAAACGACGAAGCTGCTGCACTAGACGACTCCCTCGACGAGCTTCTCAAGGAGCTCAACGGTGGCTTGGACGAGCCCGCGAACCACCCGCGAAACGCCGTTCTGCCCAAGGACCACAACTACTACCAACTCTCGTCCTTCCCTACGGAAATGTCCTGCTCGCAGGCCTTTGACGAAATGGTCGCCTGCTACTCACTTGGTGGTCAGGCCCGGCACATTTACCGCTACGGTGGAATCAGCTACTGCAGCGACCGGTGGGCCAAGATGAAGTTCTGCCTCAAAATGAAGAACGTGTGGGACGACAATGAGCGCGCCAAGCGCATTGCAAAGTACCACATGGAGAAGCTTGCAAAGCAAAAGAAGGAGGGCGGTAGCTCGGAAGACGTGTGGTCGGTACGGACCGTGCCCGTCAACAACCCGTTCCAAGGTGGATCTGCCTCTGGTGGTGAGGCACTGTAAATAATACTCATGAATTGGAAATGAATGCAAAATTACTGTATATAAAAAATGTGATGTACTTGTTTAGACAAGAAACATGTCGTCTTCAATGACTCCTGACAGGTTCTGGATGTGCAAGGCCATCTTGGCCAGTTGTTCGGTGATGCTGACCGTCACCAAAACGTATGAGTAAAACAGAACAAAGTCCTCTTCGTGCCCATAGTCCTCTCTCGTACCTTCTGTCTCGTCGAGTTCGCTCAACGTGCTCAGCCGGAAATCGTTAAGTTTGGCCAGCATTCTGTCAATAGCATGTTCAGTCGAGGGCATCTTGTCTGGTAAGGGGAACCCCAGGCGCATTGCAGAAGATAAGAGGTAAAAGTTGAGGAAGATGCGGTTACACAGCTCGGCTCGCTCGTCGTTGGTATACTCGATAATACTGATTTCGCGTGACGTTGCCTTGCGGTCCTTGGCCACCAAGACGCTAATATCCTGAAAGGCGTCGAGAATGTTCTGTGTAGACTTGAGCAATGCTGTGTACTCTTTTGTCGGGAACGGACCCTTAAGTCTCATCTCGTTTGGCGCATTCACCAGCAATTCATTGAGCTCAATCATGGCAAGCTGCATCAAGTTTTCTCCCTGCACTCCTGCAATTCTTCTCTCGTTTTCTGCTTTAGCAAGCACATCGTTTTTCCACACTAGACCCATTTGCAGCCATAGAATAGAAAGCCCTCGCTTAAGTCTGCTTCGCGCAGAGTTGGGGAGAACCATGACTGTTATTAGCAAAGCCCAAATGACACCGGCACACACGGACACAACTCTATGAAAAGCAATGTCTTCGATAATCAGTCTTGTTTCGTCGTCGTCCTCATCGCCGTCTGTTCGGTCCATTTTTGATAGTGAGTAGGTGTAGAGCAAAGTCAAGTTGAAAGTGAGCAGCAAGAATCTACCAAACATGTTATGCTTTTTCCAATGGAGAATAAACCAAAATGACGGCAGTGACAAAAGCCACCCACAAACTGGAAGCACGTACTTGTTTTCAGGAAAACCTTTCCAGGCAATATATGCCAGTATAGCGCCTAATATAGTGCCAAGGATTCTGATTTTGACCGTGTTGGTTGTGCCTCCAACAGACTTGTTCATGATGATGATGTAGATTGTAATACCCCATTCGCCTCTCCACTGAGTAAAAATAGGTCTCAGGCTCTCTGAAAATGCAGGTAAAGCAAAAATGGTTGCCCCAAGTCCGACTTTGATACCAAATTGCACGTCTGGGCGTCTAAGCAGATAGAGCGATCTCCAGAGTCTCAAGGACCAAGTAACTTTGTTCGACTGTCGCGATCTTGCCTTGAGCGATTTGTTCAGCAAGCTGGTCATGGGCGTAGTTTTAGATGAGTTGTTTAGTGGTGACTGAGTTTCCCAGAACTTTAGCCAATTGAACGATCTTGGTGTTGACTGTGAAACCTGCTGGTATCTTGCCAAAATGTGCTGGAACTCAATCAACTCATAACCAAACTCTTCCAGCAGGTACGAAAAGTTACCACATGAGGCAGCGGCACCTTCTTCGTTAGCTGCTGAATGAAAATCGCGCTCCTTTTTGAAATTTTGTTCCTTGTACAAAGTCGCAATGGCTTCTTCACGGGCTGCCGAGTATAGATCAGTGGCTCCGACCGTATCACCCAAGCAATTTGACTTGCACGATCCATTCACTGTCTCGATAGGCAGCTCGTTCAGAATCACCTTGATGGAAGAAATGTAATTTTTCATGGGAGGGCCCAGGCTTTTAATGAACGTTTTAAACAGCTCAACACAGGACTCTGACTTGGGAGGCAAGACTTTATGTATGCTGTTGATACTGCCAAAACGTTTCAGTGCGTCTCTTGTTGGTCGGTCTTGCACCGAATGCATGCTATTGATACTTCCGTACCGTCGCAAAGCGGCTTGCAAGATGTCATTATCGACCTCAACGTTAGGTCGCTCGAAAGAATTTTGCTCATCCTCAATCAAACTCCACTGAGTCAAGGCACTGGAACCTAAACCATTGAGGTGTAGTGACATTTTGTAGCTGGACTGTGCAAGATCTCGCAGGGTTTCCAATTGGGCTTCTTTGCCCTGAAAATAAAGTTCGTAACGAGCATCGCTTAAATGCTTGTGAATGCTCTTAAAGCAACTGTTGAATTCCTCCTTGAGCTTGACATACTGTGTTCCATGCACATTCTTGCACTCGATGAAATTGTCCGTGAGCAATATTAATATCTTGGAGTTGATTTGGACCGACTTGCTGATGGCTTTGAGAACTTCCGACACTGCAGTTTCGGGCCATAGTACTAGGCACACGAGTGCTGATACAAAGATACCCGCACCTACCAAATTAAATACCAATGCAATTCTTCCAAATGACACAATTCCAATCTGAACGTTTCCTTCCTTGACCAATGTTGTGACAATGAAAATCGCTGCTACTGAGCATGCCGTATTGAATGCTGGTTTGTTGACCCGTTGTTTCATGAATGCAATTGAACCCAGGCCAAACGCGCAAAAAACAATCAAGTCGATGGAGTATCCAATGAGATGTAGATTGCGCGCAACAAACCAGTTTGACACGAGCATGCTCATTGCAGCCACAAAACTGCTGTACGTGAGAGAGGCAAACACAAAAGCAAGCGATTCGCCCATACTTCCTAGTGTGCGGGCTGGGTGAAAGTACACTGCCACCGTTGCCGCCAAATGCTTGTTCTCACTGGTGCCGTATAGGAGTCTTATGGGAGAGTAGACTACCATGGACGCAAGAAAATACGCGACTGAGCATTTAAACACATATCTCATTTGCTTGGAGTTTAAAAACGCCAATAATTTTTGATACCGTGAAGGGGTCTGGTTCTGGTGCGGGTTTGTGTCGTCGTCAGTGTCGTCATCCTCAACGGCGTCGTCCTGCCGTCCCTGTTCGGCATTTGCAAGAAGAGAACCATAACCGCCAGTATCAGATACTCTGAATGAGTCGCGACGGAGCGATAGGAACGTAGGCTGTCTATCGAGAAGGGGTCGTCGCTCAGTGTTCTTTGGCTGGGTAGGCGAGTAACCCGTCGTATCCTGGCCCATGTTGTGCTCAAAGAATCAGTAACAGAATCAATACCTGGCAGAGCAGTAGATGAGAGTCGTGGAATCTTTCAGATAGAAGTTGGCAGCATTCTATCTGCCTGAAGAAAACCAGATGATTTGCCAAGTCGGTGATGTCCACAAAGTTTGGTGCCTTTATTTATTGTCAGCCGCACCCCCTGGATTACGGGTTATAGGAGCACGCGAGAAAAGGAATTGATTGAGAGACCGCATGAATCGAATTTTTTCAAACCAACATGTTCATGATATTAGTTGGATAGGAATCGGATTAATTGAAATTGAAGTTTAAACTTTCCCATATTGAGTTTGGTGGACTGTTGGACTAACATGAGGATGACAATTAGGGCCCTTACAGTGGTTTCATTTTGTGCAGTCAAACTCCCCAAACTTTTACCATATATACACACGTTTTTAGCGTCAAAATTGTGATTTTATTTAACTATATACAATATAGTCAATTATAAGTTTAAATAGGTAGCAGACAGTTGGAAATGTTGCAGATGGTAAGGTGCAATGCTAGTAAACTTTCCCGGACATGGACATGCCTTACAACCAGCCCGCTCGCACTCGAATATGTAAACAAAACAATGAATACAAATTTTCCAACCAAATGAATCAACTCTCAAACTAGTTTAATACCAATATGCAATGTTTTCGGCGAATTTGAAGTCAAATGAGAATAGTATGTTCACGTGACTGATTACCCTGCCGATTTGCCACTTTGCGAACAAAACCACCGCCAAAACCACTGCTCACACGCGATTCACACACTCTTAGAAATCACAACTTGCCTATAGACACCCCCCGAACCTGGTGCCCTGCTCCTTTATACTACTCTTTTTCGATTCAATTGCACTACATAAACAACCTACGCAATGGCTACCCTTGAGAGCTTAGACGTGGATGAGAACATGAACGACGTTGGCGCTGAGGAGCTTGTCGACGAGGGAATCCTCAACGCCTCCACAAGCGACATCATTACCCGCCGGAAACTACTTGAAAATGAGATCCGCATCATGCGGTCCGAGTTTCAAAGACTGTCACACGAAAAGACGACAATGAATGAGAAAATCAAGGAAAACAAAGACAAGATTGAAAACAACAGGTAGGTTTTCAATACTGGACGATGGACGACTCTCTTGCTAACAATTCTAGACAATTACCTTACCTTGTGGGAAACGTGGTTGAGCTGCTTGACATTGAGGGCGAGGCTACAGAGGAGGGTGCCAATGTGGATCTCGACGCTGCGCGCGTTGGCAAGTCTGCTGTTGTCAAGACCTCAACGAGACAAACCATTTTTTTGCCGCTCATTGGCCTTGTCGACCCTGAGACCCTCAAGCCTGGCGATCTCATTGGTGTTAAC
Organism: Geotrichum cucujoidarum; assembly: GCA_030566025.1. Lineage (NCBI taxonomy): Eukaryota > Fungi > Ascomycota > Dipodascomycetes > Dipodascales > Dipodascaceae > Geotrichum > Geotrichum cucujoidarum. The sequence continues at coordinate 1,765 of JAJMHN010000028.1, read as the reverse complement.
AAGGACTCATATCTTGTTCTCGACACGCTGCCTGCCGAGTACGACAGCCGTGTCAAGGCCATGGAAGTCGATGAGAAGCCTTCTGAGACGTATGCCGACATTGGTGGTCTCGACAAGCAGATTGAGGAGCTGGATGAGGCCGTTGTGGCGCCCATGAAGCAGTCAGAAAAGTTCAAAAAGCTGGGAATCAAGGCTCCCAAGGGTGCACTCATGTACGGCCCACCTGGTACAGGTAAGACCCTGTTGGCACGAGCATGTGCTGCACAGACCAATGCCACTTTCTTGAAGCTGGCTGCCCCACAGCTTGTGCAAATGTTTATCGGAGACGGTGCCAAACTGGTGCGCGATGCCTTTGCGCTGGCCAAGGAAAAGGCCCCTGCTATTATATTTATTGACGAGTTGGACGCCATTGGAACCAAGCGATTCGACTCTGACAAGTCTGGAGACAGAGAAGTGCAGCGAACCATGTTGGAGCTGTTGAACCAGCTGGATGGTTTCGGCAGTGACGACCGTGTTAAGGTGCTTGCCGCCACCAACCGCGTCGACGTGCTGGATCCCGCGTTACTGCGAAGTGGTCGTTTGGACCGTAAGATTGAGTTCCCTCTGCCCACTGAGGAGGCTCGCGCTGGCATTTTGCAGATTCACTCGCGACAAATGACGGTGGACGACTCCATCAACTGGCAGGAGTTGGCGCGCAGCACGGACGAGTTCAACGGTGCACAGCTCAAGGCGGTGGCCGTGGAGGCCGGAATGATTGCGCTGCGCTCGGGCAAGTCCAAGATCACGCACGAGGACTTTGTCGAGGCCATCACGGAGGTGCAGGCCCGCAAGTCCAAGAGCGTGTCCTTCTACGCGTAAAAGATTAGGTAAGCATCATCTACATAAAAATATCAAGCCTTTGAAAAAAAAAAACCAAACAAACTCGTAAATCAAGTCAACATTCAACCCAAAAATGAACCTTTCAGGCACGGTGAATGCGCTGCGGATTCTGTACAACCCGTCACTGTTCTTGCCCCACCTCACGATAAGCACGTTCAAGGACCTGCCCGTGCCGCTCAAGTTCCCCGGGGCCGGGCCCGAGATCAAGGTCGTGCTGCTCGACAAGGACAACTGCTTTGCGGCGCCGCACGCCAGCGAGGTGTGGCCGGCCTACCAGGACGTGTTTGCCAAGCTGCGGGCGGCGTACCCGGGGGACCGGCTGATGATTGTGAGCAACACGGCGGGCTCGTCCTCGGACCGGGACGGCGCGCAGGCGCGGGTGCTGGGGGCCGCGACGGGCGTCAAGGTGTTTGAGCACCACGGCAGCAAGAAGCCCGGGTGCCACGGCGAGGTGCTGCGGTACCTCAAGGAAGAGACGGGGTTGGTCCAGGACGCGGCGGAGGTGGCGGTGGTCGGGGACAGGCTGATGACGGACGTGGCGCTGGCGGGGATGATGGGCGCGCGCGCGGTGTGGATCCGGGACGGGGTGGTGCCTTCGCGGGGCGTGTTTAGCCTGTTTGAAAAGACGTTTTACGACTACATGACGAAATCCAAGTAAACAGGGTGTATCAATGCAAATGATGAGAGTATGTAAATAAATAAGAATCAAGACTTTTTTCTTCTGGAGACGTCAATGCCCAGATAACGGGCTGCGCTGCGGTGGTTCACGACGGGTGTGAACGCCAAAAAGAATCGCTTGAGCGCGGCCTGGTAGTCCTCCGCGCGACGCAGCCGCCACACGATCTCAGCCTTGCGTATTTGCCGGCGCGCGACGTGGTAGTTGCGG
>JAJMHN010000027.1:102418-159405 GCA_030566025.1 Geotrichum cucujoidarum | reverse complement strand
TGCGGCACCGAGGCGATCGTCGACCCGGCGTGCCCGCGCGGGCCTTTCCGGGCACGTTGGCGCACGAGAGGCCCGCAGCGCACGCTCCCCGGGCCTGGGGTTACCTAAGGCGCGCGTAATCCGGTCGGGCACAAAAAAAAATTAAAATTTTGACGGGCACAGAAACCTTTAAATTGGGAAGATAGCCCTTGGTTATTGAATAATCTTGATCCAACTTTCACATCATCATCAACTCGTCTGCGCAGAAATGGCCGTTTCCACCGTCGTCGCACCGCTCAGCCCGCGTATCCCAGGGATCACGAAGGAGGCCGTCGAGGCCCTCATCGGAATCGAGACCATCTCCCTCCGGTCCACGGAAATCTACAGCGAGACCAAGCAAAACAAGGACACCGCAGAACAAAGCGCTCCAAGCGACTCCTCCAGCTCCTCCACCGCCAACTCCTCGCTCGACAACGAGCTCATCCACGTAGAGACCACCCGCTACGGTGGTCGGGGCTACTTTGCGTCTGTAGACATTCCCGCCAACACTACCGTCCTCTCCGAGCCCTCGCCGTTCGCCGCTACCATCTTTCGCCAGTACAAGAAGGACACCTGCGCCAACTGCTTCAAGTGCGACTTCCACAAGGCCTGCAAGATCAAGATCGACTCGCCCGCCATCTCGCCATTACTAACGGACCTCCTCGCTAACAAAAAGCTCAAGGCTGCCCGCTCCAACAAACAGGCATACGCCGGTCTCTTCTTTTGCACAGAGACCTGCCGCGATGACTGGACCGCGACCCAGGACTCGTTTGGCGCCTTGGGACTTCTCCTCAACCTGATAGACCAGGCCGTAGCTTCCGCCAAAGCTCCTGCACCGGATTCGGACGACGACGCCGTTGCTCAGAGCCCCGTAGTCATTGATAACGCCTACATCGACTCCTACTGGGCCGAAAACATTTCGACCCCGTCAAAACAAACGATACCTTACCTAGACACTGCCGAGCACGACACTGCTCGCATAGTGGCCGTAGTCATCGCCAAAGCATACCTCGTCGACAGTATACCGGACCTCACCCAGCACTACCGTAAAGCATTTCAAACCTTCAACGAGCTGCAGTCCAACGAGCAGCAACTCATTTCAGCATTCCCCGATCTCATAGCCTCGCACGTCAAGGTCTACCAGTTCCTCACCGTTGCCCTGAAAAAGACGCCTTTTGCCAAACACTTGACCCCCGAGCTCTTTCGCGGCGTCATTGGCAAGGAAGCCGGCAACGCTTTTGGCATTTGGCAGTTCCCCGTCTTTCTCGAGTCTGAGTGTCTCGGCTCGAGCGTCTACCCTGCCCCCAGTTTCTTCAACCATGCCTGCGCGCACAGCGTGCAAAAGCGCCGCACAGGCCGCGGCATGGACTTTGTCACCACGCGCGACATTGCTAAGGGCGAGGAACTGTACATTAGCTACGGCATGTTTGAAGACCTCCCCGTCAAGGAACGACAAGAGACTCTGTTGCAACAGTGGCACTTCAAGTGCGCATGCCCCAAGTGCGATCGGGAACTAAAACAATTATAGACAAACAACAATCTTTGCATATAAACATTTAACAATTTGTATAACGAAATAATAGAAATAAATAAAGGAGTCTTTTGGTTATCAGTGAATGTCGAGTTGCCGGTAGTCGGACAACAGCGCTTCTTCCAAGGCAGACTTGCTCACTGAAGTGTCTGACAAGTCTGAAAACGATACACTTTCGTTTGCAGCCGCCGCTGGAGGTTTGAAATCAACAGGCAAGAAAGCGTCATAAAGCTCTTCGTCCAAATCATCTTCAAACGAGTGGTCGCTCGAGTCCAGCCGCCGCCGGTCACTAGGTGTACCTGTAGCAGCAGCAGCGGCCAGGGTGGCGCTCTCCCGCAGTTTTGACGACGGTGGTTTAAACGTTCGTGACGTGCTGAGCAGCCGCCGGCTAGAAGACTCACCTAGTGAACTGCTGCCGCTCTCATCCGATTTGAACGGCAGCGACGCTGAGCCTTCTAACGGGCTGCTCCCACTGCCCGCGCGAGGCGATTCTTGTAAATCACCCGACGCCACAGCCTGTCTCAAGCTGCTTGTGTTTCGTATCGTGGCGCCTTCGTCTGTAAGCCTCCTCCTTGGAGAAAACGACGAACTCGCCCGCTCACGGCTTCCCTGGCCCGATTGCTTCACCAGCGAGTCCACAGCATGACTCGAAGTGCCACTCGGCTTTTGGTTGTACACCGTCTTGTTCACCTTCAGCATCTGGCCACGCACATGCTCCAGTTCCCTCTCATAAACCCATATCGCCTGCTGCAAAATAAAGGGCACGCTCACGTCGAACCGGCTGGCAAGAGTGTCCCAGTCAATGTCGCCCCGCTGTAGTGCCCGGCTGGAAATGCACTCCCGCAATTCGCGCTCCTTGTCGTCGTTCCACTCACACGGCACGGGGTCCTCAAACCCATTGCGGAAAAACGGGAACCGCAGGTACACGACAAACCGCGACTCGTCCGTCTCAGAGTGCAATGTCTGGCTATCCATTTGGCGTAGTTGTTTGATTGAAATCGCAGTCCGATTCATTTGGGAGTTTTTAAACCTTCCCACTGGATTTTCTTGATTTCCAACCCCATGCGCTCTTGGCGGATTCTGTAAACACCGCGCCTGCCATGAGATGAACCGCTTCGCTGAACCCGACACGCCCGAGGAAAGCACTGTGGACATTCAAATCAACAATGTCGACTTTTACCAGGGCTTTCCGACTGCTTTGGACCGGCTGTTCAACGCCGCCACCCGTCAGCGGTACGTCAACGTGCCGCTGATTCGCGTCTACGGGTCCACGTCGACAGGCCAGAACGTCATGGTCCACGTCCACGGGGTCTACCCGTACCTGTACATTCCATACGAAGGAAACGTCTCTGATGGTAAGTTGAGTTCTTTATACTCTTTTGGACCTTCAGACTGACATGTTTAGCTCAGAAACACATTTACTCGCTTACTCTCAGCATAAACGCCGCCATGAGCAAGGCCTACCGCCGTGATCCCGATAATCCTCGGTCGCAATTCGTCGCACATGTGGTTCTATGCAAAGGTGTACCGTTTTACGGGTTCCATGTTGGCTACCACTACTTTCTCAAGATCTATTTGTTGTCGCCATACTATTTAAACAAATTCGCCGACCTGCTCAGAAACGGAGCTATAGGAGGCAGAGTGATTCAGCCATTCGAAGCGCATATACCTTACTTGCTTCAGTTTTTCACTGATTTTAATTTGGCGGGCACTGGATCTATGAAGCTGGACCATGCCATGTTTAGAGAACCCCTGCCGGCCGATGGCGACGGGTTCAGCCAAAAAACTGTCAGCGAGCAGTCGGTACTTGATTCGCGCCAATTCAAAAGAATGTCGCACTGTGAGCTTGAAATTGACATTGACGCGTCTGCAATTCAAAACAGGTACAAGCTCAAACAGCGCGACATGCACCACGATTTCAGTGAGTGGACCAGCCAGTTGACCAGCCAGGACGGTAGTAGGTCGCTCTTTATTCCCTCTCTTACAGGAATTTGGATGAGCGAGGCCAATAGACGACATATGGAAGGCGATTCGAGCTTTCAACCCCCAGTAGAGGCCACACAACGAGCAGTTAGTAAGGACCCTCCATGGCGGAGGCTTGAAGAACTCCGGCAAGCGCTGTCAGTACTTTTAGAAAAGGATGACAAAAAGTTTAACAAAGACTTTAACGAGAGCGACAACATACCTACAATATTCGACACTGTCGATACCATGTTTCGGCGAAGGCGGAAAATGCCAACACCTGAAGCGGTTTCCGAACAAGACGACATTGCTCACCAAAGCAGCATCGAAAAACAAGAAGACTATTTAGACGATTTGTTTTCCGACCCGGAAGAGGAGGATCCAGAGGTGCCAAGCAAGCAGGCAGCAGATGAAGTCCCTCCTAACGATCTTTCCCCCGATTCTGATGCAGACTCCGCCATGTCCAAAACCGACCAAGATGAGCAAGCTCAAGAGGACCCATTATCTCAGAGCTTGAACAAAAATGAGGATAAAGAAGACCCCTTGTCTCAAATGCTGAAGGACGTTGACTTTTCCGAGCCCATGGAGCTTGTTGCGACTAAAACCGACCCGTTTGCAAGTTTGACTGACAGCATGATACTAGACGAGGTGGGTATTCAAGAAAGCTTTTTGGCTGTTGTGAAAAACAATGCAGAAGCCAAAGAATTCATCTTGTCTCAAGGCACACCCGAAAAGCGCATGCTATCACAGGGATCACCTACACCCGACAAGAGAGTGCTGTCGTTTGCAAGCCCACAAGATTCACCAGTTACTAGAAAAACCAAGCAACGGCTTTTGGAAGAACCGAGAAGGCGCTCTTTTTGGGGTGAGAGTATGATGGACCTGGACACATTTTCAGACCAGCCAATTGTTTCTCCATTCAACAACAGCAGCAGACCCGACACAGGCGACCTCATACAGCGACAATTTGTCAAAAAGGTTGTCAATGGCTGTCGATTTGAAAACTCAGTTTATGTCGCCCGTTTGCGGCCACCCAAAGCGACCGAGGTAATGAACTCATTTGAATCGCTAGGGCTTCCCCGGATTCCTTACAAGGACCCTTACTTTTCCAACCCAAAGGACGTGCCTATAAAACCTGCCGTGTTTGCGGGTATTGAGTTCAAGCTTAGAAGTGACGCGTTGCAGCATCTTCCGCTTTTTTCCTTTACAAACCAAATGGAGTTTTTGGAATGTACCGAGAACTTAATGATCGAGCCCATGGGCTACAAAAAGCAACAACTGAGATATGGCAAGCGACCGCCTAGTGTCAAAACTGTGCAAAAGTGGTGCCAGTCTCAACAGTCCAAGCGCAAAAGACTTTTGCCACAAGCTTCGTCGCAAATTAGAGGCCCGACACAGAAAGCGACTTATGATTTCAAGTATGCTACTCAGAAGAAGCTTGCATCTCACAAGTCTGAAAACAGCAAATATTTGAGCTCTTTATTTATTGAACTGCACGTCAACACGCGAGACGAGCTGTATCCAGACTCCAACATTGACGAGATTGCTGCACTTTTTTGGGCCTTTCAAAGCCCAAACAGTGACGAGTGGGATAATGATAAAGAACTCGTTTGTGGGTCGATATTCGTGTGTTCTCCCGACGAGCCAATGGAAGCTGCGCACAAGAAATACCAATCTGCATGCAAATTCAGTATAGAAATGGCAGAAGATGAGTTGGAGCTCATCAACTTGCTGACCGAGGTTGTGAGAGAGTACGACCCCGACATTTTGGGCGGATTTGAGGTCAACAGCTCTTCTTGGGGCTATGTTATTGATCGTGGCAAGAAGGGCCATGACATTGACTTGTGTAACATTCTTTCACGTGTCAAAGATCAAGGGCACGGAGCGGTCGGCGACAAATGGGGCAACACACATACCAGCTCTATTGCAGTGACTGGAAGACATGTACTCAACGTTTGGCGCATTTTGCGAAACGAAGTCAACTTGCTGAAGTACAGTCTCGAGAATATCGTGTACCATACACTGCACCATCGCATTCCCCTCTACACACACAAGACCTTGACTGACTGGTATAAAAGTCCGTCGGTATCAAATTGCGGCTTGACTGTTCGATATTACTTTGATCGAGTTATCTACACCATAAAGCTCATCAACAGCCAAGAGCTAATTTCAAGAACGAGCGAGCAGGCCCGCATTGTGGGTATTGACTTTTACAGTGTGTTTTACCGTGGATCCCAGTACAAGGTAGAAGCCATCATGTCTCGGCTCACAAAGGCTGAAAACTATGTCATGATTTCACCTTCTCGCAAACAGGTGGGTGAACAAAATGCACTTGAATGCCTTCCGCTCATAATGGAACCTGAGAGTAAGCTATATACATCGCCGGTTGTGGTTCTTGATTTCCAGTCTCTTTACCCTTCCATTATGATTGCCTACAACTATTGCTACTCCACTTGCTTGGGGCGACTCCAAAACTGGAGAGGGAAGAACAAGCTTGGGTTCATCAACTACGAAAAGCCGGACGGGTTGCTCAAGAAGTTTGAAAACGAAATCAACATTGCACCAAACGGAATTATCTACGTCAAGCAACAAGTTCGAGAGTCCCTGTTGGCCAAGATGCTAGCCGAGATTCTTGATACTCGTGTCATGGTCAAGGATGGAATGAAGTCAAAAAAGGACAATTCTTCATTTCAAAAACTCATGAACAACAGGCAACTTGCATTGAAGCTTATTGCAAACGTCACATATGGCTACACTTCTGCATCGTTTTCAGGGCGCATGCCATGCGTCGAGATTGCCGATTCCATCGTCCAGTCCGCACGAGAAACATTGGAGAAGGCCATTGATACCATCAAGTCCAACCCTAAATGGGGTGCCGAGGTAGTCTATGGCGACACCGACAGTTTGTTTCTGCATTTCTCAGGCAAGTCTAAAGACCAGGCCTTTGACATTGGGAATGAGATTGCCGAGGCAGTGACAAACATGAACCCACAGCCAGTCAAGCTCAAGTTTGAAAAAGTATACTTGCCCTGCGTCTTGCAAACTAAAAAGAGGTACGTGGGACATGCATTCATGTACAAAGGTCAAAAGGAGCCCAAGTTCGATGCAAAGGGTATGGAGACCGTGAGACGAGACGGTACTCCCGCTCAACAAAAGATGGAAGAACGAGCACTTGATATTTTATTCCGCACCGTGGACCTCTCAAAAGTCAAGTCTTACTTTGAACAGGAATGGACCAAGATTATGCGGGGCAAAATCTCTGTGCAAGACTTTTGTTTCGCAAAAGAGGTCAAATTGGGAAGCTACCGGGGTCTGCCTCCTCCAGGCGCCATGATTGCGACCGAAAAGCTCAAGCTCGACCCCAATTCTGGTCCGCAGTACCGCGAACGAGTCCCCTATGTCGTGATTGCTGGCGCTCCCGGTGAGCGACTAGTCGACCGCTGCGTAGCACCAGACGTGCTTGTCAACAACAGCGCCATCACTCTTGACAGCGAATATTACATTACCAAGAACCTTATCCCACCGCTTGAGCGCATCTTTAACCTGGTTGGTGCCAACATTCGTCTTTGGTACGACGAAATGCCCAAGGTGACCAAGTCGTCTAATCTTTTTGCAAGGTCAAAGGCACTGGGCATGAAGAAGCAGCACATGAACTTGCGCCATTACATGAAGGACTCGCACTGCCGAGTCTGTCTCCTCCCGAAGGAAGGTAACTTGGCCAGTGAAGGGATTTGTAACGACTGCTGGGAGAAGCCCTTTGAGTCCATTTACACGCTTACAAAACGTGCGCGCAAGCGCGAGAAAAATCTGAATCAATTGAACGCCATTTGCCGCAATTGCGCCGGTTTGGCTCCTGCATCGACTGTCCCTTGTATATCACTGGATTGCCCAATTTACTACTCGAAAAAGCGGGCGGCTGTATTCTACGAAGACGCTGTTAACGACATGAAAGTGTCGGAAAGCATGACTTGGTAGGTTTATTTATTTATTAACGAAATCAAACACTTGTAATGACATTTAATCGAGATCAAGCTCTATTGTTTTTTTGTGCCTGGATATTCAGATAATGCACGGCTGAAATTAAATGTATGGCGTTAGGGCTTCTGTGCTGTGCAACTAGGGCTTTTCCTAATAAGGAAATACACAGTCTCAAAAGTACTGTGAAATTTTTGCCAGCGTCGCCCTCGCCCTGGGCAAAGGTCCCAGTGGGTTTTCAGGTTTTGATAAAAAATTCCCACTCCATTTGACAGACCTTTGAGAACCACCATCGACAACACCGGTCCGCCAACACAAAATGCCTCGTAAGTAGCATCGACATCTGTACACTTTGACGACGACGAGGACAAGGAAAACAGTAGGACTTGCAGATGTGGCGACGTACATGACTCTGTCGACTAGCTGTTTTCTTGTGTTTTCAAGTCGTCGAAGGGGAAGAAAAAAATATTCAAGCCATAGTAAACTAACGACTCTGCAATAGGCGCTCCCAGAACATACTCCAAGACATCCACTGTCCCCCGTCGGGCTTACGATCTCTCCCGTCTCGATGCCGAGCTCAAGCTCGCCGGTGAGTACGGTCTCAAGAACAAGAGAGAAATCTACCGTATCGGTCTCCAGCTCTCCAAGATCAGACGTGCTGCTCGTGACCTTTTGACCCGTGACGAGAAGGACCCCAAGCGTCTTTTCGAAGGTAACGCTCTTATCAGACGTCTTGTGCGCATTGGTGTCTTGTCCGAGGACAAGATGAAGCTCGATTACGTTCTTGCTCTCCGTGTTGAGGACTTCTTGGAGAGACGTCTCCAGACCCAGGTTTTCAAGCTCGGTCTTGCCAAGTCTGTCCACCACGCCCGTGTCCTCATCAGACAGAGACACATCCGTGTTGGTAAGCAGATTGTCAACGTTCCTTCTTTCACCGTCCGTCTTGACTCCCAGAAGCACATTGACTTTGCTGCCACCTCTCCCTACGGTGGTGGTCGCCCCGGTCGTGTGAAGAGAAAGCACCAGGCCGCTGCTGCCAGCAAGGGCGGTGACGAGGACGCCGAGGACGAGGAGTAAATATAGACTTCATGTCTGCATTTACGAGGATTAGATTTTAGCAACGCAAAACAACAACAAAAAAGCACGCGCCAGCAATCAAAAGTTTTATTATTAATATACGATTATGTTTTACAGACAAGTGCGTATAGGATTGTAATTATGGAGAATACAAAAGTTTATAAAGAAGCAGTTTCGTAGGATTTGCCGTCGAAGGGTGGATGGAAGTTGTTGACATTAGTGCTTGAAGAAGTGAACCCGCGTATGGCTACAAATAGCCTACAATCACAGTTAATAATTACCTACGTACTTGCGCATGTTACTGCCTCACTTGTGACGCGCTCCATAGCCGCCATTGACCAGCTAGCAACTACTCAAAGATCTTCCTTCGCGCTGGCTTCGTCACTGCCAAAAATCGTCCTTCCACGATGATTCCAGTTTTTCATTAGGGCTAAGCCCTAACTTAGCCTAGTTGCCACTTCTTTATTGGGAAATACACAAGTCCTGATTATGTCATACACGCCGCTCACTCACCCCAGCTGGCCCTCTGCCTTGGCCGTGGGGGGACTCTCCCAAGCCAGACTCCCATACAGGGTACGGGTACACACACCAACAAACACAATTCCGCTTTCCTTTGGGTGAAAAAAAAAAAAAAACGTAAAAATTCCTACCCGAATTAACTCTTCGACAGTACACACAACTCCACCACTTTAGTATAGTTCAGCAAAAATGGGTAAGAGGTAAGTTTTCAATATCGTCACACCACCGGAAAAACGAAGATGTGCATGTTGTTACGGGTTGTCTTGTTGGAGATTTGGAAAGCGGAGGAAAATGGACGGATTGATTGAAGGCAAGGATGAGTGAAAGGGAGCATGCGGACCGGCTGGACGACTGACTGGACTGGCATGTCGATGACGACAATGCAGACGACACTGGCATGCTGTACGCTCGACTATTGGCACATCTGGGCACACACCTTCATACGAATCAACGAATATTGCTCGACGTCCTTTTCGTCTCCCTAACTCATTTACTTCTCAAGACAACCACAACACTTGCAACATCTTCTTCTATCATGTATAAACTCATACTAACTCGTTTCCTCTAGCCGCGGTTACAGATCTGGTACTCGTTACGCTTTCTCGCGTGACTTCAAGAAGCATGGTACCATTGCCTTGTCGACCTACTTGAAGACCTACAAGGTCGGCGACATTGTCGACATCAAGGCCAACGGTTCCATCCAAAAGGGTATGCCCCACAAGTTCTACCACGGTAAGACCGGTATCGTCTACAACGTGACCAAGTCCGCCGTCGGTGTCATTATCCAAAAGGTTGTCGGCAACCGCTACCTCGAGAAGCGCGTCAACCTGCGCATTGAGCACGTCAAGCACTCCAAGTGCAGACAGGAGTTCCTTACCCGCGTCAAGACCAACGCCGCCCGCAAGTTGGAGGCCAAGGCCAAGGGTGAGACTATCGAGCTCAAGAGACAGCCCGTCAAGCCCCGTGAGGAGCGTGTCGTTGCCGTCTCTGGCAACGTCCCCGAGACCATCACCCCCATCCCCTACGAGACTTACATTTAAACTGGTGTATTTCATGGTATTAAATTTATATATATACTTGTATTTTTTTTATGTTGAATGAATGTACTAATTTTAAGTGGTAAGAAAGAAGTCATTAAAATAAAAAGAATGCAAGTAAAAGATATGTAAAGATGCAATAATTAAGTTGCCAGTGAGGAATCAATGGAGCATGGCCAGGCTAGACCGTTCAATTTCGGGATCAAACTTGAGCGAGTTGCGGTTCGTCCTGAGAATCTTGGTGAGCCGCTGAACGTTAGCCGCCGCCGTTGTCGCCACAGCGGTGCTACCGCGCTCTTTGGCGGTCGTCTCCAAGCAGCTAAAGATCTCCTTGACCTTGGTCCAGTCTTGCAGGCTTTCGTAAACTAAACCATCGTTAGTACAAGAACCGAGATACCTTGTGTGGGAGGATAAACTTACACTTTCCAGACTTGTGGAAGTAGTCGATTGCGCGGTCGTAAAGGGTATCTTTTTCGCTCTGCTCGATATCCTTGCTGGCTTCTATAATCGCGAGCGAGGACTTGGCGAGCACTTCATATGCGCTCGCAGTCGTGCCTGCGTCCTTGACTTCTAAAATCTAAAATTCGGTGTTAGCAAAACAATATTGAACTTTTTTTGTAGCATCGCCGCAACTTACTCTTGGCATGACAGCGTCGATTAGTGACATGGCGTCTGAGGGCGCATCCTGGTCAATCGAGATTTGTGCCAGCAGAATTACGCCTTTGCACGCGTAAGCCGCCACGGCTCCCTCCTCAGATCGCTTGATGATTTTGAGAGCAAGCGAGGTTGCACGCACCGACATGTCGGTTTGCACCATCATCCAGGCGTAGAGGTGCATGAGCTTGATGTGGAACGCGATATCTGTTGACGGCTTTTCGGCTTGCGCTTCGACTTCGTCCCAAATGGCCTGCATGGCCGTTGACGTATTACCCAGCTTGTACTCATAAATGAACCGCAGGTACATGGTATCCCGCGTCACTTCCGAGTCCGAAGCGTTCACAGCATCAAGCTTATCAAGAATGAACCGGGCTTCCTCCAGTTTCATCTCATTTAGCTTGTGCGCAAGGTGCAAGAGAAGGTACTTGGGGTACCAAATGTGTTGGTGCCATTGCGAGCCATGCGCGAGTTTCTTGAACGAGCCCAGTAACTGGAAACACTCTCTAATGCGGCCTTCTTGGAAAAGAAGCTTGGCTTTGCGCACCCCGATTTCAATTTTGAGAAGTGCGTTTAGTTGGCGCTCGGGGAACTGGGAGTACATGTCAAGAGCCAAATTGGCAAGCGTATGATTTCCGCAACGAGTCCAAACACTAGAAGACACCAATGCAATGTGGCCACCAGCAAACGTCGAGTTGGCTGCAGCATTGATGTACGTACTCTTTGTGATTGCCTCAAACGCACTTGTGAGTGCACCTTCCGTAGTCATGATTTGCTCCACTTCACTTTGAAACGAAAGCGAGTAGAGCGCATATGACGTTTGGTTCGCCTTGCTTCTCAAGAACTGTGAGATTTGGTCTTGAGAGGACAAGCTTTCCGGCACTTTGCAGTCTGGGTGGGACTGCAAGAACGAGTAAAACCACGATAAAATGTAATTGAGGCAGTTGGTGTCCTTGTTTTCGCGAGCAACTGTAATTGCTTCCTCGATAGCGCGAATGGCCTCTGAATGGAAACCAAATTCAGCCTGGAGGGCTCCTAGTGTGAATAGCGCGTACTGATAATGGGTCCGGCCCTTGCTGTTCATGGTGTAGTCGTAGTATCGGTGTAGGTGCTCAAAGGACGCTTCATAGTCCTTGTCTTTGAACGCGTCAAGGTACTGGACATAGTGTGCCGAAGCAGGAAGAGGTTTGTTTGTAGCAACCATTTGGCCGAGCGCCTGTCTGATTTCGTTGGGCAGCGTACCACCGTAACGCTCAAAGACGCCAATTTGGAACTCAAGAAGGGTTTCAAGGTCCTCAGAGGCAATGCATTGCGCTACTGGCGGCGGCGGGCACAAGCTCTTGAGAAACTCTGCATCCGTGCCGTCATCGTCGTCCTCTTCCTCAAACAGGCCGTGAGACAAGGGCGGTCTGCCCCGAAGCGTCTCAATATTGCTTCGACGCGCCTTCCATTTGCCCACATGCGTTGACCTGAATGCTTCAAAGCTCTGCCAAAGGGTGATGACTCCGTCAAAGCTCAAGCCGTCAAACTCAAAGAAGCACCGTTTGCAGTACGATCCCAGGAGTGACGAGACCTTGAGCAGCGTAACGTTTTTCTCCGCGGCTTCTTGTTGTTTCAGCTCGTCTTCGGCGTCGTGCTTGCCGTCCAAGTGAACGAGGTACTCGTCGACACCGGCCATGAACCCGTGCAGAGAGTCGAGCGAGGTCATGCCAAACACGAAATCCAACACCAAGTCAAACAGCGACAACCCGCTGATCCCGGACTCGAGACCATCCATGATCTTTTCCAATTGATTCAGATCCGCGTCCAGTAGTGAGCTGTTGCTTTTGCTGCTGCTGGCCTTGTCCTCTGCTCCAGGGTCCATGTCGTCTTGTTGCTGGGGGTCAATGAACTTGACAATGTGTCGCATGATCTCCATTTTGGGCCCGGCCGGCATGAGCCGGTTGCAGTAGAGGAGAACTATGCCTACCAGGACGACCTTGTATGGCGTGAGGAACTTGACAATCACAATGTCATTTTCCATTGTATGGCGTGGTGTGCTTTACTCTGTTTGTATGGGGCGGCACGAGAATCGCGACACTTTGGCTGTCGGAGGGGTGTCTAGGGTTAGGTCTAAATACATGAAGCTGAGAATTAGCGCGTGCAAGAGCGTTGAAAAAAAAAATACGAGCTCAAAACGAGGCCGAAGCGGTGATCTGAGCAAAGTTTATTCAAGTGACTAAGTAGTGGTTGTGTGGCTCTTAGCGTGTTTCAGGTCGCAACCGCTTCGCAACTTCGAGTTGAGGCTGTGGCGGCAGAAACAGCTCCAAACTCGCGCTGGTCACGATGTTCAGCCTCAATAACTGTGTTTGGCAGTTGCGTGACGGTGGCTGCTACAATACCCGGTGTACTCGTACATAGATAGTTGAGTACTGCGTGCGATGTCTGCAGTTAGTCCGATCGTCGGCAAGTGAAAACAGAAGTAGTACAGCGAGGTGTTGCCGTGCGAGGCGCCGTCGGCTGATAACGCGACCTGACTGATCACAACCGTTTGTAAAACCGAATCTCATCACGAATCTCAGGCAACGCCCTGCACGTCGACAGGGATCTTGGTCTTTTGCCAGTGGAACTCGGCTAAGACGCCTCCTTCGCGGCGTTTCACGTCAAGCCCAGAACGTCGAAACGAGGCGAGATGAGGCGAGATGAGGCGAGATGAGGCGAGATGAGGCTCTCCAAAGCCCACCGTTTTGCCGCTGTCAAAAAGAAACGCCGCTGAAGCCAAAAAGAACGGTGGCCCAACCACCAGCAACCCTTCTGATCACCAAAAGTAACTAACTAACTAAGCATTGCACCGACTTACTCAGGGTCTAAACCTAATCTGCCTTAGCGTCGCCCATGCGCAACTATAAAACTATAAAACTATAGCCCAATGCCCCAAACTAGCGCGGAGAGACGCTTTGGGCGTGGTGCGGATAGTCTCATGCAGTAATAAGCTGTACTTCGCGTAATGACCCGAGTGGTGAGCTCTGCGTAAGTTGCTTAAGTTGGAAATACGCAGGATGATATTTACGCATTGCTCGCTAGAAATCTCCAATACAAGTTACAACTGCCAGCGTAAATTAAATAGCGTCTGTGGGCAATCCATTTACATCCATGCCTGCAAAACACGGCCCAAGCGATATAGAAGAATTGGACCTGAGCAAGTCTAAGCGACCAGCTCCAAGCAGACCAGATCACAGTGCCTGCAGTTTCACCAAAAGCTCAAGATCCAAAGCCTAGTTAGTTGAAGCGAAACTTCCAAGGGTTCTTTCACAAATCTGGGGTATTAGTAGCTGGTGTAAAACCGTTGGATTAAAATAACCCGTTCTGAATAATTGGCTGGATTCTTGGCATGTACAATCTCATGATTTACACTTTCGCTTAAATTTTAGTCGACTTTCTACAGTACTGGAAGCAAAGCCTCAGACTACTACCTGAGAACTGGGCGCCGAGGCCTTGGTAGGCTCAGGTTCTCGCTTAACTGCGAGCATCTATAAAGCGTCATAAAGAAGACTGGAACGCTGGGAGGAACAGTGCCATCGATCTTGTTGAAAAGGGCCCAGAAACCAGATCCATCTTAGTGTTAATGATCCAGGCGTAGACTCTTGGGTTCTTCCTGCAACCCAGCTTTAAGAATCCAGAGTTTTTCAACTGAGAAGCTGGTTTTTTCAGAAGAGAGAATGGAATTTCCTCTGCCCATGAATTTCAACTATGATTCAAGATCCACCAGCTTGAAGCGATAACTAGACTGAATCCAGTGCAAGAATCAAGAGAAGCCAGATTATTTTATTGGCATTGAAGTAGGTATAGTAAATCCAAGAAAGTGTAAATTATCTGTAAATCATTATCTCGAGACGCAGTGTCAATTTTTCAGTACGCCCAAGTTTCCCAGTTCCACAGTGCACACTAGCGTCAAATTAGCTGGTGTGAATTATTTCCAACTTGGCTGCTTTAAAGACTCCGCACCAAGACGTAAATCAATTAATCAATTGGTGGCTGTTTGGTGTGTGGATTGGAAAACACCGCAATTACTTAGCGTGGAAGCCAGCGTTAATAGCTAAAAGATTATAGGTGTGAAAGTACTTGAATTGGCAATTGACAACAGCTCCAAGCATACTGGGTAAGGTAAAAGAAACCAAGAGAAACGGGCGTCTTTTCAGACTGGAATGGCTGCTCATGATTGAATCCAGAGTGGATCATTTACACCTGTGTACACTCATTGACATCTTCTAAGAGCATCCAGCCAGTCATTGCAGTGGATTGATCAATGCTTCTCCAGTAATTTACGTTGATAAGTAAATCCTATCGAGACGCCATGGGATTCAATTGCTGATGGTGCAATGTGTAGTCACCAGATGTTTTGTACCGACGACGGGAGTGCGGTGCCGTTAGAAAAAGACGCCAAAGACGCCAAAGACGCCAAAGACGCCAAAGACGGCAAAGACGCCAAAGACGCCAGGAAAGAGGCCAAAGACGCCAGAAAAGCAGCCAAAAAAGCAGCCATTAAAGCAGCCATTGAGGACGCCATTAAAGACGCCAAAAAGACGCCAAAAAGACGCCAAAAAGACGCCAAAAAGACGCCAACAACACGTGTTAGCAGGCTATTTGTACCAGACCATTGATCATACCAGCTTTGGCCTTGGTCCCAGCTCATCAGCTCAGGCCCAGGGCCCTCTCCAAAACAATTTACATCCGGCCCCACTCTACAACGCATTTCTATTGGCGGGTGTTTTGTACCGTAGAAAAGAATTACACTTGACCACCTGAATTTACAACTGAATTTACAACACCGCCAAGTAAGTTTATTGACATCTCGTTGGTGGTTCCATGCCTGTTCAGCTTCCCTCTTACCCCTTTGCCGATATCAATCTTGGTTTGCGCTTCCAAGCCCGCTATCAAGATACTCTTGTTTTTGCATCGCGATTACAGTCTTATCCGGCCTATCACAGTATTGAATGGCACACAAGATTGTCCATCTATCATGCCACCTTTGTAGTTTATCAGTAGGACGGGTGAGTTGTAGATTTCTAGTTAGTGGTAGAAAGCCTGGATGGCCAATCAGTGGGGTAAAATATTTTCGTGGGCAACAATTAGATAAGCCATGTCCACGTGACCATGCACAATCTATGCACAATCTACCCAAGGATTTTTTCAAGGGTCCATTCAATCTTATCTTGTACACAATCCGCTTGTCTAGCTTGGAAAAGGTTGTCTTTCATGGCGCCGTGTGTGCAAATTTACAGAAAGAATGTGGCTTTCTATGACGACTTGCGCCTTTTGATTGGGCTGATAGAGCTTGTTATCAAGGGCATTGTTCTTTAAACTTCTTTTTGAACAGGATCTGCTATCGCAAGTGCCACAGACAAAAGCGTGCTATCAAACCCTATACTTATCGAGGCTACTCTGAACAGCGCCAAACAGAAAGAAATTTGATTGGCCAATGTCAGGGTCTAATCGATTCTTATCACTGCTTGTGAACACATCACAGCATCAATCAATCTTTCCTTTAGTGCGAACAAGGTGGAATTGGTTTAACGGATGATGTCAACACCTCCTTGTAAGAACAGTGCCACATTGCGACTTTCTGGTTGGTCGGATAGCACGTACTAGGCGCTTTTGACTGCGTGGCGGCATGAGACCCCCCACGCGCGAGATTAGCCTTATCAACTTTGACATTGATAGCCAAAACCCGTTCTCACTTGTCAAACATTGGCATGAAATGTGGATTGATTGTTTATTGTTCTAGGGTCTGGTTTATTTTTAGTATCTCGTTCTCGTCATGGACCTCCCCTACTTTGACGTGAGAAAAGATTGGGGAAGGCTCTTGCTGTCAAGCAAACTACGTTGCCTCTTGCTGGACGATTGATATATCAATGTAAAGATAAACGACATTGAAGCAAATTAGTGGCAAGCTTTGATAAAGTGCGATATCAGACCCGAAAATCCAAGCTTTACGTCTATCAAGAAGCTACAACCACCCAGGTCCAAAAACACTAGGTGAATGCCAGTGTAAATTCAATGTAAAGTTTGCGCCTAAGCCCTAACTCTGTCGGAACATTGCGCCATGATTGCCAGTCATTGACTGATTCAACAATCTGCATTGATTCTGCAACAAGCCGAAGCTTTACACTCGCGCGCAGGTTTGGACTCTTGAACTAGAAATAATCCAGAGTGGATCCTGGAGCCTGGAATTTAATTTACTCTGGATTCAATCCAGATTTTTAACTGACAAGGGTCTTTTCCTCAGCAGATTAATTAATTAGGAGCTTCTGGCGGTTCTGAAGCCGTAACTAGCTCAAGGACTCTGCTAGGTGTAAATTGAAGTAAATGATCCACTCTGGATTCTATCCAAAGTAGCCACGTTCTGTACTTGAAAGATTCCCCCCGGTTTCAATTACAGTCTTTTCAGCAAGCTGTCAGATTCTTTTGCTGAAATGCGCTAGAACAAATGTAGGTATCTTCAACTGCCAATTTAGGCAACAAAGATTCTACATCAAACACCAGAGTTAACATGTCTACGTAATTTACTCACTTGGGTTAAATAAAATTTGCGCGCTGAAAAGGATTTACATTCCACACTGCCTAGCAAATGCTAGCACAGATTTTTCAATGTAATCAAGAGTTGTAAAGTTGCCTTGAGCAGACTATTCAATCTAAAAAATTTACAACTTCTGATGGGCGATAAGCCATAAGCCAGGTGTTTCAACACCTTAAAAGACGCTCAGCTGTTGCAACCTGCGTTCATTCACGTACCGGCCCGATGTCGCTTAGATACCAGCGTTGACCTACGCCTCCCCCCCAAAGTCAAACAATCACGCCAGCGACACCAGTTTAAAAAATGGTTGTAAATTTTCAGACTGGACGAGAGTCCAAAGCGGCAGATGATTTTCAAGTTGTAAATTTTTCACCCAAGGGCTCTCTGGTGTAAATTTCTTCAACGCCACACCCTCCAAGCATAAATCACATTGCGAGCTCGACTAGCACAAGGGATTTCTGCCAGCAGCTCTTTCCGACCCTGTTGCTCCCATTGCTACTAGATTCCATTCCATTGCCGCGTGACTCTAAGAAGTGTTGTGGCGGTGAGCTTGATTGAACGTGAGGCTTTTGTGGTTGGTTCATCTCTGCAAAGATTCCACAAGCAATATCAATGGTTTCTCGGTGCCAGTAAATTAATGTAAACCGTTGAGTGTCAATAAGCTCAATAAAGCAACAAGAATTTGCAAATTTACATTTCCCACTCTACAACCACTGTCAACCAGGGTCCAAGAGAATCAGTTCAGCCAACGTGCAAACATCAATTGATTGAACCGTCCACATTTTGTGCTCCAGCTTTGTTTCCCTGGCTAGGTCGGCCGACACGACATTCAAACTCGGCCGATATGAAAACGCCTTCAAAGAAGAAGATTTTATACTGTAGCAAGCCTCAATTCAAAACGCACTAGTAAATTAGCTAGCTAGCTAGTTTTCAATGGACCAGGGTCTGGCCAAAATGAAACTCTAATCACTTGAAAGGGCTCGTCAAAATGCCCTGCATTAGGTAAAAAGAGCCTAGAATTTACGCTTACAGTTAAGCGATCGATATCCCATATCGAATTAATGCAGCCGCGTCAATAAGCGAATATTTCCATTGATCTATGATATTGGTGTAATTAGGGGGTGTAGATTATGTTGAAAAGTCGAAATCCAGCTTTTTTTTTTTTTTCAGAGTTTGTATAACCGTTTCCAGGCAAATCGAATCCAGAATTACAAGAATGTAAATCAAGTCATGTCGAGAAACTGAATCATTCAGCCTTTTTCAAAAAGATTTTTTTGGCAGTTTTCAGGCAATAAGGATCCAGCTATTTACCAGAATGTTTAAAAAAATCTACATTGATTGTAAAACAGTTGGAATTTTACAGCAAAAAATTTGAATTGATAAAACAAGCTGCTGTAGATAAAGTCCCACGTGCACTGAAAGCACTTGGTCCAAGCTCTCCAAGGCAAGGTTTAATCTACTTCAATGTTTCTATACCCAGCTTGTCTGTAAAGAATCTACGTTTGCCTGTTCGACCGCCCAGGTAACTCGTACTGCCCTTGCTTGGCTACCCAAGTCAGTCCAGATAAACTGGATTTCAATTTGCTCAACTAAGCAGACTATGATTATAATGATTGTAAATTTCAACTGCAATAAAACTAATGTCTTTTAAATCTGCGGAAATTCATTTCATATTGCATGCTAGTCCAACCCTAGCCCCCTAACTCAGCCGCGCATTAGACCCTGAAATGAGGCTTCTCTATAGTAGTCACGTGAACATATCAGCTGGCTTCAAACCGGAAATTGATTGCGAAACGGCGGACAATGCCGTTTGCAAGAAAGCGGTTTCGGCGTCCTTTGCGGCGTCGAGTACCCAAAGAATGAATACTTAATCATCAATCCATTAAGCAAATGAATTTACACTAGTACTGTACAGCTTTTAAAAAAAAAAAATACGAGTTGTGGAACTCCACACACACACCCACACACACACACACACTCTCTCTCTCTCTCACAGCTTGGCGGTTTAATCGCAAACAGTTAGCCGTAGGTCCATGAAACAGCGCAGCAACCTCAATTGATCAAAGGGTACTGTAACCAGTGACTGTAGCTGGTGTATGTCCATGGGGCTACGGTGCCGTGAGGAATCGTTTCAGAGTGTGTAACTAATGACTATTGTAGTTGTCAGCTGGGATGATGCGGTGTGGATGTAACAGTTGCAGTAGCGCTAGCTCACTAGTGCAATTTAACACCGTAATTTTTTTTTGGGGGGCTCTCAAGTAAATCGCATTACAAACAATAAATTTACAAAGCCGAGGGTTTCTTAGTTAATCAAGTGGGTGGCTATAATTTTTGAACTTATTGATTACACGCTTTACCCCGCCACGCGGGGAACAGCAACTAAAACTAAATAGCAAGCCCATTTGGACCAATGTGGAACTTGGGGACTTGATCGACTTGGCTTGTAATCACAAGCAAGCTTTCTCAGTAGTTTTTTTTTTTTTTTTTGTTTCTTTTTTTGGATGCAACCTGTGGGCAGTAGAGCAGTACTGGTATTGCAGAGTGCTGGCTGTACCAGTGCTGCTCGATCAATGAATGGATACTGTTGAGTTGGTGTTTGTGAGGTTGTTGCACCTTGGCGTAAAAGGTGTAAATTCTTGTAACTTGCTTTCTTGGTAAGTACTTGTGTGCCACGCATAACTCGCGTAACTTGTATTTACGCATTTTATTTACGCAGCTTACACACGTCCACAATAGGGTACTTGCATGGATTGCCATAACTCTAATTTTATAGGCTTTCATCTCTTTCCGGTCTAGCCTCGCGAACCCGTGCATGGATGGATGGACTTTGCGGCAGGTGCATGGACAAAGGTGCCTGTGCATGAGTAGTTTAAATAGTTTAATCCTCAACTTTGCCGTTCGCTGTTGCCGCCGTCCGTCGCTGTTTGTTGGTGCTGTACTTGATTGTTGTTGGTTAGTTAGTTAGTTAGTTAGTTAAGTGCTGCTACTGCCTTGGGATTAGGTGCAAAGCCGAAAGCGACGCTGAAACGGGAAATGTCACGCGCAGGGCTTGCTTTGGCGCTCGCCTTGTGCCAAGTTTTTAAATGATTTGGTTTTGATGGGCCTCATTTCAAGGCCAATGCTGCTGCTTGTTGCTGCTGCTACTGCAACTGATGGTGCCCCCCAATTCCACCGCCTCGGAATTACCTTGCAGCAAAAGAGAACGTTTACGGTTAATCTATGACACCCTTAAATTACAAATAAGTATGCTTCGAAGCTCTTGGTGAGACTACCAGTCAATGTAGCCTGGCAGTTTATTGGGGCCAGCTATAAACACTACGCAAGCATATGACTCGGTAATTGGCTTTTAATAATCTAAAAAAAGCAAATGGGACAAGCGATGTAAGCGATAAACGTTAAGAAGAAAGCGGTTCATAGCTATGATCTCAAGTAGTTACTTACCGTGCCACGCGTTGATATGCAATACGCGGAGAAAATCGTGGGCCAATATTTATGCACCGTTCAACCATCGATGACTTTTTTTTCTATTTTTTATCTACTTTTAGAATTATTAGCCAAAGTATCTGTAATCATGAATTGCTAGGCAAAGTACATGAACACAACATGATTACACAGAAGGAACGCTTTTGATAATTGAAAGCTCATCAAGATGGAATCAGATCACGGCATGAAAACAGTTTACAAATGTTGCACCGAACCATTTGAGGTTGACTCACAACGCAAATGAATCCTCGCGCTACTTCCATAAAAGTTATCAAGTTTGATAGAGGTAGAATTCACTTTGTAGAATTGGAGATGGCTTGTCTTTGGCGGCACTTGATTCCAGTGAATACATTTTCACCAGCTAGTAAGATATTCCAAGCGCAAGTATTCGAAAAACCCTTATGGACCCTGGTTCTCTGGATGCTCCAAGCCGAAAGAAGGTATTTGGTACGTACTTTTATAAAGTTGTATTATGACCTGTTTTTCCGATCTATTCTTAACTTCATACAGTCTTGAACCGTAGATGTAGTGATCCATCTCTTCTTTGTCATTGTAAGGCAAACTCTTCATGTTAATCCAAAGTCATATTTCGGCCCATTGAACAAAAAAGTATGGTCTGCTTCAAAGGCAAACCCATGATATTCACGTCAGTAGTGCTAAAATCCTGTTTGTGTACACAATCGCGTGCTCCAGGGATTGAAGGTTGATAGCCAGCTAGATTTTTCAACCATTGGAAGCTACATAAGTAAGTGATGAAAGCCGCATGCTAACTAAATCTAGCAGCTCTTTCATTTCGACGATCTTTGGGAGAGCCTCATTTCCAGTAATCATTTCTTTTTCTCAACATTGATTGAGAAGGTGTTTCCACATAGCACTCAACGACAATGAGGAGAATATCCGAGGACCGGTTATAAGAGCTTTTCAAGACCGTGAAGTTTCACACTAGTTCATTACCAGCTAGAATAATTTTGAAAGTGGCTTTATTGTCAGTTGCGACAGTTCTATTATCTTCCAAAATACTGCGTCAAAAGATTACAGCTTCCAGCGCATAGAGTTGCGTTTGCTCTCCACATTTCGCTACAATGCTCAAAAGCAATTAGTACAAGTACAGGACCCAAGTGAGTTGCGATTAATTGATCGCTAGCTAATAAATCACGATCTTTTAATAGCATGTTAGCGCCATTGCACTAGTTTTCAACTTCGTCTAATTAGTCTTAGTACGAAACCCACCTCAAAAAGAAAAAAGAAAACAAATTTCAAGTCCAACCTCAACTCAAAGATAAAACACGACAGATATACTCACAGTCTTCTAACTGAAATCAGTATAAATATGAAAGTCTCTGCTTTACTCTTCCATAACTTTTTTGCACCTTTACAGCACTCAAACAATCGAATCTCATCAATTCTTCTTTCTTCCGCAAACACCGCCTCCAGCATGATAAAATTCAAGCACCACATTGCCAAAAAAACTTCGACGGCACCACTAGTTCCCCAATCCACCAGCCCCCAACAGAGAAACCTTTCAATCATCAATCTCGACTTCATCGACTTCAACTCCCCAGAAGATGGAAGTCAACTTTGCCAGCATGCCGAAATATTACCTCCAATCCCACCGCAATCTAAATGCTTGATCCAGACGTTACAAGAACTCAAAGGACTCCACATCGCATCTCTCAAAAAGAGCAGGCACAAGCCTCGCAGAAGAAAGCCCACACCAAAAATGAACAAAGTGTCGAAAATCAACGGCTATACTGCATTCAAGTCATACTATAGCAGACATGTTTCGAACGTGTGCCAAGGTATGGTGACTTCTATGCTCTCAAAAGTATGGCTGAAGTATGACCATCAAGACATATGGGACACCTACGCTCGCCACTATAGACGCTACAAAAGAACGGAGGCCTTCAGCGAGTGGCTGGACCGAAACACGAGAGCTGAAGAAACCCTATGCATGCCAACGACCGATGATTTCTCTGATTCTGATGTCTCAAGTCTGGAACTTGACCACAGTGAAGAGATTTGCTTCCAGAGTAAGCCCGGCTCAATTGCATCCGAAGATACTCTATTTGAAGATATCTTCAAATCGTGTCCAGAACTTGTAAATGAGCTTTTTGCTACTAGTCAAGGTCATCTCAGCCACTCAAGCACCGTTGCATCCACTTCTGGCACTTCTGAGTCAGATAGTTTCAGCCCATCTCCATCAACAGACGCTCATTTTGAGCTGTTCGATCTTGATTACAGCTCTGATAATTCTGTTCAAGATTCAATGTCTTTCAGCATGGACGAATCGTTGACTACCACACCTGATTATAGTCCATCGTTTGAAACATCACAGCCAGAAGACATAAGTGATTTCAGCGCCCTGATTGACACAGACTCAAGAAAACATAGCGACTTTTATGACTTTCTTTACCAACTCAACCAACCGCATTTGGGGTCCGCCTTTGAAGTAACCAAGTCCCACTTGTTTGACAACGAAAAACCCCTAGAGGCCTATGGTTTGGCACACCATGAAAACTTCAACCAATTTCAATTTGATGTTGGCCTCGACCTGAACAATGCCCCTTTTGAAATACCTTCGCATTTATATTGATTTAAAGTTACAGTGTTCTATATAATTAGGTACTTGAAATATACCGATCAAGAGGTTCCTGCTACTGCTGAACAATGTAGGTACAGTACTGCACAATTTTGTTATACTTGTATTTATATTGAATAGTGATCACCGCATTTATCCAAATATTATAATAATTAACCACCAACTTGCTTTCTACATGCAGTCGATTTTAATATAATCGATGTAGTCATTGACTATCTCATTCAAATTTAACCATGAATTTAGTATGGTAGGTACAAAGTAGAAAATACAGACTAATTTGCCCAAGAAAAAGGAACAGTAAACTATTATGTTAAAGGCACACCTACCTACATACATAAGTACATACAAATCTTTTGATAAAATAGTAAACGATTACTCCTCATCCTCATCGTCCACATAGCTAAACTTTCTAATTTCACCCAAGCGCTTTCTAGCATTCTGCAGCGAGTTTTCCAGCTTGAGGATCTCTACCTGCTGTTCCATCTCGGTCGTTTTGAGGACATGGACCGTGAGTTTGGAGTAGTCAACCTCTTCCTCGGCGCCTTGCTTCTTTTGTAAAATGTCTTGTACCTGGTTGACGAGGCTGCGGCAGGCGCTGGTGACAGCCTTGGAGGCGTTTTCGAGACGGTCTTGGGTTTTGCTCATGTAGGAGGCCTTGACACGGGAGGCGGCGACGAGCTGGGCGGTGGAGGAGGCGACTTCGTTGGAGGCCACAATGAGTTGCTCAGGGGTGTGCTTGCCACTGAGGACACCGTCAGCGGTCTCGATGAGGATGTTGGTAGAGGCAGCCACACTCTTGGCGGCACTGATCAGACCCTCGGTCCATCTGTTGTGCTTCTTGTAGAATGCGGTCTTGGAAGAGGCACCTCTACCCTCTGCGACAATCTCCTGCTGACAGTCAGAAGCAGCCTTGATCAAGGCAGCAATGGCAGAGGTGACTGCAATAGCAGCAGCCAAAATGGCTTCATGAATACGCATGTCAAATGCACTGAACTTGGGGTCCTTGGGGCGAGACAAGAGATCATTCAACTTGGCGTTGGCAGAGGCAATAGCATCAGCAGCTCTGGCCATTTCGCGCTCAACCTTGTCGCCCAAGTCACCAGAACCGTTGAGATGGGTGACACGCGGGGCGAGTTGCTCAGAGACTTGCGAAAGAGATTGCAAGTGGGTCTGGACATCAATGTTGAAGTTGATGACTTGGTCAGTCTTGTCGTCGGATGAAAGGCTGGCAAGCTTGGAAGACTGGACACCTTCAAAGAACGACTCAACAGCAACGGCAGCAAGTCTGGCGTACGCGACAATAGAGTCGGCAACGTTGTCATCACGAGCAAGACGCGTCAGACCCTTGGCATTGATGAGCACATCAGGAATAGCCGACGAGAGAACGGTCGCAGTAGAGATAATTCCAGAATAGTCACCGTTGGGTCCATCAATTATGAAGTTGTTGAAGGAAGTGGCAAACTCAGTAGCAGAAGTAGAAGCCTTTTCAACAACAGAGAGAAGGTACTCGGGGGTAGAGTTTTGGTTACCAGCCTGCATGGGCGACTCAAACTCAAACAGGGATTCTTGGATGCGCTCAGCAGACGACTGAAGAATAGAGTCAATGATGGAATTGAGTTTAGCCAAATGCTCCTTGAGAACCTCGTCAATTTGCTCACCAAGAGCATCATCAGTCTCCTTGTGCGTGAGAGTGAGATCCTTGAGGGCAGCTTCCATGGAATCAACGGTTTCCTGGAGAATCTCCAGCTCATCGTCCTTGGCAGCAAGCTGCTCCTGGTAGTGAGAATCGTCAAAGCTTCTAGAAGAGTAGTTATCCAACGCGCCTTGCTTGGCCTTGAGCGCCTCTTCCAAATCAGCTAACTCTCTGTTGTGTTTTGAAATAAGCAAGGAGAGATCAGCACCCTTTGATCTTTCAGCATCGGCCAACTTGTCTTCGGTCATTCTAAGCTGTCGCTCAAGCTTCTCAATGTGCTCCTTTTGGTTACCTCTAGCCTTGTCAAGGTCGTATCTAGCTCTGTCACGCTCACGGATCAAGTCTGCAAGTTCAATGTTCTTGGCCTTGATGTCACGCTCCAGCTTCTCGCGGCGCTCGATGGCCTCCTGTGCAGACGAAGCCTTGGCCTTGACAGCCTTGAGCTCCTTGAGCTTGTCGAGATGCTCTTGACGCAACTGCGAGTAAAGCTTAGCCAGGACTTCGTACTTGGACTTCCAAGTGTTGACCTGCTCTTGAAGAGCATGGATGAGCTCGTCCTTGGACTGGATTTGCAGGTTTCCGTTGGCAGACACGGTTTGGAGCTCAGTCTCAAGGGCTTTCACTCGGCGGTCGTACTGCTCAAGCATGAGTTGATCTCGCTCGTATTGACCTCTGAGGTTTAGAATGTCGCGCTCAAGTTCTGCAGCACGGCCCTCTGCATGGCGCTGGTATTGATCACGAAGAAGAGCCTCCTGGGCCAGTCTCTGTTGCTCGGCCTGCTGGCGTTGCTGCTCCTCGAATTGCAGTTGCTGCTGTTGTTGGAGAAGCTGCTGCTGTTGTAGTTCAGCCTCACGCTGAGCAGCAAGTCGGCGCTGTTCCTCCTCGTAGGCTTGTTGTTGCTGTTGTTGTTGCTGGAGCTGGGCCTGTCCCTGAGGGGTAGACCAGAAATCAACAACAGGTTCAGGCTCTTGGGCGGTAGTCTGTCCAGTAGCCATGGAAGTGAGTTCTGACTCAGGTCGCTTGGGCAAAGCGGGTGCAGGGTCTTCGCCTTCATTCTCTCCGTACAAGTTAGGGGGATCTTGGCTGAGGTTGGGGATGGTGATGACAGAAGTCAAGTACTTCAAGGATGAACAGTCGTAGTAAAAGTCTAATAGTCGCTGGTGCTGCGAGTAGTACCTTGATCTCAAAGGCTCCAATGCCTCGTCGTCGTTTGTAGAAGAATGCATGGCTCTAATCATAGTAGTGACGAATCTGTAGATGCCGTAACTTTCAGCCACAAGGGGGATGAGGGCCGACATTTTACATTCGTTGGAACGGCTGTGCTTCAGCGAAGCGATAACGAGCCTTTGAAAGTCGTCAATGGCGTCTTGAAGGTTCATGAGGTCCATGATGGCCTCATAACCTTCGTTGGGGTCGTTGATGTTTCTGAGCGAAATATACTCTTCGTACTCAAAGGTTCCGTTAAAGTCGGGGTGAATTTTGTGAAAGTAAAGTTTCTTGAGCAGTAGGCGAACATACTCCTGAATAAGCTTCGAGTATGACCGTCTGGAAGGATTTGAAGCAACATTTCTAGCGAGTGACTCAATCCAAGAGGCGTTTTGCTGAGCCTCTCTCAGCACACTTGGGTGTCCCTCCTGGAGCACCTTGTGAATTGTACTAAGAGCCTTGAAAACTTGGACCTCATCGTTCTGCAACGGTTGGATCTTCATGCCGTTCCAGAAAGCACGACCGGAGTGGTTGTCCCAGGTGTAGATGATGCATTGTCGTACGTGTTTGCGTTTAGGGGCCACCTCATCCGGGTTGGTAGCCTTTTTGATGTTGATGGTGAGTTCGGCCTCCGCCTTGGATAGAGTTGCCATGGCTGGCGTTGTCCGTAAGGTTCAATGGGTTCTGAAGAGCAGCAGCAAGGGTAGCAGAAAAGAACCGCGTCGGTTTGGTGTCGCAACAAAATTAAAGCAGCAGGCAAAAAGTGTGTTCTTGGTGGATGCTTTCGCGCAAAGACGGCTTCTCCGTGCAACGTCTCTGTGAACTTTCCTGGCGTTGGCGACGGGGCTCTGCCTAAGCTTGTGGGTTAGGGTACATGAGGTGGCATAACGGGGTAAGGGCCATAATGTGGCCAAATAGGGTATAAATAAATTTTCTTGCCATAGAACAACATTTCCTTCTATTCCTATCTTGCTCACGTTTATTATTTCTTATAAATAAGACCCTCCGCGCCCTCTTCCCTCTTCCCTTTTTTCATTTAAGCGCCCCTCCAGTTTCATCTTCATATTCAGTTGTCTTAGACTTACCTGAGTTTTACCTTTTTATGTCCACGTCCATCGAGAACCTCAAGTCTTTTGGTATGTAACTCCGCTCCCCTTTTTTTTCTGCCGTTTTATCGCAATCGACCCTGGTTTACTAACCATTCAACTACAGATCCCTTCGCCGATACTGGTGACGACGATTCTCAATCGACAAGTCACATTCACATCAGATGTCAGCAGCGTAACGGTCGCAAGACCATCACCACCGTTCAGGGTATTCCCAGCGAGTACGACCTTAAGAGAATTCTCAAGACATTGAAGAAGGATTTCGGCTGCAACGGCCACATCAACAAGGATGAAGAGCTTGGAGACATTCTCCAGTTCCAGGGCGACCAGAGAGCCAAGGTCATGGAGTTTTTGACCACTCAGCTCGAAATGGATAAGAAGACTATCCAGGTCCACGGATTCTAATCTTTTTGGATTAGAAGCTCCTACTGCAATCCGGCTCGGTCCTCATGATGAGGGGCATGAACTCGCCTTTTGGCTTGTTATTGCCTGAGCTTTTTTTATTTTAATTTATAAGTTGATGAATTTATTTCTGAAGATTTTATGATTGGGATCACATCCTGTTAGTGTGCACTAAACCAGCAACATTTTTTGTCTTGTCTTGATTCCGGAGAATGCTGTTTCAAACAAAGAGAGGCAGGCAGTGATTGCTATAAAAATGAATAAACTTCTTGTAGACTAGTAATAGAAATGAAGCAGCCTTGAAACTTTAAAATAATTTAAACCCTTGGTTTTGCTGCTTGGGTTTGCCCTTGCGATATCCCAACACAGGCTCTGGGGACGACGGCGTGTTTTGGCTTTGGCTAATGCCGCTGCTGGGTGCGTCATAGTTTTTAGACGCAGGCCTGTTGTTGGCAAACGTTGCCGATGATGTAGTTGCTGGCGACTTTGATTTCGCTGGTGGGGAACGTGGGGCTGGACCTTGGAACTGCATGGGAGGCAGCGTGTCAAACTTGTTGGCAGTGTCGATTAGAAAATCGTTCAAGTCCTTTTCATGCGAATGAGGAGCCGCCGCCGACTCGGGCAATGGAATGGACTCGTTGCCACCGTCTTGGCTCAGTTGTAGCTGCTCACTCAAGTATGGCGTATCTCTGTCGCCAAAATTTTTTTCGCGCTGTGCAGACCGTTCAAGCATGGGCAAGGGGGGAGCAAGCTTGGGGGACGTGAAAGAACTTCCACTCGTAGGGCGGTTCTCGGGACGTTGCTTGGGCGAAGATTTGACATCTAGTTCTGGGTTGGGTTGGTCATCTGATACAGTGGCGGTGGCAATCTTGTCAAGTGACTTGGAGTGACTGTGCTTGGATGTTCCGGAACCAACGGCTTTTCTTTTGACTGCATGCTGGGTCAAAGATCTCTTCACAGTTGCTGGCGCTGGAGTTGTTTCAGCAGAGTCCATGTCGAATATATCTTGAGGTGTTGACTCAACCGGAGTGCGTACAGGCTCAGACACGTGCGGAGTGCTTTGAACTTCATCAATCGGTAATGGGGGTATGGATCTTTCCTTTTCAGTAGAGCTGTGCGAGGAGAGACTCGACGAAAGCGATGAAACAGCTGAGCCTTTCTTGTACGAAGGCACTCTGATTGCAGGACTTGAGGACCCCGAGTTGTCTTGTGATTGTAGAGGAACAGTAATCGCAGCGGACGAGGTAGGCTTTTTCAAGATACTCAAGCTTGGGTTGACTGAATGTTTTTCATTCCACTCAGGATCGGGTACGCTATCTGTAACGCCCGCGCTTTCACTGTCCCATGTATTTCTGCTCCGACGAGGTTCCTTCAGTGACTTGCTCCGTGAAACCGGCTTTGACGGTAGAGGGTCATGGTCACGAGCTTCTGGGCTATCAAGAGAATCCATCAACTCAACAGGAAACTTGTGTGGTTTGGGCGCCTTGAGTTGTTTTTCTGCTTCACGTCGCTGTTGTTGCCTCTGTTGTCTTTCAAAAGCAGCACGCTCCTGCTTCGATGCCAGCGAAGGTGAAGACTTGCGGCGGAGGAAATCGCTATTACTCTCTGTTTTTGGTTTAGGTTGTTGAGATGATCCAGCCTCGTCCTGAGTATTGCTGTTCTTTCTCAAATACCAGTTACCCCATTTCTTCACCGCACCCACTATGGTTGCCTTTGAGTCTTTGTTCAGTTTGGCGTCTAGTGGAAGTTCGCCAATGTGCTCGTTCAGGTCGAACGACGACCTCTGACTGTGGTCAAGCGGGTCATGTGCCTCAGTAGTAGCTCTGGTTGGCAAAGGTGGGGGATTGTCCATAGCCATGTTGGCATCTGAGGCGTAGGTCCTGAGATTGGGAGTTGTTTTGCGGTGTCGAAGATTGGCACTGCTGGTGTTCAAGTTGTCTTCTGGCGAAGTCGGGATATCAATTGGCGATTCCGCGAAATCAGTGGGCTCCATTACCGGCGTTGCTATGGGAAGAATTGATTCTTCATCAGCAGTAGAAGTGTCTGCATTGAACTTTCTTTCAGGTCGCACTGATGGATCCCAGATGCCACCTCTAAAGACTTCGCCATCGGTGTTGAAAAAGGCAATATCGTCCAAAAATGGTAAAACCATTGTTTCTTTCAGCTAGAGTTAGTTAGTATGGAGATTTTCGAATAATAATAGTATGACACTTACCACCTCACGGATTCTGTTTTCGATGGCTTTGGTAATGACAGAGTATTTGATCTGCCTGCTGCTCACAATGGGCTCTACTAGAAGGTCCATCTTGGGCATTACTTCGAATGCGTACCAAAGACGATCCGACGGTGGGGCTTTCATTTGCAGCACAAGCTTGCCTTCTAGCCTTTGCAATGTGATTGCCAAAGCAATAGACACTTCCCTAGTTTTGAATCTCGAGCCAAGGTTAATAATGGCCTTTGTCGCGATTTCGAGAGAGAAGCCGCCACTATAGGTAATGTCAGCTTCTACCCGAAGTCTGCCCTCTGGGGTCAACTCTACTAGTCGAGGGTTTGTAAAGTATGGAATCGAATCACCGGAATAAATCTTGGTAACAAGGATTTCAGACAAGAACGACGGTTTTTTGGTGCGACTGAGCTTGTGAATGATTTTGTTGCGAAAGTAGGCCTCGAATGTTGATGTGCGGTTCAGCGCGAGAAAGAGCCGGCCTAGCAAAGCATTCAACCACCTTGTTTGGATATTTGCGTCTGTGGAATGCAAAGTTTGGATCAGATCCATCATGTTCGATGTCTTGTAATGCAGAGGATGGGCTTGGTAAATGGGGTTAAACATGGAATGTCTTGACTCCAGTTTCGTATGCAAGGGAGGATTGTGAATGTTGTACTTTTTGGACGCGCGCACCAAAGCAAAGTAAAAGTCTTCCTTCTCGGAGCAGTTGTCCAGATATAAATAAAATGCATTTTTGGGAGGGTTGGCAGGATCGGAGAGAATTCTAGCCAAGTCGTTGTCAGAGTCATTGACAGATCCATGGCCCATGGGGATTTTGACCAAGCAGATGGCATTTCTCTTCACAAAGAGCTGGCCGTCGGGGACTTGGGGCGGCCACATGGTCACCATGTAATGAGCAATCACTACCACATGCTTGACATCTTTCTGGTCAGCATCTTTGTAGAGAAACAAGTTTCCGTGTCGAAGGACAGCAAAATACTTGGACAAGCGAGACTTTTTTGACACATTGGGAGAGCCATTTGCCGACACAGTGTCAGTGGACCCAGATTGTGAAGAGAATGAAAACTTGGAAGAGTTGTTGCTGACGAGTTTGTACAAACTAGAGTAAGCCCCTTCGTTTTGAGCTATCGACGCAGCGTTGGTGGCTGGCGGAGGTGGATTTCCGGAGTTGTT
This sequence comes from Geotrichum cucujoidarum, assembly GCA_030566025.1. Classification (NCBI taxonomy): domain Eukaryota; kingdom Fungi; phylum Ascomycota; class Dipodascomycetes; order Dipodascales; family Dipodascaceae; genus Geotrichum; species Geotrichum cucujoidarum. Next base: position 128,190 of record JAJMHN010000027.1, on the reverse strand, counting down.
TGGGCCACCAGTAGGGTAGATGAAGTACTCGCGAGACACTGTCAGCCAGCCATTGATATGAGCATCGACGCCTGTTTCGTGCTCCCGTTCAATTGAGAGCGAAGGAGTACTCAGTGGCGGGTAGAACGAATCTGACGAGACGTGAGATCCGAAGGACTGCGCGCGGGTTGATGTGGAATCGAACACCTGATCAGAGGACAGAGGTCGGTCGCTGTCTGTTACAGCCTGGTCGGCAGAGTCTGAGCTGCTGGAAGTTTCGACAGCGTCGGAGTTTTTCCGCTGATCTTGGAAGTTCAATGCCTGTTCCAGGGAAGCCACGGCCTCTCTCTCGACAGCGTCGGCCTTCTTTGGAGGCAAGGTCCAATAGAGGAACACGAGGACCCCAAGCACAAGGACCGGAACCAGCGTGAACCCGCCAAGGACAAAAAAGAAAACAAACCATAAAGCATACGCCATTGGTGCTTGAGTTCTTTTTCCTTCTTCCTTGAGTTTGGTGAATAGCTTGACGATCGTGTAACTGTTCAAACAGGAAGAGAAAAACAATGCTACAGTTGTGCGATTATCCGGAATCAACGGGGGTTGGGGTTGTTGCTGGGAGTTGAAGTAACGTGGGGACAGTTGGGTGTTGCGGTTGGTGAGTGACCGTCTCAAAACCCTGAGAAAAACCATGGAGAGGCTGTTTACAGTGTTTAGGGCGCGAAATGCCTAATTGATTCACCTCGACTAGCGCACGAATTCTGGAGTTCCAGAGTCCTCTTCAAGGTTATAGTCGGAATAAGAGTACATTGAGTGTGTGTTGCTTTGTTTTATTACCCAACTCCGTGGAGTAGTAACCAGGCGTTTCGAATTAGATCTCTTACAGGCGCTCTTAGAAACCATGATGGTGCAAGTTTGTTGTATGATACTTGTTTTCAAATATTTAGAGCGAGGTATAAAAAATCAATTATAAGTGGAGCTCTTCTGTTAAAGATCCCTAATGTGTTAATCGAACGCACAGAACTGTAATAGAAGCACTGTGGTGTGATTAACTTCGGTAGACAATGAAAGCCGGAAATTATTCCATAATCACTATGAAGCTCTCATTGTATCAATCTATGTTAGATATTTTAAAAATAAAAGCCGCTGAATTCAGTTTACTAATATTCTGCTACAAATAGCTCTTCCATTGTATTCTGTGCATCCACGCTTGAATTAATTGATTCGTCCTTTCTTACAACCAGAAATATTTTAAGCTTGCTTGGATATGGATTTATATGCTTATTTTACTTTAAATTGCATTTGGCTCCACTAGCGCCATGTTCTGAAACATCTGCGTGCTTGGACAGGCCAAACAAGGTTAACAAAGTTCTCCACAACCTTGATGAGGCTTGTGAGGCAGCGCCATGTGATTTTAGACCAAAAACAACAACAAGTTGAAGGAATGGAAAAAATGGCTAGTAGGCTCTAGCTCAAGAGATCGTCGACAAAATACGTTGCTTGTAGAGTTTTGTGACTTGAGGTTGCATTCCGTTGAAAAAAAGTTCGCAAGGCTTACTTACTGACTGGCCATTGTTGTGATGTTTTCCGAATAAGGTAGTCCTCAAGCCCCAAGTTCCAAGCCCGCTCAGATAGGTTGAATCATAGAAGTCTAGGCTCTAGATGATATTTAACGGTGGCATGACGGCAATTACCGTAGCTGGCTAATTTGTGCCATCCATTGTTTTTCAAATGGCAATGACGGCATTGACCAGCTTGTGAAGTATGGAGCTCTACGGAAGGCATAGTGTGTACAAGTAACAAGGAGCGTCAAGAAAGCCTCTACAAAAAAACAGAGATTTGGAAGGCCATTTTGGACTCTTTTTGTACTGACCAGCTATAGTACTGCATCAGCTCATTGCTCTCTGGCAAACGCCAATCAACCGACTATCATCAAGCAACAGTTTATCTTCAATGCGCACGGACTCCTCACTTGTGCACAATCATTGCGTTTGCATCAACGTGGCTTTACCGGCTACATGATTTTGTCTTTCTATTCCTTTGATACAAGGTGGCATTTAGTACCGGCAGCTGCAGCTCGAAACTTGGACCGCGCTTGACGTACGCTACTACTGTCCATGGGTATTGCGCCTTTTCGGCCTGTCAGCAGTTGCAGTTCAATTAGGTCTCTTTTCTCTCACTCCTCAACAAACTCGCCAACGTATTAGCTCAATATATTGCTCGCAATAGCTATGATAACGGATTTCATTTGAAAGTTTAAAATACCTCTAGCATATGGTACTTTTTCCTGTAATTGTATCCAATATCAGTCTATCCAAAAACTTATTGACAGGTTACAAATTGCATTAGTGGTGGTCGTTGGAAGCACGGCCACAACGTGCAGCGGTTTCACTTGAATTCTTCATGCTCCGATAGTGTGTCTTCAACACAAATGCACATGATTTTGCGCTCTTGTGAATTATTCGATTGGTACTTGGGCAGTAGCCATCAAGGTGCCGGCAAGAGGGCACGCTTTTGCGTCTCTTCAGTCAATTGAAGTCTGTCAGTAGTGGCTCAGGGGAAATGTCGGTTGTTTAAATGATGGCAGCAGTTACCTAGTAAGTATTAATCTCGTCTGCGTGGGAATGGTGGTACGTGTTGACAGCTGGTTCAGGGGTCACGATAGTAAGGTGTCCTACCCGGATGAGATCTCACGGCCACGGATCGCTGGACACCTTCTCTTATTTCAGCGGTTTTGAATATTTTTTACGGAGACAAGGTGAGATAGCCATACTGCCTGTGAAAAACGGTAGGGTGCCTCAGAACTTACCAGACTTTTAAAAGGTGATCAGTGATGGGACGACGGTGAGAACTGTTTTGGAAACGTCAAGAGTCTTGGAAGCACTCAGAACAAGGCCGTGATCGAGCATCACCACCGCAATTAATTGATCCGTCCATTCCTTGGCCCCTGAGAGGTGACACTGGCTACCTCTAATCAATCTGCAGAGACCTCGCTTGCATGAACCAAGATGCCTCGTCAAAGCGGGCTTAGCCAAACTCTTGAGCGCCAGCCGGGAAGTTGAGGTTCCATGTGTATGTCCGAGTTCAAGCCTGAGCAAGAACCAATACGAATCAATACGGCCCGTGATTGATGGCGACACGCGAAACAGCAACTACACGCGGGTCTGTTGTTGAACGGCTGGGCCGAGGGCAATAAAAAAAAAGTAGAAGGGCCCACTTGTGATTTTGATGTTCTGACAAGAAGGTAGATCTTGGCCGTTTTGACCTGCACACGCACTCTTGCCCCTTTGACACCTGGGCCTGGAAGGAATGCAGTGGCCATGGCGTTGAAAATGGTTGCGCCCGCCATAGTAAGTCCGACTGAACGGCTAATTATATTGACCATTGATTCAGCCTGATGCCAGTGCACTCGGATGTTGATGTTGATGTCGCCAGACAAGTTACAGGCTGCAAACAGTTGTGAACGTTGTGGTTTGTGCGGTTGTGGCGATGATGCAATGGTTTCCTAATTGGGCAATGCCCCCCACGCGCGACGTGAAGACAAAACGCGCCTGCTTTTGAGTTTCTCAGGCTGGGACATGCAGGGGGAACCAGCTGGACTAGACTGCACCAAACGAGACAGGCCCACAGAGTCGAGCTATGGGCCTCCATCTCGGCAAAAGACTACGACGAGAACTACGGCGACAACCACAGCGAGCGTGCAGCAGAAGCACGTTTGGGGCTGCGTGGTTTGGTCCTGCCTAGCCAGGAGACCTGATTGGGGGACCAAACCTTGAATTGAGACTCAACCTCATCGATCCAGAGCACGTTCAAGGGGCACGATCTCAGTGGCTAGCACCGCTCACTAGTTTAACTCGCTCATGGCCCAGCTGATCATTACTGGATACTCGCAACGCGCAATGGACCAAAACCTACCGCTGTTGCTACGCTGTGATTTTGGTGCCTGTCTCACCAGCGGGCCCCGACTGCAACAAAAAAAGGCACGCACCCAAGCCGGGCCCCCAACGACTGGCTTGCTTGGGTTTTAACCGTACATGTGCATGCGTCTGCTTGACAGCTTACAGTAGGCGCTGACGTTTTAGATTGGAGGTGGAGGCAGTGAAAGGGGCGCCAGAAAGCACAAGATTCCACTGGCAATCATGGAAGCTGGAAAAAAAAAAAGAAAGTTTCGCCGTGACCAGACTCAAAGTCTAATTATTTATTTAAAAGAACCAACATCTCCTTTTTTTTTTTCTACTTCTTCTCTTTTTCCTTTTAATTCGTATAACCATTTCTATTCCGTACAAGAATACTATTCAATTAGTGTTTTTATATTCTAACCCAAGTCGCTCTTTTGTACTTTTTGCTTTCTTTCGCTCGTTCGCTGTTTTCGACTCGAAACCATCGCCCCTTCGCTCGTTTGACTCTATTCCCGCTGGCTCGAGAATATTTCAATCGCTTCTTTTTATAGACATTTGAGAATCTAGAAGATTTCCTGCTCAACCTTTTTAAAAAAAAAAACAACTACCCTCGTTCAAAAATGAAATTCTCGACTGCTTGTTCCGCTCTTTTGACTGCTTCGGCTGCCCTCGCTTGGGAGGTCCCCGGATTTCACAAGCGACAGTTTGACAATGAAACCATCTCGGTTACTGAGAACGTGACCCCGACCTCAACCCTTACACGTTTCCTCACCTTCACCGTGTCTGTCCCAACCACTGTTGTGGCCCCTACTGCCGTTGTCACACAGTCTCCCGTTGTTACTACTGTTGAGGCTACTGACTCCAACGGCGAGGTTTACCAGGTGGGCAGCACCACTTCCCAGGACGTTACTCTGACTTCGTACATTACCGTCACAACCAAGGTCGCCTCCACCGTGTCTGCTGCTGCCGAGGACGCTCAGTCTGTCTTTGACTCTGCTGTCACTCAGGGTGGTGTTGCTGCCGTTGCCAACACCGTTGTCTCCGGTGAGGAGAAGACCTACACCGTTACCCAACCTATCTATGTCACCCGTACTATCTCTGCCACCGCTTCCGGCGCCTCTGACTCGCTTGCCGTTGAGACCTCCACCGTCTTTGATACCATTACCGTCACCCAGCAGGTTACCTCGGTCAAGCCCGGCTTCTCCAACTCGACGATCGGCGCCGTGACCTCGACCATCACCACTGCCTCTGCCCTTGAGCCCACCGTCACCACCGTTGATGTTGAGCTTACCTCGACCATCACCAACTACATTGAGGTTACTAATACCGTCGAGGGCTCCACGGCCACTAAGACGTCCGTCAACGCGTTTGTCTACAACTCGCAGCAAACCGTCACCGTCACCCCTAGCAGCACCATCACCAAGTACATCACCCTCACCCCTACCACTCTCACCCAGCCTGCAACCACCACCATTGTCCAGACCCACGTCTACACTGTCTCCGAAGGCTCCTCTACCATCACCCGCACTGCAACCATCTCTGAGACCCTCACCCGTACCAACACCGTGACTGTGGTTGTCCCCAAGCAGACTGCTACCGCTTCTGCCTCTGCCGACGCTGCCGCTGAGGAGGATGATACTGCCTCGTCGTCTGTGGTCCCCACCTATGCCACTTTGAGCACGATGAACGGAACTGCGCCTACCTTCCACCGCCGCCACGTCCACCGTCGCAGCGCCCTTTTTTACTAAGAAGGTGAGAGCTCATGACTGGCTCTAAGCTGGTTTGCTTCTTTTTCATTTCTGTTCTTTTTTAGGTTCCTGTATTACTAGATTGTATTTCTTCCTCTTCTTCTTCATTGTCCTTTTGTTTTCTGTTAAAAAAAAAAAAAAAAATCTAAAAAAAAATTAATAAGAAAATAAACTTTTTATTTTTCTTGTTAAAAAAACAAATCACTTGTTGCATTTTATCTATTTTTCTTATCCAGTCGTAAGTGCTGTTGTTGGTGATGGCTTGGTTTTGGAGGTTACTTGATCTGGCTAGCGTTTCACAAATCCCTCTTAGTTGTAGTAACACGGCAGTTGCAACAAAATCATGAACGTCCATTATTGGCAGCTAGCGCAAACCAACCAGAATGCTTGACACGACAACTGAGGCTTGTGGCCCATGTAGTCGCTATAGCTTTTGTGTGGGCCCGCTCGGCCAGGAACAAGTAACTGCAGTTTGAAGATGGTTGGCGTTGTTGTTTGAAACACAATGTGGCCCGGGCTTACAAAACGGCACTTTGGATGAGGCTACAAAAAGCAAAACTTGGACCCTGGCGCTCTTGTTTTACCTTCGGCGTGGCAGGTCTTCATAAGCATTTCTGTCAAGCAGCCTATTGCCGCAATAGTCAAAGCGTACTTTGCGTGTATTGTATCATGACCATAGTTAAAAGAATCGGTCGCGAAGCCGATCGCAACATTCGATTTTGTTGCGACTGGAAATATACCACTTTTCCATACCAATTTTCTACTTTTTCGCTTTTTCTCTCTTAACATCCTTTCTCCAACACTTCATCTCACTCTTCTACACACCGATTGCAATGCTGCAAATACTACCTCCCGAAATCATTCAACACATTGTCAAATGCATGCAGACATACCCTCCCTCCAATCGAGAACAACTGGACTATCCAGAAAAGGGCATCCAGTACTTCACCTGGAACAAGATTTATGAGCCTCGTCATCTGCTCCGTCTTGCTCGCACTTGCAAGTATCTCAAGTCTATTGTGGATCCAATCATTTACGAGAATTGGGGCTGCCATGAGAGACTGAGCATTGCAAACATGAGAGGATTCGAGCTCATTCGAGAGCACGGAATATGCCTTGGTGAAAAGATGGGTCGGAATGTCGTTCAGAAGTCCGACATTTCTCCTACTTGGTTTTTTATATCCAAACCTCTTGTTAAAAAGGTTGGTGATCCAGCCTCGTACGCCAACAAGCCGCGCAACAAGGCATTCGAGTACGACCCAAAGTTCTACATTGTTGCTGGGTGTCGCGACATTCCTGAAAGCGCCATGAAATACGTCAAGCACCTGGGAATTGTATTGAACGGTTACAACCAACCTCACTACATCCACCTTCCAAAAATCTTGCCCAAAATGACTTCCTTGACTCAAGTCACAATCCACATGGAGGCAAATCCAAACCCTGATACCCTGAGACATCCACTGGGCTACCACTACGCAATTGAATTCCTGTCGGTCATCTACTTGCTATTCAATTACAAGGGCAATAGTCTCGATGTCCATATTCACTTGGCAAACCATCTTTACCGAGACCAATTTGACGCTTTTTTCCGTCGGTTTGAAAATGAATGGAAAAATTGGACAAAGTTGAAGATCAAAAGCCTTGTGGTAGACACTGGCTTATGCTTTCAAAAATCTCCAGCGCCCTTTAGTGGCGAGGAAAATACTTTGAAAGGACTGAAACTGTTTTTCGCGACGCGAAATGTCATGGTCTCTACCAGTACTGGTCAAGTCGTGGACCCCACCCGCAACACGAACGGAGCTTTCGTGCGTCGCACTCTGCAAAAGAAATGGGTTCTTTGATGCAGCCAGGCCTGATGCTCCTGTAGTTTAAGCTGTTCCTTGATGATGTCGTTTGCTCTTTGTGTGATTTAATGGATTCAAACTCTTGGCCTAGCTTTGTGTAACAAGAGAAGTAAAAGAAATATTAAATTATATAATACTAATTTTAAAACTCCTAAAAATTTAAACAATATATGTTTTACACCCAACCCGGTTCTGCTTTGGCTGATAGTTATGAAAGAGTATCTGCTTGTGTTTGCCTGGGCTTGTTTGATGATGCTGGTTATGAGGCCCTGCTCATCTAACAAACGCCCACACTTTTGACCGAGGCAAAACAAGCACGACCCTTGCTCAATTTGTTTTGAAAATTTTTTATATGATGTACTGAAGAGTATATAGTTAGCTGAAGCTTGTGTGGAAGGTTTGGCGAGGTGCTCTGCCTAAGTTGGGTTAGCTAGTGTATGCGCTTCCTTGTATCGTCGCATCAATGTCGGTAATCTCATTGCAGAACTTTCGCGTAGCTCTAACCGTAAGCATACATACTCGTTTAGAAATTTAAATATTCCAGCATGATAGAAGTAGAACAGATGCCCTGTCCTGCCTCTTACAGCCGGTCATGTCGGTTCACGTTTGTAAAAGAAATTGGGCGAACTTGCCGTGAAATCGAAATCCACAACATCCGCCATGTAATGGATTAAGAAAACGGGCTTTTATTAACTAAAGCTTTTCTCTAATTTTCCACTGATTTTTTTTCAAATCATTTTTTCACATCATATCCAACTCTTTATTGTTCACCTTCGTCCTACAATGCTGCAAACACTGCCTCCTGAGATTGTTGAGCGCATTGTCAAGTGCATGCTAACGTTCCCTCCTCCTCCTGGTACCAAACTCGACACTCGCCCCGACAGAGGTGTTCATTTTCATACCTGGAACAAGATCTATGAGCGCCGCCATCTGTTTCGTCTCGCGCGCACTTGCAAGTATCTCAAGTCAGTTGTGGATCCAATCCTGTACGAAAATTGGGCCTGCCACGAGAAACTGAGCCTTGCAGGGCTCAAGGGGCCTGAGGAAATCCGACTTCACGGCATGAACATCGGTTTTGGAAGAGGCTCAAGCATCAAAGGTGACAAAGAAAACAGTTTCCACACTCGCTACTTTATATCTAAACCAATCTTCAACAAGATTCACCATTGTCTTCCAGGCCCTAATAAAAAGTTTGTCTTTGATTACGACCCCAAGTTTTACCTCGTCGCTGGTTATCAGGATATACCTGAGAGCGCTCTGAAGCATGTCAAGCATTTGGGGCTTGTGCTCAATGGCCACAAAGAACCTCACTCCTCGCACCTTTCTGTTTTTTTGCCCAAGATGACTTCCTTAACTCAGGTTACAATTCACCTTGAAGCCATGGCAATGCGTGACGAACAGAAGTTAAGATATCCCATTAACTCCGCGTTTGTCTCTGACTTTGCTTTCATCATTGACCTGCTACTAAAGCACAAGGGAAAACCACTCCGAATCAACTTTTTTTTGAAAGTCACTCTTGCGCCCGAACAGGCGTTTAAAATCTTTCTCAAAATGTTTGAGACTGAATGGAGATATTGGGCAAAATTGAATATTTATACCCTTGCGGTAGACATGGGTCTTCCCTATAGAGATCTTCCCATGTCTTTTCAAGGTGCGAGAGATGACCTGAAGAAGAGTATGAAAGAACTTTTCATTGTTAATCAGACTGCTTTCGATCTTGCCACAGGTGAAATGATCCGACCTGGCGAAAACGCTGTGGGAAATGTTAGAACGTCGCAGTTTCAGGATATGATGTTTTTAGGGTGATGATCTTCGACAATCCCTTTGCTTTCCTGGAGTTTTGACATGAGCTCGAAGTATTGGTTTTTTCAATTATAAAATAGCTTAGTTAACAATAAAAAAATGTAGCTACAATACCGCAGTCCACTAGAAGGCTTTCAAGTACTATCACGTCTCAAGTCATGTTAAGGGAGATATTCTGCGTGGAGCTTGTATTGCCTCACTGGCGCGTCCCGTGTTGAGTTGGCGTTATAATTGGTATTGGCTTATAAAACAAGATATATAAATTCCTTGACGTTTAAAAATAAGCTCAACAAAGTGCTTAAAATAAATTTTCGCTTACTTGAATGCTGGTGAGGCTGTTAAAAAGCCTCTGGTGATGTGAAGATGAGAGCACCGTTGCTATGAGAAGCTGAAACCACAAAAGACACGATTCGCGCATGCATACAATGCCATACCCACCCACATCATGATCAGTCAAGAATCGGAGCCTGAAAAAAGCTTTCTTACTTTACATTGTATGTAGGTAGGAGGAAGATTTTCCGAGCTAGAGGGAAATTTAGCCGCCCAAGGCTGATTTCAAGCTTCTTGTAAACAAGACAAATTGCATTGGATGATCATACTATTCATCTTGAACTAATAACTCTGAAGTTCAAGCAGAAGGTGTTGTTCATTCGAATTTCTAAACAAGCCCGGCATATCAGAGTGAAAAAGATCCCAACCAATAAAGTTGCAGAAATAGGTGTTCAGCCGCGTTATCAACTCGGTCCGAGCTCAGCCGCCGGCCGGAGCACCCCACAACGACGCGAAGTGCCATAAAATGGACTGCCCTGGCCGGAGAGGTTTCGTAGTAACCCAGGTCTACACTTTACTTACATAGGAGCAATGCGACAAAACACTGGTGCTTTTCCAACTCGCGGGTTTGCGATGCTTACAAAAAGGGAAAAGCGCCTAACTACTTCGGAAGAACTAAAACTCGGCTAACCAAATCAGGCCCTTGATGCCTCATTTCGTGAAGCTGTTGAAAATTAGAGTACAGCCTCGAGTCCACAGCATCCGCCCATGTAATAAATCAAGAACGCGAGCCTCCTGAAGCCTTTCTTCTTCACTTTCTCTCTCCTTCAACCCTACCATTCACTTCCCAGTTGGATCTCTTGTTCTCGGTTCTACCATGCTCCAAACACTACCTACTGAAATCGTCCAACGCATTGTTCAGTGCATGCTGACGTTCCCTCCTCCGGCTAATGAAGAGCTCGACACTCTCCCCAGTCACGGCGTTTACCTCCAAAGCTGGAACAAAATCCACCAACGCCGCCATTTATTCCGCCTAGCTCGCACTTGCAAGTACCTCAAATCGGTTGTGGACCCCATCCTGTACGAAAACTGGGCCTGCCATGAGAAGCTGAGCCTTGCAACCGTCAAAGGGCCCGACGATACCCGCATGCATGGATTCAATATCGGCCTTGAGAAAGAAATAAAGATCAATGGCAAGAATGTGAACTATTTTCGCAATTGGTACTTTATTTCTAAACCAGTCATCTATTCGGGCTCTGATGGTAAGAAGTCGCGCAACAAATCATATGAGTATGACCCAAAGTTCTACCTTGTGGCGGGCTATCAAGACATCCCTGAGAGTGCCTTGAAGTATGTCAAGCACCTGGGCCTTGTGTGCAACGGCTACAATGAGCCTCATTCTTTGCACCTTTCAAAGATTTTGCCCAAGATGACCTCCTTGACTCAAGTTACACTTCATCTTAGAGTGGTGACAATTCAAGACGGGGAAAGATTAAACCATCCCCTCAGCTTACAGTTTGTTCTTGATTTTGCCTCCATTATCAACTTGCTACTAAAGCGCGAAGGCAAGCCTCTTCGTATCAACCTTTTTTTGAGAACTTCCATCCACATGCCAATGGGTTTCTGGATGTTTTTCAGAATGTTCGATACTGAGTGGAAAGAATGGACCAAATTGAACATCCATACCCTCGTGGTAGACACGGATCTCCCTTACTCGACGGTTCCTTCACCCTTTGCCGACCCCAAAAGTACTCTGAAGGGATTGAAAGTGTTCTACATGAACAACCAGGTTCTGTACGATACTTCACGTGGTGAAATAGTCGAAGGTGGACGCGGCCCCGATGGAAACTGCGTGGTTGCGTCGAAACACAAAAGAGTGTTCTATTGAGTAAGTGTTCTCAAAGGGCCATTGCCCTCAACTACAGGATATGGTGTTTTTTTTGTGTGATGGTTCTTTACAATCCCCAAGTCTACTGCCTGGTAGACTCCTTTGCTTTCCAGGGGATTTTTATAGCTCGAGTTAATAGTATTGTAAGTTATAAAACAGCTTAGTTAAACAAGGAAAAAATTATAGCTACACGGCTGCAATTAAGGGCAATACTTTCACTAGCCCTGTTACTATGATGATTGCATTGCCTCACTGGTGCGCCTCCTGTTGAGTTGGCGTTATACGTGGTATTGGCATGTGAAGCAAAAAAATTATAAATGCCCTGACATTCAGTAAGAAGCTGAGAAAGGTGCTTAAATAAACTCTAGCTTACTGATTGCTGGTAAGGCTGTCAAAAAGTCTCCGGTAATGTTGAAGATGGGAGTTTCATTGCCAGGAGAAATTGAATCCTCAAAATCCAGGATATACATGCATACTATACCTACATACATCATGATAAATCAAGACCCGGAGCCTCAAAAACAGCTTTCTTAATTCACATTTTTTCTCCTTTCCAACTACTTTTTTTTCTAAAGTCAACTGTCCTCTTTGCGACTCATTCTACAATGCTACAATCACTGCCTCCTGAAATTGTTGAATGCATTGTCAAATGCATGCTAACATTTCCTCCTCCTGATAATGAAGAGCTCGACACAATACCAAGTCACGATATCCACTTTCAGTCCTGGAACAAAATTTATCAGCGCCGCCATCTGTTTCGTCTGGCTCGCACTTGCAAGTACCTCAAGTCAGTTGTGTATCCAATTTTGTTTGAGAATTGGGCGTGCCATGAGAAACTGAGCCTCGGAAACGTCAAGGGACCTGATGATGACAAAATGCATGGTATAAACCTTGGTCGAGACCCAGAGGCGTGCGATTGCATGTGCGTGGATTGTTTCACAACATGGTATTTCATATCCAAGCCCTCTGACCACAAGTACAAGCACCCGGAGCTTTGGAATAGCAAGGCACGCAGCAATTCATTTGAGTACGACCCCAAGTTTTACCTCGTTGCTGGATACCGCGACATTCCAGAGAGCGCTATCAAGTACGTCAGGCACCTGGGCCTGTTGTTTAACGGTAACAATGTACTTCACTCCTTGCATCTACCAAGCATCTTGCCCAAGTTGACTTCCTTGAATCAGGTTACATTTCATATGGATGCCAATCTCGAGTCATATAGAAGCCCACTGGGCCAGGACTTTGCTCTTGACTTCTATGCTGTCATTCATCTTTTGCTCAAGTACAAGGGCAGTGGTCTTCGAGTCAACTTTTACCTGAAAGTCTCTCTTTTCTACGAACTCGCCTATACAGCTTTTTTCAATCGCTTTAAAAATGAGTGGAAAGCTTGGACCTCTTTAAACATTCACACCCTTGCGGTAGACATATCAAGTCCATACAGGATTCCTCCAAAACCGTTTGATGTTCCGGGAGATACTCTCAAAAGTTTGAAACAATTTTTCCGAGTCAATGAGGTTTTCGGCTACCCGGAGACTGGCGAGATGTTTAACGTGGCCAGCGACCCTGAAGGAATATACTCGCGAGGCCTTTTAAAAATAAAGTGGCTATGTTAACAGTCTTTCATTCTCCAGGATCTCTAATCTGTCTCGCTAGAGACGAGCTTGAGCCATCAGCCTAAATGTTTTATGATTAAAGAAATAAATTATACCAAAATTTTACTTCCAATTAAGCGGTGCTTTTGGGTAGATGCGACCTAAATATCAATTCAAGAAGCACGTCTTTGGATGTGACACTTTCTGGCCGGGGTTTCAACGCTGTAAGCTAAAAATTCAAAATATAATGGTTTAGAAATTCTTCTTTTAAGAACCGCTTTCCCACTCTTTTTTTCGGTTAATCCTCTTTTGGTCAATCCTCCTACAAAAAAACACAAATCAACGTATGCCAAGTTCCAATGCTGCAAACTCTACCTCCTGAGATTGTCCAACGCATCGTCAAGTGCATGCTAACTTTCTCCCCTCCTTCTGGTACCAAACTCGACACTCGCCCCGACAAAGGTGTACATTTGCAATCCTGGAACAAGATCCATGAGCGCCGCCACCTGTTTCGGCTTGCGCGCACTTGCAAGTACCTCAAGTCAGTTGTGGATCCAATATTGTATGAGACTTGGGCCTGTCACGAAAAACTTAGTCTTGCGGGAGTCAAAGGGCCTGAAGATCATCGAATGCATGGAATGAACATTGGTCAAGAAACTGATCCAATATCTTACGACATGAAGGTGCGTCCTTTCCCTACTTGTTATTTTATTTCTAAGCCTTGTGTCAACAGGGAAAGCTTCAGAAGAAAAGATGAGGATGCGCTTCGCGACATAGCTTTGGAGTACGACCCCAAGTTCTACCTTGTGGCTGGGTATGAGGACGTTCCCGAGAGCGCCCTGAAATATGTCAAACACTTGGGTCTTGTCATCAATGGCTATAATGCGCCTCATTACTTTCACCTTCCACAGATCTTGCCAAAGATGACTTCCTTGATCAAAGTTACACTCCATTTGGACGCTCACCTGAAAAAGGACGCCCCAAGACATGTATTCGGTTACGAGTATGCCATTGACTTCATGACCGCTATCCACCTTCTACTGAGGTTCAAGGGCAACTCTCTCCGAGTCGAGTTCATGCTAAACATCTCTCTTTACGAAGATGTTCCATACGCAACTTTATTCTACCGCTTTTTCAAGGAATGGAGCAACTGGACAAAGCTGAATGTCGATACTCTCGCGATCTGCGTGTCAGGTTCCATGAGAGGCACACCTGAACCTTTCACCAATAAAAACAAGGTTCTCAAGTTGAAGCGATTCTTCTGCGTCAACGAGTATGCATTCAACCCGATTACTGGTGAATACTTTGACTTTGGCTGCGCCCCTGAAGAGGACATTATTCACATGTTTGGCCATGGATCATACCATGAGCTTTGAGGGCTAACAAGCTTTGATCCTGCGGTTTACACCTTCAACAGCTTCCATTTGACGAATTTCAATAACTTTCAAGTAACGACCCCTCGTGTATTAAGTAGAAACAAGAAATAAAATAAATAATATTCGCTTTCATCCTGAGACTTAGAGCACTTGTCCTTTGGAGCCTCCAAAGATTAGTCTCTGGCGGAAGTCGCTATCCAGCTTGTCCTTTAAATAAATGCAGTTCTTCGTTTCGTTAAATACACAATATACGGTCTCATTATAGACCTTCTTTCCAATATATACACCCGTCTGTTTCTCCCTCATTTCGTCTTGTCCAAGACCGTTCCGTTCCTTACTGCTCAGCCTTGAGTGCCTGGACCTGCTCCAGCACCGTCTGCTGCTGCTGCTGCTGCTCCTGCTCCTCTTCCTCGCTCGGCGGTTGGATATTCAGCAGTCTAGCCTTCTCCTCCAGTCTCGCCCGCTTCTCAGCTCTCGCCTGTCGCATCCGCTCGACCTCGGCGCGGATCTCGACGGGGTCCTTGGGGATCTGGTTGAGGCGGGCTGGGTCAGGCTGGAAACCGGGGATGTTGAGCTTCTCGTGCGTGTCGATACCGACCCACACCATGGTTGCAATGGGGAAGGAGACGCAGAGTGCAAACTAGAAAAAGACGAGGTTAGTTACTGACTAGTATGAGTGTGGAGTGGTTCCGAGGTCCTGGGTGTCGACGGGGTTTGACGGGATGCGAAAAGAGGGGCGGAGGACTTACGCGGAAGAGTTCCAAGTTAGTGCCTTGAATCTGAATGTTGCGCATAAACCTTGGAAATACCATCTTGTGTCTATGTCTGTACTGTGCTTGTTGTCTTGTCGGTTGGCAATGTCGGAGTGTGAAGTGGACTGAGAAGGAAGCAGAATGGGCGAAGGTTTAGCTGGGACTTTTTTGCTTGGATTTGTGTGGGCTTACATAGGCTCAAATGTAAGGGAGGGTAAGCAGGCTTACCGGCAGCAACGTCGCGTTCCACTCAGGCAAAATGCCATGTTAAAGCATTTTAAAAACTTTCAAGTAGTTCATAAAGTCTCTTGATTGTATGTAGCAGCTTTTGAGCTAATTCTTGCAAGTACGGGCGTCTGTGCATAAGATTTGCTAAGACCCTGTAAAATTTAGTGATATTTGTGTAGCTCATAAAAGTCTGCAGCACTAAACTTTGTATACTCACATCACTATATATTTTGGCGCATACGAGAAATTTTTCAGCCTGTGGGCAAAGTCCCAATCGTGCTGACCGGCAATGCGCAAGATCTTTTCCCTTTCTCTCTTCTCTTTTATATTCAACCAATTTCCACGATTTTTCGTTTCATTCGAGCTTGTGTAATGTCTGCATCGCCCGTCGCAAAGAAACTCAAAATGGACTCTACTGCTACTAAGAAGATTGGTACTCACTCGGGCACCTTCCACGCCGACGAGGCCCTGGCTGTCTACATGCTCAAGCAGCTGCCGCGGTTCGCGGAGGCCGAGGTTGTGCGGTCGCGCAACATGGAGGTTCTGGAGGAGTGCGACGTTGTGGTCGACGTCTCGGGCAAGTACGACGGTGTCAAGTTCTTTGACCACCACCAGCGCGAGTTCAACGACGTCTACGGCGGCGAGTTCCAGACCAAGCTGAGTTCGGCTGGTTTGGTGTACAAGCATTTTGGCCGCGAGGTTGTGTCGGCCATTCTGAAGGAGGACGAGGCCAGCGACGTTGTGGAGGCTATTCACCTCAAGGTCTACAAGGATTTCGTCGAGGCCATTGACGCCAACGACAATGGTATCAACGTCTACGACGTCGACGCGCTCAAGCAGAACAACATCTCAAACAAGTTCGTCAACACCAACATCACCCTCCCCGCCGTCGTCTCCAAGCTCAACCCTCTCCCCGAGGAAGTTGAGGGCCCCAACGGCGGCGATGCGCTCTTTGACTCCCAGTTCAAGATCGCGTCTGAGCTCATGGGCTCTGCCTTCAAGGGCGTTGTCGTCAACCTCGCTCGCGGCTGGTTCCCCGCCAAGCAGGCCGTTGCCGCCGCTTTCGACGCCCGCACCAAATACGACGCCAAGGGCCGCATCATTGTCTTTGAAAAGTCCATCTTTTGGAAGTCCCACCTCTACGCCATTGAGGAGGCCCAGTCCGCTGGCTCGGGTCTTGAACAGGTCCTCTACGTCATTTACCCCGGCGGCCCCAACGACTGGCGCGTGCAGGCTGTTGGTCTTACCCAGTCCTCGTTCGAGTCCCGCAAGGCCCTGCCCGAGCCCTGGAGGGGCGTGCGCGACCAGGCCTTGTCAGACCTTACCGGCGTCCCCGACTGTGTCTTTATCCACGCTGCGGGCTTCATTGGCGGCAACAAGACCAGAGAGGGTGCCCTGGCCCTGGCCAAGCTTGCCGTTGACTTTTAATTTAATGAGTTGACAACTTGACATCAATTCAATCGGCCGGATTCAAACAAAACAAAACAAACAAAAACTTTATTTATTGTACCTGTAGTTAGAAAAACAAAACCTCACAAAGGGCTCACATACAAATAGAAGAAAAATTAACAACCATCAATCAATCTCTACGGCGGAATACATTTAGTTTGAATGAAAAAAAAACGACTTTTGTATTGGAGAATAAATATAGAAAAAGGAGGGAGGGGGACATGAGAAAGCAAAGTCGCGCCTGTGCTGGCGTCGAACAACATGAGAAATAAAACGGGCGAAAAAAAAAAAAGGCGACATAAACACAAAGGGAGCTATAAACATGAGAGGGGGGAGGGAAAGAAAAGAAAGCCCTCAAGCAAAAGCAATCTCTAATTTCGTTTTTCGTCTAGGCAGCGTAGGCTGGAGGAGGTGCAATAAAGACAGGGGCGTGGCGGCGCTTGCCGGCCTTCTTGTCCTTGTTGCCGTTGGCGTTGACAGCGGCCGACGACGGCGTGGTCACCTCAATGGTCGCAACGGGACGCGACGTCACGGGCGTCTGCGAGTCCTTGTGCGAGACCATGAGAGGTTGAGCGTTGGCAGTGGCAGCGCTGTAGTTGTTGTTGTTGTTGTTGTTGAACGACGCGGATTTGTGTTCAGATGCAGATGGTTTGGGGAGGGGCTTGCTTTCGATCTTGCTGAGCAGGGCTTGTGAATGTGGGACGGGAGTGGACTCGCGCAGGATCGACGTCGGGGGCTTGACGGTTTGTGTGTAGGCGGTGGAGGGGTTGGGCTTCGTAGCAGGAGCAGGTGCAGGAGCCTTGGTGGTCTGCTTGTGTTCGTCCTTCTTGCTGGAGTTGTTACTATTCAACTTGATGACTCTGCGTTTAGGAGTAGAGTGGGCATTTCTGAAATAGTTGCGCGACTGGATGCGTGCAATTTCGGCAAGCTCATTGACTCCACCAGCGACCTTTTGAATACTGTAAACACCGGCGTAGTGCTCCTCGCTGCTCTCCAAGTTAGCCCTGTAAACAGTCTCTGGTAACGAAGGCGTGAAGAGAGACAGCGTGCGTTGCGAAAGACCAATAGTGTTGATTTTGAGCATGTTGGATCTCGACAAGACGGGCATTTCGGGGTTGATGTCCATAAACATGACCTTGGCGGGGGTCGCGTTTTCGCCCTCGCACTTGTCGTCGTCATCAACACCACTTGAACTATTTTCAATGGCGCCCTTGTGCAACACCAATCCACCGTTGGGTGTCCACCGGTGCGAAAGTTTGTGCAGGATTGCGGGCAGCTCCTCGCGGAATAACGACCGGATTTGGTTTTCAATCTGGCCTTGTAGGAACCGCGCGATACCCGGTAACGCGTCAAACGTCGAACTGACTCTGATGCTCTGTAACGGGTCATTTCTGAATACTAGCGTGAGGCCCTTGGCCTTCGAAAACACGACAATAATGATTCCAGACAGTCGAATGTCTGAGAGGGTCAAGTTCAATGGAATGTCGAGTGGGGCGCTTGCACCCATGAACTTGGGCGTGCAGAAACTGGGCGCCGACATGCCATAGACCTTAAGCGGGTTGGCCTGGACCTTGGTGGCCAGCGTTATTGACGCCTCGCCGTTGTAGGTGAGCTTGAAGATACCCCGAAACATGTCGGCAGCAAGGTCTCCTATTTCCAAAATCTCGAGCTGTGGTGACTCTTCTCCCAGGTAGAGCTCCCGCACAACGATACGGTCGCTGAGAATCGGAGGCATCTTGCCCTTGTTGAGGGCATCTGTAAGGGTACTCCTGGCGCGCTCGTAAAAGTTCTCGTCGTTGAACGAGTCCCAATTAAATTTGAACGACATGGCGACGGCGGTTTGTTTGGCTTTTTCCGAGTTATAAAAAAATTACCTTGTCTGAGTATGTGACCATCAAGAAGAAGTAAATCTGGTTGAACAGGTGTAGAAAGACGTGCCGCTTGCAGACGCTGGTAGTCTGTTGTTGCTTGCTCTCCGTGAAGCGGTGGTCGTGATAGAGAGTACACTGATAGGCTGATGCAGGAGAAAGAAAAAAATTTTAGTGGGCTGACCTCCTGAGTGTGCGGTTTCGACGGCGGTGCCCTAAGAAATGCTTTCGAGTGTTGCAAGGAACGTCGGAATGAATGAGTGCGTGAGAAAGAGACGTGAGAAAAGCTCTCCGTTGCGCAAAGGGCGTGGGCGTGGGCGTGGGTTTATAAAGGGACAAGGGGGCAAAGGAAAGGAGTGGTGTGAGAAGTAGAAAGAAGACTTGGGACTGGAGGGGAGAAATTCGGAGGGACGGAAATGTGACCGGGGAAGAAAAAAAAAAAAAAAAAAAAAAATATTCGTCCAACTCGGGTTGGGCGAAAACAAACAAGTGCGAGACCGGACCCAAACACAAGATCTGAGTAGAAAAACAACAGTATGGATTAATTTTACACAAAACTCAACGGTAAATAGGATATAAGGAAATAAAAGTAAAAATCGTATACAGAAAACCAGGGTATTAAACAAAACAAACAAAAATAAAAGTATTAGATAAAACGAACGGAACGGAAAGAGCGTGTGTGTGCGGGTTTTTTTGGGGAAGAGGCTCAGAGAGCTTTTTGGGGAGGGTCGCGTGGACCGACTCAGTAGGCGCTGACCTCAGTGAAGCTGTCTCGGTTGCTTCGCTTGTCGTTGAAGTTGTCATCTGCGTCAGACTGATTGTCCTCCAAGATTACGGGGATATTGTTCGTGGTATTGCCCTCGTCCATGTCGTTGCCGTTGTCTTCCTCGTCGTCAACATGGTCGAGATTGAGCTCGTCTTGAAAGCCACTTGCAGGGATACCGGCCTCAGCAAGATCGGATGGAAGCAGCAAAGAAGAGAATCGCTTGTTGCTGTTGAGCATATCTCGGCGGGTAGGAGGTGCCAAGGTATTGGAAGTGTCGTTGGCATTGAGACTGAACGAAGCCAATGGAGACGAAGACGAAGGCTCCGAGGTAGCAAGGCGAACCCCCTGGTCGTCAAATGAAGGAACGCTCGGCACATTCAAAGGCACTGTCATGTTTTCAGAGTCTGCAAAGTCACTGCTAATGTTGCGAGACAGTGCATCCAAAGAACGCACGCTGCCCTCAGAATCAGAACCAGTCATGGTTTGAGGGGGTCTAGGAGGCTGCAAGGGCGTGTCGCCAATGAGACTCACTGGGATCTGGGGCAGCTGGGAAGGAAGAGGGCCGTCAGCATCGTCATCCTGCACCTCGGCAAAGATGCTGTCGCGGGAAAGCATCATGGTCTTGAGCATGGTCTGCATGGCACCAAGGTCGTTGGAAACGGAAGTGGCGCTGCTCGAGTTGGGCAAGAAACTCATGGAAAACACGATGGCCAAGTTGACGGCGTGCATGAGGTTGGTCTTGCCATGTTCAGTGACAAGCACAAGATGGTCAACCAAACGCTTCAAGAGGTTGTAGTTAGGGGGAGGAAGACGATGCACACAGCGACGCAGCATTTTGAGTCCATCGGCAGTATTACCCATGTTGCCACAGATAACAAAATCGACAAACAAGTCTGCAGTAAGCAAGGGCTCAGGGATTTCACGCAAGTAGAGCTTGAAACAGCCAGTCACCGTGTTGATGTCAAACCAACGGTCATCCTCCATGTTGACCTCTCCACCGGCGTCAAAAGCAGCCTTGAGTGCATTTACAGACGCCAGAGAACCAGGGATACGGTACAATCCAACTTCATCCAAACCTCGTGCCTCAATCTCATTGAGAAGAGTGTTGACAACGTAAGGGATCGCATTACCCTCGCGCTCGCAAACAATTCTGACAGGGACACCAAAGACCTTGGTCGAGGTAGGAGCCATGACAGCCATGAGAGCAGCATGCTTGTGCGCCTGCACCAGAGCTTCAACCCACTCATCTGCTTTAGAATCACTAGTGGACTGGAAAACAACGTCAGGACTGCCAGCAATCTGAATCTTGAACATGGAATGCTGTTCCCGAGAGGGCTTGAAATGCGAAATGGTGGCAGAAGCAAGGTTGATTGTCGTAATGTGCTTGAATCTCACATCACCCATATTGGCCAGGTCAGGAAGTTCATCAGGGTGCACAGTCTTCTCACCAGGAGGCACAAATCCACCCGCCAAAGCCATCGAAATGGGCCGCACAGACTTGAAGAATCCACCAAACCTGGAAAGACCACTCTTGCGCTCGGAGACCGTAGAGCTTGTAGAAGACGTAATGGAAGGAGGGTGCTTCTGGCTGCGCATGGTAGCCTTCTTCATTTCCTTTGTCAAGCGCTCAATGTTTTCACGCTGTCTAGCATCACGCTTGGTCTTTTCAATCTCAGCATGCACGTAGTGGCTGAAGACCTTGTTCTTGGCAGCGGACTTGGGGAACTCCTTCAACTCGCGAACAGCAGTATCACGGGCAGCACGTCGGTCAAGGTGGTAGAGACCCTTGATGGGGTTGACAATGTAAGAAATGCGGCGGCTAAAGTTTTGCATGACAGAGGGCTCCATACCGTTGGGGAACATGCCATCAAATCCTGGAACAATGTGCTTCATGTCTGAAATGTTGACAATCAAGTTGTAGGCATAACGACGCTTGTCAAAGTTAATCAAACGAGAATCGCCCACAGACATGTTGGGAACATAGCACACAATCTCGAGCATACGCTCAATGAGCCAACCAATACAAGGAGTAAGCGCCTTGGCAGTGCTAGTCTTCTTGAGCAGGGAAGCAGGTATTTCAGGAATGATGCCATCCAAAGTGTTGATCGAGCCCGAGAAGGAACCTCCAAATTGCTTGTAAATTTCCTTGGCAGCTTGCAACCAGGAGTTGGCAAAGCTTCTACTCTCTGGACGAAGGACAGCGGCAGAGATGGCAGACTCCAAGAACGCAGGAATATGAGGCGAAATCTCAGTCTTTTCATCCTGCTTCTCGTCATCAATAGAAAACAGCTGAAGATTGGACATGCGTCGCTTGATGATACCAAGGATCTTGAGAACAGAAGTCATGCGACCCACACGCTCATCCTTCTTGATGGTCGCTTCGCCGATCTGAACAGTAAAGTAATTGACCAAGTTGGTATGAAGACGGAAAAGCTCTCTAATGGGTCGTGGGAACGCAAACAACAATCTCTCTTCAGTAGAGTCGCGGTAAAGGGTCTCAAAGTATGTGAAAATGTCCTGAATTATAACATCATCCTCGTTGTTGGATTGAGGGTACCGGACATGGAAAAATCCAGTAACGTCAGCACTTTGCACTTCCAGGGACTCAAAAATCTCCATCCAGTCCTTGAGCTGTACCATGTTGAAGTATTCAGCAGCAACACAATCAATATCGTCAATGAATTGCTCCAAAGTTTGAATATCACCGTTCAATGGCAAGTTTGTAATCTTCGTGCCAACAGGGAACGAAGGTACAAGACGCTTAATGTCGACAGGGCGGTATGACTTTTTGATAAACAGCTTGCGCACCTTCTTGTGTAGAGCTTCGATAGTGTCGTAGTAAACCTTGTACTCCTCCTTCATGAGAGCGCCAGACTCCTTCCACGTTTGCAGCTCTAGCTCAAATGTCTTGAGAATGTTAAGGAACTGGTCGCGTGTAGTGAGGTTGTTGGCAAAATCAGCAAAGTATTGGAATACCCACAATTGACAAGCTTCCAGGATACCAATCTGAATCTGGGCAACTGTGCGCCAGTCAATGTTAGCAGGGTCTTCAGAGCATACAGGCTCCCAATTGGGGAAAACAAAGTCAGCAGGCAGCTCTTCACCCTTCTTGATCTGGTCGTGAAGCTCGCTGATTGAGACCGCCGCTGACTTGGCACCGACGAAACGGGCACTCAAACAATCAAGTAGAGCGCCAGGCGAGCAGAAACTTCTAAAAGTAGAAAGGAAGGTCAAGGTATGAGCGTCCATGTCAATTTGAATATTGGGCGGAATTGCATCGGTCTTGTTCTCGAGGGTGATGAGAGAAGAAAAGTCGTCGACACCCAAAACGAGAATATCAACCAAACGCTCCAAGTTCGCAGCCTTGACAACGACATTGACCGGCTTGGGCTCATCAGCTTGAGACAAGTCCACATTGTAGCGGTTTCCGGCAGTGAACTGAGCAGAGACGCGTCTAGACTTGGTGCTGCTTTGGCGCTTGACATTTTCAATCATGCTTGATGGGCGCGACGACTTGAGAGAATCATCTTCGAGGGCCTTGAGCACAATAGAATCGCGGACGTGATAGAGTTTGGCACCAACGTTAAGCACATCTCGCATGTGGCGCATGAGCCCGTGGCGGCTGGCATGTCGACTGACAAACTGGCGGCTGGGCAAATCGAGCTCAGAGTAACCGGTGGTCATGGCAGCTTCATCAGGAGGGAAAGTGAGAGACCGCTGGAGGTTGCTGCTGTTGGCAATGGAATTGCTGGAAGCCGATGAAATCATGTGCTTTTGATTTGCAATAGAGCCTGTGCGGAAAGAGTCGCCACTACGCGACGACGACGGGCGAAGCGTTCTCTTTGGGTTACCATTGAGAGCGCCACTAGCGGCAATCAACACTGGCTTGGCAAACAAATTGTACGACGGGATGGTAGTAGTGAAAATCAAGGGCAGGTACGCTCCGGTACTCAGCGGAGACCGTTGGTTGAAGTGGTGTGGGAGGTACTGTCCAGAAATACTAGGTTCGACCTCCAAAGACATTTTCAAGACAGTCTCGGGGTGTAAAACAGGCGCCTCAAAATGATGCGAGAGAAGAGCATAGAGCAATTTCTGCACGATCGGGATTGATTCAGGAAGAGGATCAAATGAATCATTTTGAGGTATTTGTTCCAAATAAGAATCCCATCTCTCAAAGGCTGTGCGTATGCTGTTCAGTCTGCCTTCACACTGCTTGTAGGTGGAACCTTCTTGGAATTTGACACATAGATCTCCAAAGAACGGAACTACCCGCTCCTTGGGGTACGTAATGCCAATGCCTTGGGGAGCCAGTACGTGGTAAGTTGACTTTCGAGACATGTCCGAGATCATCAATCTTCGCTCGAGATCAAACACCACAGGTGCCCATTCACGAATAACGCGGTCACGAATATCGTTATGCACATAGCACCAGGTGCCACGCAAGCGGAGCACAGGCAGAGAGCAGATAACGGTAGCAATGGATAGCCAACCAACCATGTCACCGCAGTTCTTCAAAGAGTTACCAAGGTTGATCCAGTAGGTAAGCACTTTTCCGCGAACAGCATTGTCAATGCGATGAATGGTGTTGAAAAGATGGTCAATCAACAGACCGCCCAAGAAGTGAATATTTGTAGAATCAAATACAAGAGGCGAGTGCTTGTTGTAGTTGTACTTGGTATTAAATAGTAGGGCAATATCGGTTGTTGGCGACCAATCTCTAGAAAAAGCAAGATGGAAGTGATAGATTTGCTTTGCAAACGTTTCTACACTAATGTCGAGAATGAGATCAGGAGGGATGGCGCCAGGGAGTTTGGTGGTTGCCATTGAGATGGGGGCCGTGCTGTTGACATTGGTGTAGTGACTCGAGTTGGAGGTGCTTGGTTGACTGTTGGCGGTTTCGATGCGGTTTAAAATGTAATGAAGACGGTCAGACGCAGACTCGCTGAGGTTGGGCTGGATGCCGCTCCACATCATGGAGTCCTGGTGAGTGGCATAGGATAGTAGCTCAGTCATGGACTTTTGCTTCATAAACACAGACATTTTCAGGTCCGTTGCTACTGAATCGTCGTGATACGACACTGACTCCACGAGTCTCATGAAGACGCTGAAAATTGTATTGTCCAGCAGCATGCCAGGGAAGTTGTCCTGGATTGTCTCCACCACTAATTGCAGCCTTTGCACGAGCTGGTTAGGTGCCGAGTTTGATCGAGACGACGTCGACGTGGAGGACAGATTGTAGTTTGCCGAGGAGAAGGGGATTGAAGAGGCATTTGAGCCAGAGTATGACACGCTCGTAGAGTAAAGAGTGAGCAGGTCGATGGCCACAACCATGTCAGTAAGGAGGGGTAGAAGAAGGACTGATGTCTTTGCAAACGTCGCGCTTTCACCAAAGAGAATAGTATGGCAAATCGCCTCGTCGGACCCGCCAACGATTCTACCTCTATCATTGTATTCTAAGTCTGGGTGAGGCTCTACACCCTTGTAGAAAAGTCGAGGGCCCGACGGTCCAGAGGGTTTGGACGGAATAGACATGTGAGACATTAGTGTTGAATTGGAAGACATGATGCGTTTATGGTTTCCACTAACGCTGCCTGGGGCTTGTGGCGGAACGCTCAGAGAGGTCTGCTGCAGAGGGGCTTCAAAATCAAAAGCCTTAATGCTCAGATCAGAGGGGGGCTTGTACAATTTCAAGTTTCCATCGCGCAGCACTGCTCTCACTAGTCGCCATTGTTGGTGTGAAGACGTGCCGGTGGCGGCGTTTGCAAAGTTAGACAGCGCAGAGCTTGAGAGTGCGAAGCGGTTCAGCCAGTCCTCCTTCCTTGTGCCGCGTTGTTGTTGCTGCTGTTGTTGAGGGTTGTCATTGTACGAGTCTTTCGTCGGTTGTCTGACAAGTGTCACGTCATCTGCGCCTTGAGTAAACGACGAAGGATTCGGTGATGGCGATCGCGAGGACGTTGGCGGCGTATGTGGTCTAAGTTGTGGCACTGGCGCCTTTGAATCGGGCATAGTTGTGAGGCCTGCAGTGAAAAGAATTAGCAAAGAGTTCACTTGGGTGGATAACGGCGATACATACCTGAAGCCAAAGGCTGTGCTGGCGGTGTTGTGGATGGGGGAAGAGTATTGAGGGAAGAATGCACTTGACTCTGATTTTGAACAGGACTATGTTAAGGGGGTCGAAATTAGTTGACTGGGTCTAGAACTGGGGGAAAAAAAGACCAGGCTGCTGTTGGGCTTGATTGAATGCAAAGGAACGGAAATGCGGGTAGCAAAAATAAAAGGACAGAACGATAAAAAAAAAAAAAAAAAAAAAAAA
>JAJMHN010000027.1:0-102318 GCA_030566025.1 Geotrichum cucujoidarum | reverse complement strand
CACGAGAGAGCAGGAAAAAATAAGGGCAGAATCAAAAAATAATAAACCCAATAGCCTCAGTGTATAAAATAAAGAGCACGCGCGTGCGCACGCGTTGAATCCCGAGTCTGACAGGGAAAAAGACGCGCAACGACTTGCAAAATGTATTTTCGCAGTGCGCTGCCAGCAAGTATTTCACACTGACAGGGCATCGGAAAATCGACTTGACACGCGGGCTCTCCTTAGACAAAGAGGCCAATGAGGGAAATAAGGCAAGTGGGGTCGGGAAGAAGAATTATTGTTAGTATACTTACGCAAAGGAGGAAGAGCCGGTTGGAATGGGCGAGTCGTACGTTGTGCTAGGGATGGCCACCACTGAGCGAGCCCCGTCCTGGGGTGGAGTGGACGACGTAAAGCCGCTGAGGGTGTTGCTGTTGTTGAGGTGTGGATATAAAGTCTCAGTGTGCTCAGGCGTGCCCGATGGTGACGATGGTGTAGACTCGAAAATGTTGATGGCAGGGTTGAGCGACGCGAGGGTTGGAGAGAAGGAGAGGTTGGAGTGGATGGAGGTGGTGCGCGTGTATTGGGGAGAGGTGTACTGCGCCGACTGTTGCTGCTGCTGTTGCTGTGGGTGTGGTTGATCCAACCGAAGGTCGTGATCCCGGTCCTGCTGGGACGAGCGGTTGAAATCAAAGTCAAGAACGGGCGGGCCATTACTCGAGGTAGTGGTAGCAGCAGTTGCAGTGTTGGACGCCTCCTCGTTGGTAGCGGGTGTAGACGCCGACGGATCTGTAGGCTTGTCAGCGGTGGTAGCGGCCACCGCAGGGGCTTTATTTGCAATCGTCGTCGAATCCAGCGTACTGTCTACTGGCGGCGGTGGAGGTGCCCCGTCCATCATTTGCGAAAGCGCGAGTCCTGCCAACGACGACTCCAAACTGTTACTTTTGCGGTGCTGTTGCTGTTGCTGCTGTTGCTGCTGCTGGCGAGAGTTACTGTGCGGTTGTGGTGGAATGCCCATGCGCTTCATTTTAAGCACGGCCGAGGAGGTGGACGATATCGACAGGGAATGACGTTTCGAGTGAGAGTGCACTGACGACTGCGGTGACGAGGACGAGTCGTTGAGCTTTGGAGAGGTAGTGATACTAGCACTGCGGAGCGGTGTTGTTTGAAGGTCGGTCGATTTGCCTTGCAATAAGCTTTCGACCTTTTCTCGTTTCGACTGTGAATCGAGGCCAAGCGAGCCGACTGCTAACGAAGATTTCGGTAATTGAGGCGACCGCTGTTCGTGGTCGGTGCTTTTTTGGCTCTGGTGACGAGCCACTGCAGTGTCTATCGAGTCCTGTCGCGTTTGAGCAGGGTTGGTTTGGGTTGATGGTGATTGTCGCTGTGCAGTGGCCGAAGCGGTAGTAGCAGCTGAAGGAGGATCTTGTGAAGACGAGGTTGCAGTGCTAGCGGCTTTGGAATGCGTAGAGTTTGTAATCATTGTCGGCGGCGGCGGGTGTGCCTGGGCAGACGACGAGACGCTCGCCGAGCTGATGTTTGCCGACGAGTTGTCGAAATGAATCGAGTTGTTTCTTTTCTTCTTGCCTGGCCAACGCATTTTCAATGTATATTAAAATGGCGGGTTTTCTCTGTACTGAGTCTATCTGAGAGAAGGGTATTACTGGGTTGTACAAGAATGCTGTATAAGTCGGGAAGCAGTTCCGTAAGGGCCGTTGGTGAAGGAAGGGAGGAGGGACGGGAAGAAAAATGAAATTGAAGGTTGAGTAAATTAGGAGGGACGAGAGTTCAGGCAGTGGTTAATTTTTGAGTACTAAATCTGTTGATAAACAAGAACATTAACTAGGTAACTACGGCAGCTATGGATGGAGCGTATATCGTGAACTGGCAGTCTAGTAAACACATGAAGCCAATGGGTTGAGACTTGATGATATTATCAAGGGCCAATGTTGCAAGAATGTTCAGTGTATTATCATTGATGGACTTGAATAGAGTTGCGTAGTGAACTCTCGAGGGTGGTGCGACTGTTCCGACGCGTGAATAATATTATTATCAAGCAGTAACTACAGCCAAATGCTTCTTCTCGAGCAACGAACGGCCAGCTCAGCGCAAACGGCGTGGCGGTTTGGCTGCTTGTGCGATCGTTGGAGGAGTGTGCTGCTGCTTGAATGACCCTGGCACGAAATGCTCGTTTAGCGTGCATTGGGCATGTTTCAATTTCTCATAACCCGCGCCTAATGCTGGCCTGGCCCTGGGAGCCGCAGGTAAAGGGCCATCAGCAAACCAGCACTACTACGATGCCCACACTGAGCTCTGTGGTCTTTAGTGACTGGCACTGTGTGTTCTCTGATACCACTCTCGTCGTTTGTTCCAAGTCTTGGTCTTTCAGGCTGAAGCGGTGATTCTTGTGCAGAGTCGATTTAGCGCCCATAACTTTTGGAGTCTGGCTGGCAAATTAACGTGGAATGCGGTAACTGCCACAGCAAGGCAAAAACCCAAGCAAAAACCCAAGCAAAAACCCAAGCAAAAACCCAAGCAAAAACCCAAGCAAAAACCCAAGCAAAAACCCTTGCTGATTCCAAGCCTGCGCTGGAAACTTGAACTTGAGCTTGAGGGATGATGTCAGTGGGCCTTTTGGTTATAGGTGCGCGCGGATACTTACATGCGTGCGTGGGCGTTTTTTACGTGTTTATTTTGCTTTTGATGGGCGACATAAATAAATCAGATTCATCAATGCGCACGTATTAGATAACTGCTTATATATAATTAATAAGCAGATTACATGTTGATGACAAATGATGTATAAGCAATTAGGCGAATTGGCACGAGTTTGGACATGTGGAGGCCAAATTGTCTGGGGGAACTTAAACTTCACCGTTTTTTCTGAATTGAACCAAGGCCTGATCTATCAATCAATGCCCCTATAAATACACGCAGTAAAAAAAACTCAGGATAAGATAAAAACTCCAGCGCAAGAAAGAACCCAAGTGGAGCCTTGGACCCCAAATCCATCTTCGTAAGTCAGGACAGAGCGGCATCTATTTGGCTCTCTAAGTATGCTCCCAACAAGCTCAAGCCCTCGGCGACACTTAACATACACTGTCAGAAAACACATGTAGGGCAGTTGGACGTGACTTCACCGTCAATAATTTGGTTTTTTATCGCAGTTTGGTTCTCGTCGAATAGAAGAATATAAATACTGGTGTATATCCTTCTTCATTCCTATCTGTCTGTGCAATCAATCAATCAATCAATCAATCAATCAACTGATATATCCAGTTGATTTTTTCTTTTTCCCTTCTTCCTTCTTCATCCAAACCATGCCTGCCGTTTCATTTGTTATTTCCGAGGTCTCCTTCGACGCAGCCCAGGTCGCTGTCAAGTTCGCCTCGGGCGAGACTGCCAAGTTCCACCACATCTGGCTGCGCGACTCGTGCCAGTGCGCCGAGGACTACCACCCGCAAACCAAGCAGCGGCTTCAAGACACCTTTGCCATCCCCGAGGACATTCACCCCAAAACCGTGCAATTAATTGACGGTGGAGATAAGGTGAAGGTTGTGTGGGAGACGGAGGATGCGCATGAGTCGGTGTTCACGAGAGACTGGATCGTGCTGCACTCGTACGACCCGGTGCTCGTCACGGACAAGACTGAGGAGATCCCGCGCAAGTTGTGGGACTCGCAGCGCATTTACAAGGAATGGCCCGCTGTCGATTTCTCTGCCGTCATGGACACTTCCAACAACGACAAGGGCGTCGCCGACTGGGTCCTCAAAATCTACCAGTACGGATTCTGCATGGTCGACAATGTGCCCAAAACCCCCGAGGACACGCAAAAGCTCATTGAGCGGCTGTCCTACATCAAGCCGACGCACTATGGCGGGTTTTGGGATTTCACGGCGGACTTGGCCAAGAACGACACAGCTTACACAAACTTGACCATTGCGTCGCACACGGACGGGACTTACTGGAGCGATACGCCCGGGTTGCAGTTATTCCACATGCTGCACCACGACGGCACCGGCGGCGAGAACATGCTCGTTGACGCGTTCAAGGCCGCCGAGACCCTGAAACGCGAGTCCCCCGAGGACTACGCTGTGCTGGCCCATACTTGCATCCCCGCGCACAGTGCGGGCGAGGACGACGTGTGCATCACCCCAGCCATGCCCATGCCCGTTTTCACCCACCACGCGCAAACGGGCGCCTTGACCCAAGTCCGCTGGAACAACTGTGACCGCAGCATCATGGACCAGTGGCGGTCCCCCTCCGACGTGCCCAAGTTCTACAAGGCGATTCGCCATTGGAACGACATTTTGACCCGCAAGGAGAATGAAATCATTGTGAAACTAAAGCCCGGTGAGTGCTTGATGTTTGATAACTGGAGGGTGCTGCATGGCCGAGTCGGGTTCACGGGGAACAGACGCATGTGTGGGGCGTATATCAACAGGGATGATTATATCTCGAGACTGAGGTTGCTCAACATTGGCCGCGAGGAGGTCATTCGCACTTTGTAACCAGCCCCGTATAGGGAGAAAAGATGTTTTTATATATAGGAAATGAAAAATAACCTCAGATGAATTGCAGACTTGATTGAACGACTTTCAATATCTAAACTAGTTGGTTGCGTGCTTGCTTGCTGTTTTAGTCTGACAACTGTTGATTGAAATTCATGTCCTATTACCATCAATTGATTTCAAGCCAGTAGTAGTTTATCGATTGTTATCTTCACTATGGGCACAACCGAACCAAGACCAACATCAACTTTCAATTGTCCCCTTCTCATTATTTGCATCATGATGGATCATGGATGCTTGCTTGCTTGCTTGCTTGCTTGTTCCTGTGGGCATTTGTATTGATCAATGAATGATTTGGTTTATGATTGTAGTTTACTTTACATTTGGCATCATGTATACCGTTTCATGATTGATCATTTTTGAATGGGAAGATTGATTTACCCCGGATTTTGGGCATTTGTTCTCCCGATTGTTCCGAGTTCCGTCTTTTGACATAGGCACCTTCCCCAGACTTTTTTTTTTTTCTTTTTTGTTTTTTTCGTCTTCAATGCTTGATTTCAAATCCTGAACTATTTCTCTTTGAATAGTGTTTATCCATCTGTTGGGCCCCTTGCTTGTTACAATCGCGACAACAGCCAAGCCGCAATCATCATCAATCTCAGTACTTGAGTCCCCCCAAGTAAGTAACTAAGTATCTGCTGCAGTGTAGGTCTACCACTCTAAAGAAAGAGCCAAGTAAATCAAATCATCAAATTCAAAATTTGATTTTTCATGTCAGACCCAGGTTTTGAAAAACACAGCCAGTTCCTGTGGCTGCTGCTTGGTTTGTGGGTTTGTTTTGATCTGGCGCTTTTGCAAAGCTTTTGACACTGTTAATGCTTTTGCAAGTACTACAAGTACTACAAGTACTACTTGTTGGACCTTGTTTTCACAAACGCAGAATCTTGTATTCTCTGCGTCTGCGCATCTCAAAAGGTGGCTCTTTAGTTGACGAACTACTGAAGTATTATTAAGTAGTCAAGTACTTTTGGTTGTGGAAAAAGGGATTTTTTTTTTTTTAAGTAGGTAGACTGTGGAATACACTGCACTGGTCTGTGAGTTACGCCAAGATCTTGCAACTTGGCTAACTTGGTGTTTTGATGGGAAAATCCGGGGAAGCTGCCAAACCTTACTTGGGTTTAGGGCCAGGGGTTGCATCCTGACTAATCACAAGTAGCACAATTCTGTAATCAAATGGGGGTGTCCTAATAGGGTAATGCGCAGCTACCCCGCTTCTCGTTTCTTGTTTCTGTTGCAACTTGCAATCAATCAATAGTTACGCGAGGTTTCATGGGCAAGTCATAGTCAGCACTTGGTAAGCAGCACAGTAGTAGCCACAACGTCACGTTGGCCTTTTCTTTTGAAGTTCACGGCTTTGAGTCCACTCTGAGAAAAAGGTCTCAAGGCAGGGCAGAGCAGGGCCAGCAAAGGCTTTGGTCACGAGTTTGTCGTTTGGTTCTGGTTCAACCAAACAACAAGTGGACACGCAGGAAAAGAAAAGTTCATGCGGTGACTTCATAGGTGTTTTGTTATAAGCGCAGGACTGGACTGGACTGGACTGGACTGGACTGGACTCTGGACACTGGGCTGGTGATGATGATCTGTCCTTGTTGAAAGCCCTGGACTTGGACCAAGTTACCCAAGTCCTTAGCATTGATGATGGTAAATTTTGGCTGAAAAAAGGACGCTCAGAGACAGCCCTTGCGTTTCTTTTATTGCTAATTTTTTTGTGTTTTTTTGGCGTGTCATGTGCGCGCTGACTAACAATTAGTACCACTGTTTACTCATCACATTTTTATAGCCACCCCGCGGTTTTCCTTTTTGGCCCGAACTGGGCGTTTTGCTTGATTTTTTTTTGATTTTTTTTGATTTTTTTGATTTTTGTAATTTTTGATTTTTTTTTTTTTTTTTTTTTTTTTTTTTTTTTTTTTTTTTTTTTTTTTTTTTTTTTTTTTTTTTTTTTTTTTTTTTTTTTTCTGGTTTTTTCCCTTTTCTTCCCTTTTTTCTTCTTTTTTTTTTCTGCCATTTCGCCCGTCTTTTTCAATCCTTTCGAGTCCAGTTCAGTCTAGTTTATCTCAGTAAAAGCCATTCAAGTCACCAAATCACAGCCCATCTCCATCACCAACTCCTACGCGACTCGTTTCTGGATCTGACGCATCCCACGGCGGCCAAACATTCAGCCAGTTCAAAACAGGTGGAAGAAACGACAAAAAAAAAAAAATAATTACCACTTCCCCAGAATTCTATTTACTCATCCACATCCAACACCACCACCACTAAATAAACCATCTAAAATATCATCTCCATCATCACTATCCTCCCTTTAATGACCCTCCATCGATCCAAGTAGCTGCTTGACCACGCCCCCAATCATCTCAATCAACATCAGCAGCCTTTATAAAACTCTTTTTTGACTTCCACAACCTCAAACACCCACACACCCCAACACTTTTTTTTCAAACCAGTTCACGACGCCCTCTTTCTAATGACAACCAACGCGCAATCCGCTGCTGGCCAGGATTTACACCTTCCATCACCAGCCATGACTTCCTCTAATACTACCACCACCACAAAAAAACCAGTATTAAATGTCCAGCCAACAATCTTCCCGCCAAACATGCCTGCCCCCACTGAGCAAATCCCGGCCAAGTCCTCAGTCATCAAGACTGACAAACCTAGACCCCATATTTGTCTCACCTGCACGCGCTCCTTTGCCCGCCTCGAACACCTCAAGCGCCACGAGCGCTCCCACACAAAGGAAAAACCCTTTCAATGCCCCGTATGTGAACGCTGCTTTGCCCGCAGAGACCTCTTGCTTAGACACAAGCAGAAACTGCACGCGTCGTTTCCTGAAACCCCAAAAGTCCGCACCGCCGTCAAGCGCAAGTCCACGGCTGCCCCCAAAAACGTCAAGAGCTCCAAATCGTCGAAACCGTCACCCCCAGGATCGGAACCCGTCCGCCAAAGCCCACTCCCAGCTCCAACCGACATGTCGCCCCCAAATACACACGGCCTTGCTGATACTGTAAGTAACCATCTTGGGTGCACACTTTCATGCTAACTTGAATAGAAACTCGACAAGTCCTTCCGCGAACCCTCGGAAGCCGAAAAGCGAGCACAACGCATGCGTGCCGCCTCATTTTCTGCCACTTCCTCTACCTCGTATTCCTCATACAAGGATATCGCGCAAATGAACACGAGCCAAGCGCCCTCCGGCCCCACAGAGGTTGGCTTTGCCACCCCCCAGCTCATGCCCACCAACCTCAACGACTCGGACATTCAGCTCGACGAGCTGTTCAACGCCACCGATCCGCTTTTCATCAACCCCCAGCTGCTCGACCCAAGTGTTGACAATTCATTCTTTCCGGGAGAACTCTCTGAGTTCAACTCGGGCAGTACTACCACGCTCGACACGGCGGCAAGGCGCCACGGAAGCATGCAGTCCAGCACCGCCACAAACCAGTCCAACTATGAAGACTCGGTGAGCCCCGGCAATTCAAACTTCTTGGACTACTCGTGGCTTAATGCCATGCAGGACTCGGGTCCCTTGAACTTGAACGGCGGTGCTGCTGGAACTGCTGGATCGCCACAAAAACCAGTCGACCCCTTGGCCAATCACAACAATCACAATAATAACCACAACAATGAGTCTTCGCCGTCGTTCCAGGACCCCTTGAATCCAGACATATTCAACAGCAACTACTTTCAAAACACAAACGCCAACGGCGATGTCGACTTCTCCAACATGTTTTGGGACCACGACAAGCCCCAGCAGCAACAGCAACAGCAACAGCACCAGCCACAATACCAGCCACAGCAACAACAACACCAATACTCGGCAAGCAGCTTGTTTGACAACAAGCCCTCCAAAGCCCAAACCGCGCCGCTCAAGTCGTCCTACGTCATTACCCCCCAACTCCGTCTCCACATTCTCACCACCATTTCCAACACCTCTTCCTCGTTTGCCTCGAACCAACACCCCCAGCTCCCCTCTACCCCCGAGCTCCAGCTATACATTGACGCCTACGCCACGCACTTTTCGCCGCATTTACCCTTTCTCCATCATAGCCTCGAGTTTACCCAGGAGAATGTGCCGCTCGTGCTGAGCATGGCCGCGATTGGCGCGTTGTACTTGTCGGAACGAACGCATTCAATCAATATCTTTGAAATCTCGCGGTGCTGTGTGAATGCGTACCTCGAGTCTCGCCGCGAACGCAAGCAGGACCAAAAGGACCACGAGGTCACACCGCTTTGGCTTGTCCAGGCACTGCTTCTTGGCGTCATCTACGGCTTGTTCCACGAAGATTCCCTCGCAAATGAAATCGCTGTGGCCCAAATCAATGCCGTCATTTCGTTGGCCAAGTCTGCGGGCTTGCACCTGCCCCCACGCACGTTCATCCCCGTCCCCGATCCCAACTACTCAACGGTAGAAAAGAAGTGGAACTATTTCATTCTTGTCCAGGAACGGATTCGCACCATGCATGTTGTCCACATTGTGTCGAGTTTGTTGGCCACTGGGTACAATGTCCTGTCTCCGTTGAAAAACACAGACATTCGGTGCGGCTCGCCCTGTGACGAGAACCTGTGGCAAGCCGTGACTGCTAATGACTGGTGGACGGCGTTGACCGTCAAGGAGTCTGAAGGTTCGTTGAGCAACGCTGTAGAAGGACCGGACTTTTTGGACTGTTTGCGACGACTGCTCAGTGGTAACACACTTGTGGGCGAGATCCCGCAGTTCACGCTGCTGACGCTCATTTGTGCTATCCATCTCGATATCTATGAGAAACGGCTCGAGTACGACCAGCACCAGCGGTCGTCCAACTCAACGTCTCCCCTGACTGACGATATTTTCCAAAAGCTTGAGGAAGAACCCGGCAGTGTGTCCTCTGACCAAGGCAGCGATACCGTTGTTGCTTCGGTTGGTTCTCCCAACGAAAGCCGTGAGGCAATCTGGCTTGACCGCGAGAAACGCCGCGTGGAAGCCATCCTACGCGCGTGGGAAACCACCTGGTCGCTGTCCCCCCATGCCTCTTTGATTCCTAGGTCGATTGAAGGTTCGCTCATGTCTGACTCGATCCCCATGTCGTCGTTGGCACATGTACGGCTCTACCTTGACCTGCGCAAGACCAAGGAGTGCTTTTGGAAACGCGACTTTGCCGGCATGGGCCGCGAGCTCGACATGCTGGCGGCGCCTGTGCTTTACGACGTGCAGGTCGGCACCCGCAAGCAATTCAACACGTTACTGGAAGCAGCCTCGTACGCGGCAGACACGATTTCTCTGTGGGAGAAACACTCTGCGCGGTGGACTTTGCAAGCCACGGCCTCGCACACGTTTATCCACAACGTGGTGGCGCTCTTTGACTGCGCGCTCATTGTCAGCGAGTTTTTCTACCGGCTGGAAAAACGTGACCAAATGACGTGGGCCGAGGACGAGAACCAGTTGGTGTCACGACTGCGCAAGATTTTCTACCGCGTGTTTGACGTGCTCTCGTCTCGCACGGAGACAAACTACCTCAACACCAACAACGCCAACAACGGCGGGCGCAAGAACCACGCGGCGGATCTCTTGTTTGTCGACACCCAAAAGGAGCTCATGCAGCCCCTCAGTCTCATGGCACTGTCTGCGGTGCGCAAGATTCTGTGCACAATCAATATCTGGCCGTTTGCGCTGACAATGAGCGATGCCCTCAAGTTCCGCATGGACCAGATTGCGGCCAACGCGACCAACTCGAACTCGCTCGACAATAAGGCTATCTACGTTCACAATTAGCTTGTCGCTGGAGCGAGCGAATTGATTTGATGGGATGGAAGGAGGATTATGGAACAAAAAATATGATTTTGGTTTTTTGCTTTTACTTTTTTTTTTTTTTAATGGTTTTACTTGAAAGTTTTTTTATAGTTAGTTTTTAGTACGTATACGAATTTATAACGAAATGTCCCTGTCACTTTTTTTAATACCCATCATGGCCTTGAGAGTTCTTGAACCTGGATTTGATGATTGATGAATGCTGGCTTGAGGAGTGAGTTGTTTGGGTTGACTTTTTTCTGTTCATGGCCGACATCAATGGACTTGTCAACTCGGCAACCTTATTACTTAGAAGAATCTCAACTCGGCCTTTCTCTCCCTAGAGTCCTTGACCGCCGTCTTTGCCATCGTTTCTTGAAAACGCTTTTCGTTCGTTTCTTCGGCCAGTGCTTGCTTAGTCAACCGGCCCCTCTTCTCTGAACTATGAGCAAATCCATTTTTTTTTGCCTTGTCCCCTTTTCTTGATTCCCGTTTCCCATTCAATCCCAGCGCCAAAAAGAAAACCCGCCAAAACCGCCTTTTTTTTTTCCTCTTCTCTCTTTTTCCCTTTCTCGACCAACAACAGTTGAACCAACCAACAACAACAGCAACAGTCCGATAGG
The DNA here is from genome assembly GCA_030566025.1 of Geotrichum cucujoidarum. Classification (NCBI taxonomy): domain Eukaryota; kingdom Fungi; phylum Ascomycota; class Dipodascomycetes; order Dipodascales; family Dipodascaceae; genus Geotrichum; species Geotrichum cucujoidarum. The sequence continues at coordinate 91,381 of JAJMHN010000027.1, read as the reverse complement.
ATTTAGACAACACTCGCGTATACCACAGACAAAGATAACAATGGCTTCCAAGTTTGCACGATTCTTGAATTCGGAGACGGGTCCCAAGACCATTCATTTCTGGGTAAGCAGACGCAGTGACTCAATGATACACCGTCAACAAACACCCCTTCCATCCAAACGCAGCGAACGAAGTAGTAGAGCGGAAATGCTAACGCAAAGGACTAATGGCGGCATTATTGCCCGCCAATTTATTTTTCATGGTTTATTTAGGCTCCTGTCATGAAGGTACGTATCCACCCCATTCACCCCGCCCGGCCCGCCGAGTCCGTACTAACTTTGTTATCCCAGTGGTCTCTGGTCATTGCCGGTATCAACGACATGAACCGCCCCGTCGAGAAAATGTCCGGCACCCAGCAAGTCGCCCTCCTCGCTACCGGCGCCATCTGGACCCGCTGGTGCCTCATCATCAAGCCCAAAAACATCTTGCTTGCTTCAGTCAATTTCTTTTTGGGCGCGGTCGCGGGGTACCAAGTCGTGCGCATTTATAATCATGAGCGGGAACTGGGGTACTCGACAGGGGATGCGATTCTGAACTTGGTGAGACAAAAGAAGCAGGAGCAGCAGGCGCCAAAGATTGAGGCGGCGCCTGTGGCCGTCGCTGAGGGTAAATAGACGGGGAAAATCAAAAATACAAAAGCGACAATAAAAAAAAAAGAGGTGTATTTATTATGAGTATTAATGAATCGTTTGAACATGCATTTCCCTTTTGACGGAGAAACAGTTAGGCAGTCTTGGTTGGTTGGTAAGTAGATGGATTTGTAGAGAGAGAAAAAGGAACAAAAATGTATTAATACAAAAAACAAGAAAAGAACTAGACAAATTTGAACAAGAATATTAAACCACAAGAGAAGCGCTGTAATGGTAAAGAGAATAAAAAAAAAAAGAGAGGTTGAATAAAAAAAAGACCGATCTGGACATGAACAATGGACATGGACCGGGTGGGATATGATATAATAGAAAGTTTACTTCCACTGATTGTAACCAAGCATATCCGACTCTGCGTCAGAATGCTCATGGCGATGGTCATGCAGTTGATGATGATGTCCGCCGTCGCCATGACTGCTTCGACCAGACTTGCTCGTTTCGACGCTGGAACCGGGTGCGGGGCTCGCAATCGACTTGGCGTTGACGGACGATGTCAGTGAAGACGACGTCGGCGGTGGTGGCATGGACGAGGGTGAGTCAGCTGCAGCGACAGCAAGATTCCGGCCCGGACTACGTTTGGAAGAGCGCAGCAGGGATGGTCCAGCGGACAGCGGGCTCGTTTCGTGCTCAGAGTAATTGGCGCGGTGGGGTTTGACGGGCGTAGTGGGAGACTTGGGGCTGTCGTTATCACTATCACCGCCAAAGAATTCAGAGCTGGCGTCCTGCTGTTGCTTCCCGTTTGGCTTGCCGTCCAGTGTCTTGTTGTTCTCGTCGAGCCGGTCTTCATTGTCCGAGTCGAACGACGTGTCATTGTCGTTGGACTGGCCATACGACGGCAGAATGCTCTTGGACGGCAGAATACTGAAAATTCCCTGGCCTGTTGACCGTCTCACGACCTTTGGCGGTTCAGCACTAGCCTGCTTCAACGTCGATGTCGACGCCTTGTTTGACGAAGACTGGATGCTTGACCCCTTGATGGTAGTGCTGGATGACGCTGTTGTCGGGGTCGCTTGCGTCGGGTTCAAAAACCCCGAAATCGCTTCCACAAACTTGCCCTTGCGCGAGCTGTTGTTGTTCTTTGTAGCCCCTGCTGCAGCCAACGTGGATTTGGTGGCTGTTCCCTGGTCAAAATCCTCATCTTCTTCCTCAGCGGGCGCAAATGGGTCGGGGCAGGTTGCAATCAAATCGTCGAGACCGCCTCCCGACCAGCCCTTGCGTGCAATTCCCTCGTAGATTTCCACTTCGGCCCTGACGACAGATGCGGCGTAAGTCAGAATATTTGTAGATGTGTCTTGGGCAAGATCAAATGCCTGGCAGAAATGCTCGTACTTGAGTCGGTCAATGTCATCGACCTGGCTCGTCAGTTCTAAAAGCGAGTTTCTGTAAGCCCCCAAGTTGCGTACCCTCATGCGCGACAACCTAGCGTTTTCCATTTCTTGCTTCTTCAATTGTCGGGTTCTCGCCTTCATGTCCTGTTTAAACGTTTCGTCGTTGGATGCCATTTGCGCCTTGAACTGGTCGACCTGTTTTTTCACGGGCGCTTCAAATGTACGTTGTATGCTTTTTGCTAAAATCTGCTGGTGATTTGAAACAAGGTAGTGAAGACCACCGGCTGACAAAAGACCTTCTGCACTAGAACCTGCGCCCTTGCATCTAGCACAATCTTCCAACGCCGAACCAAACTCGGCAGCAGCAGCTGAAACCTTGAGCAAGGCCTCGCTGTAGCGCGAAGCAGCTGCAAGCACACCGTTATAGGAATCAACAGTTTCCTCCACGTCTCTTCGAGCAATGAGTGCTGGCAAATCCGGATGGTTTGATTGAACACCTGCAGCATACGATGCTGACGCAATTGTAGACGTGACGGTGCCTAGGGACGACACTGACGGGCGTCGAAAGTATCCGAGCCGCGAGGGCGGCGCTTGGTGCTGTTGTGCACCTCCTTGGTGATGATGGGAGAACCCTCCTGCAGCCTGGAAAGGGACAGAGTGGTCGTCCACCGGGCTCATGGTCGGCGAGGCAGAAGCGTAGCTGTGCTGCGTGAACCCTCGATACGGCGACGAAAAGTCGCTGCTGCGCGCAGACGCTTGTGAAGACCGGCCATTAGACACTGGCGTGCTCCCTGGAGCGGGAGACTGTGTTTTCGAGCTAGCCGGGCCAGTCTGCTTGTTGACCAGGTTGTAGAATTCCGAAAGGTGCTGCGGCGTTGACGACATGTTTGTTTATAAGGGGCCGCAAAGGGAAGGAGCGCAATTAACAGTTGAAAGCAAGTAGAAACGGTCGAGGAGTATATTCAGGGGTGTGTTGGAGCGCCTGAGGTCGACATGCAAATGCGAATAAGACGAGGTTATAATCAACCTGGATGGCAAGGGCCGGACTCTGTTGGAAGTTCTACTGCTCTGCGCGAGTAATTAAACCTGAGTCGCTAGTTTTTGTTGTGTCCGAGAAAGACTCTTTACCAAAGCTATGCGTTTGTCGTTCGTGGCAGAGACCTGTGGTTTGGCGTCGCGACGAGAGATAAGAAGGGCGGGTTTTTGGTAGAAGAAGGTGCGTTGGAAGGACCGATTTTGAGTGATGTAAATTTTTGTGGTAAACAAAATTAGGGAGGAAATGGCTGGCGCAGATAAACAGCGTTACTGGGCCTTTTCGGACCCGGACAGATCGGCCAATGTGCAATGGACATTTCTGGGCCACGACGACTTCAAGTATAAGTTTATTCATTTAATTGACTTTGAATATATCGCTCTCTGTACTAGGCTACGTCGCTGCTAGTTACAACAGTCTTCAAGCTTTAGCGTCAATGCTCTTTTGGAGTTTTGCATTCTCTTCCTTCAGCATGCTGATCTCCACATCCCATTGTTTGACGCGGCCTCGGGCCACCAGGTTCTAAAAAGTTAGTATTGCTTTTGGTAATGACATTTTCACCAGTACTTACGTTCAGCAGCGTGTTTTCGTCCTTCAACATGTTTATGCGGGTTAGCAATCGATGTGCCAGTACTTCAATGTCGTAGTTTTGCACCAGATTGCCAGACTTGATGCCACTACGGGAAGTAGGCAGTCTTCGGACAACAGCAGCCATCATTGCCTCCACCTTGAAAGTGAGCTGGACAACAGTCTTGTCTCTCTCTTCCAAAGTTTTGGCCATTGTCTGGTAGGCTTGCTCTACCGCAGGATCAACGTTGGTTGGGTAGTCCTCTTTCCCGCCATGGCGAGGGGCATCCAGCACATGGTTCAGTCTAATGACCTCTTCTCGCAAAGCTTCAATTTCCAAGTCTGCATTATGAATGCTTGCAGCCAAATCCTCTTTCAACATGGGCTCAGCGTCATCAAGAACGATTGCGGAAACACCCAATGGATCTAGCCCATAGAGGGAATTGGACGTCCGGTCAAAAGGCGATGTATAGTTGTTCTTAAGACTTGAATAGTCTGGGCCAGCCTTTTGAGCTTGAAACTTGGCAGCGGACGCGTTCCAATTGATACTTGGCAAGGTACTGGGGGCGATAGGTGTAGTGGTTTGTGGTCGTCGGCCAGCGATGGTGCTTGCATTGGTTTGGGGAATTTGTGTTTGGTTTGGCGAGACTTGCCCTGTATAGTATCGACGACCAAAATTCGACGACTGTTGGTAATTGACCTGTTGAGCAGCATTTGAATTGTCAGGCAATGCTTGAGAAGCTCCGTCACGGCGAATTCCATTCACTGCAGAAAAGGACGAATAGTTGTAGCCCTGGTTGGATTGAGCACTCGGATTGGCTCCATGACCGCTACTGGTCGAGCGATAAATTCCAGGAAAGCCAATGAGTTCGTCTGAGCCAGGGTTCATGTTGCTGAGAAGGAGAAAAGTTGTTTTTCATTTTACAAGGAGAAAAGACCGCTCCTTTTATGTTGATATTTCAAACATCACATGGATAGTGTTGTGAAAAATTAGTATGGGACTAATTGTTTCGACACACGGTGTAACCGCGCTCAAACAAGCAACGAGGGCCAGGATCAAGGACGGGCTTTCTCTACTGATAGTTTCATACGTTTCAAACCTATCAAATTCATGAGCAGGATCTATTTCAAAACGGCATTCTTTACTATATACATATTACACATTAGGCGCGAGCATGTTTACTCGACCCAGTCAAGTAAAGTTTCGTCGGTGGGATCGCTCTTTGTCTTTCTGGCAAGGACTTCATTGAGCTTGCGGGCAACGCCGAGCTTGGAGCGGGTCTGGAGCAAGAAGTGGTCAAAGACCTCATCCTTGGACACCTTGAACTCTCTGTCGCTGCCGTCGTTACCAGTGATGTAGTCTTGAATGTCCTTTTCGCTGGGAAGACCAAACTTGTGGGGGTACTCAGTAAAAGTCTCGTTAGCGTTGATGAACTCAATGTCGGGAGTTGTGCTGTCTTCAAGAGGCTTGAGGAAACCGCTAACAAAGCCGGTGCTGACTTCGCCAATGGTAGATGGCTTCCACTCAGGGGCGCGGGCAGGCTTGGTAAGAAGCTTGGCAGTGACACCCTCGACGAAATCGGGGTGGTTCATGAATTGCTCAGAGAGTCTGTGCTCACGCTTGAGAGCCTCGTTGAAATCAATGTCTCTTCCGTTGCGGAGAGCCTGGAAAGTGGTCTTGACGGAAGTGGGGGAGCGAGCAAGAATGGTCTTGCTGGTCTTCAAGGCCCATTCGCTGCCGTCCTTCTGGAGCTCCTCAATGATCTCCTCAACAGACTCCTTGCCGAAAGCGCGGTCGATAAGCTCACGGCGAGCGCCAGACAACGAATAGCTGTAGCCCTCAGGAGCATCTTCGGCAAACTCCTCGAGAACGTTGTTGACAAGGTTGAAGGGGTCAGTGGGGACGACAGAGTCGTCAGAAATGATTTCAGCAAGTCTAGCCTCAAGAGCAGGAAGCTGGGACTCGGGGACGTAGTGAGTAGCAACACCAGCAGAGACGACGTCGTAGCCCTTCAATCTATCAGAGGTAAGAGCCAAGTACATGCCGGTCTCACCGTCAAGTCTGGGAAGGAAGAAGCTTCCACCAACGTCGGGGAAGAAACCAATGTCAGTCTCGGGCATGGCAAACATGGTCTTCTCAGTAGCAACTCTGAAGGGGGCATGGACAGAGAGACCAACACCACCGCCCATGGTGATACCGTGCATGAGAGCAACGTAGGGCTTGGGGTAAGTGGCAATGAGTTGGTTGAGCTCGTACTCCTCCTTGAAAAACTGAGTGGCGACATTGGCACCCTCTCTACCGTTCTTGGCGATTCCCGTGGCAAGAGCAGTAATATCACCACCAGCACAGAGGGCCTTGCCACCAGCACCCTTCAAAACAATAGTACGGGCAACGTCTGAGTTGGTCCACTCGACCATGCGAGGAGTGATTTTGTTGACCATGCTCTGGTTCAGCGAATTGAGCTTGGAAGGGCGGTTAAGCTGAATGGTGCGGACGGCACGGTTGGGCGAGAACAGGACATCGTCTTCCTCGGCCGAAGTAGAGTAAGACTACGAGAAGGCGAGCGTTAGTACAAGAAAGCTTGGGTTGCATTTGTCGCGTGTTACTTACCCGAAGTTCAGGAAGCATGGTCTTGTTGATTTTAGCCCTGAGAGGCATTGTGAATCGTGCGCTGGACGTGAGAGCGGTACGGCGAAAGGAAAGCATTGTTTTGCTGAGCGGCAAAAATTTAAAGGCAATGTTAGAGACCGGTAGAGGATTTATATAGGGTTTGAGGGGTTCGGAGCAAGCCCAAATGGCTCGGCGCGAAACGGGACCAGTACCGAGAAATGGACGCCGGCAGGGCCAAAAGCTCCGAACAAAATAGCAAACGGGTAGGGGCGGGTACTTACCTGGAGAGACGGTTCGCGATCGGGACCTTGGAGGAGCAAAGCAGCAGAATCGTCGGTTTGGCAGAGGGAAAAGCTTTGATCTTATTGCACGAATTTGGCCCTGCCTGGAGGCACCGACTGAAAAAACTTAGGCAGAGGACAACCACGTGCTGACACAATTATGACAAATGATTAGGTAACCAGGACCTGGCTCCGGAACCGACCGTTTTGGACGGAACCGCATAATAAGCGCGCATGAAGTCGTTACGCTGGTGCTGTTAGCAATTGGCAAGTTACTGGCTGCAACGGTGCTTGGTTAGCTAAACTCTCAGTCGACGCAGTGCAGAGGCTACGGCAGTGCATGCAGACACCTTTCACGCGCACTAATCTAGAGTTCTAGGCACTGATTAAAAATAGGCTGACAAAAAAAAGGGTACCCAGAGCTTGAAAAAGTAAGGACACCTTTTTTTTGACTGGAAAATTTACGCACGTTTTCGTTTCTCTTACCTTCTCTCGACTCTACACCATTATTAGATACCATGTCGGCTCAAGTGAAGACTACGACGGAGCCAGCAACGGCTGCAGCTCTACCGGAAGACCAGGTGGCCTCCGAAGTGACTGACGACTTTTACTGGACTTACCAGGAGGAACCCCACCGTTCGCGACGAAAGGAAATCATCAAGGCACACCCCCAAGTGACCAAGCTCTGTGGACCCGAGCCCCTGACCAAATGGGTGGTCGCTGGTGTCGTGCTACTCCAGTTCACCATGGCCTACCTTGTGCGAAACGAGGACTTCTTGTCCTGGAAGGTCTGGATCACGGCATACTTCATTGGAGCCACCTGCTGCCACAATGTGTTCCTGGCGATCCACGAAATGTCACACAACTTGGCGTTCAAGAAGCCAATCCACAACAAGCTGTTTTCGATATTTGCAAACCTGCCTATTGGCATTCCTTACTCGGCCGGATTTGGGCCATACCACTTGCTCCACCACAAGTATTTGGGACATGCCGAGCTTGACACTGATCTGCCCACCAAACTGGAAGCAGTGGTTTTGAGCAACGTTGCCGGCAAGGCCTTCTTTGCAACATTCCAAATCCTATTTTACGCTATTCGGCCCATGTTTATCATGCAGCTGCCGTTCACAAATATTCATTTCCTCAACATCTTGGTGCAACTTGTTGCTGACTATCTGTTGGTCTCGACCTTTGGATGGAGGCCTCTGCACTACCTCTGGCTCTCTGGGCTCCTGGCTGGTTCCTGGCACCCTATTGCTGGTCATTTCATTGCTGAGCACTATGTACTCGAAACCAAGCAGCAAGACGTCCCCCAGCATCTCAAGGGCGTTTCTGCTGTTGCCCCACCAGAGACGTTTAGCTACTACGGCTGGCTCAACATTTTCGTCTACAATGCCGGCTATCATAGCGAACACCATGACTTCCCATACATTCCATGGACTCGCTTGCCCGTTCTGAACAAGATGGCCCACGAGTTCTACGACCCCTTGCCATGCCATGAAAGCTGGTTCTACGTCATCTTTGACTTTGTCTTTGACAAGCGCATTTCTCTCTGGAACCGTGTCAAGCGTGTCAAAGAGGAAGTCGACTCTGACGACTACGAAAACCTGAAATGAATATGAATGGAATGAGCCAACTTCTACATGCCACTGAAATACATAAATAAGTTGAACTTTGTACAAAAGAATAAAAACACAAAACCGTCATTCACACGTTATTTTTTGTCTGCCGTCCCGTCTAGCTTTAGTAGTTTCCACTAGCCACGGCCTCCTCCATCTTCCGCCTGCGCTCCTCTTTCTGCTGCATGGCCACCCGACGCTCATATCTCAGCAGGTTGTGGTCAATGCGCCAACAGGCCGGCGTGATGACAAAACTCACACCAATGAACGTGCGGAACTGCACTGTGAGCGCCTGGTACTTGGGCCAGAACCGCATTGAGCCAAAGTGGAAGATCGTGCCGGCTGCTAGACCCATGAGCCCGCCTACGATTGCGCCTTCTGTGATCTGTTTGTTATCCGGGGTTAGTAAATGGCGTGTCTATCGCATGAAATCAGTAGCAGGAGAAGGGCAAAAGCTTACTTCGTTAACAGCGCCCTTAACTTTGCTTGGCTCGTGGTGGGCAGGTCTCATTTTGGTATGCAAAGTTAGTTATAACTAGTAGAAAGAAAGTAGCAAACAGAAAGGTTCAAGTGCGTTTGATCAATCATACGAGAAGCCCGTCCAGAACGGGGTTTGGAGGAAAGTTTTATGTTACCCTCCACGCACGGCTGATATAAACAATCTGGAAGCTCTAGAGTCTAGCGCCGGGAACTCGATCCAAGACGGATCAATACTGTTGACAATATTTTCCTATATGTTTATGGCAGGGTTACTTGTAAGTCTCTGAGTTTCCCAAATGCACTATGACAACTTGACTATTGAATTTTGGCAGTGGTCCTATGCCATACTTGGTGTCGTTGAAGCTGGCCGAGGTTACTCAAAGCCAGAAAGCTGAGTACCAGAAAAACTATGTAATTATGCCATTTTAGTACTCTTATTTTGGCATGATCCGGATGTTCTTAACGGAACGCAATCGGGACTATCAGAGACAAGATGCTGCTAGGAACAATAAGCATTGTTCATGGCTAGCTAAAGTGGTATCCATAGAAAGAAAGCTATCGCTGTGTATATTTCTAAATGCAACGACTTGATTTATTTTCTCGGTCTTTCATCTTCTTTCAAAGGCAATTCAAAAATCTGTAACACAGCTGCTTTGAAAATAGCGGCAAGGATTCTTCAATAAACTGGTGAGTGATTGCTTGCCAATAAAATAACCCGTGGTAACTTGGATCATTGGATCAGTCGTCTGAGCTTCAATAAGTAAGGCACATTTAATAGTCACATGATTCAAATCAGCGCCATATCAGTCACGTGATATTGTTGCTGCTGCAAATTAGAAATTAGACTTGTCGCTCAATCTTCGTTGTGAATCTAGGGAGCTCTCTCTTTTGTTAAACAGCTCGAGTCTGGGTTCAGGCGTCTTATATATTGGCCGGCTTATTGATCAGAAAAACATTCCAACTATGAACTTTGTTTGAATTTTGCTGTTCTTGAATCTTCATTCAAAAACTTCGGTAAAAATCAATTAACCCTTGGATTGTCTCATGCTGACTTCACTTTGATCCTTTCACCCCTAACAACAGATTATCACCAATTTCACCACTGTTCTCAAAATTTCCGTTCTCTCAATCTTAGCATTTAATTCAAAATGCTTGATACACTTCCTCCTGAGATTTTTGAACTCATTGTCTATCACCTCACAATTCTTCCCGAGGTGAAGAGCCAGACCACCCACGAGTCTGGATCCAGTTCAGATGAAGACATTGAGAAAGACTCTCACGACAATGTGGCGAGATTGGTATCTGCCTCCAGCGCCTCTCACTTTGTTCAACTTGAGCATTACAAACAGGCGTGTCCAATCGCTTGTCAATCGAGTTGTGTATCGAAACCTGGCATGCTTTGGCTTGAAGCCTTTTGGCCGGGTTGGCCCACTATTTATTACTGTTCGCGTTGACTATGGGCCGCCTAGTGCATCTGAATTTAACACGATATTCAGTACGGCCAAAGTTGAAATGATACATAAAATCCACCACCGAGCTCTTGCTAGATCGGGATTACATTATGTCCGTACTTTATTTTTGACGTCTCGCGTTCTCCCTTACCACCCATGGCTTGGTGATATTGCTTCGGAAATGACCGAACTGAATCAAATCTACTTTCAATTTCAAAGCCATTCAAACGTTGCAGATATCGCATATGTCTTGGCTGTTTTGGCCAGACACAAAAATAATCCTCGCATTTGTGTTGACTTTGGGGTTTATCTGGAGCCATTTAAAACGCAACAAGATTTTTTCAAAGCTTTTGAACATGAATGGGCTCAATTCAAGACACTGAATATTGACACGCTCATTATTTCGTTTTCAAACAGGTTTGACCCGTACCCTGTATCTTTCTTCGAAATGATTAAGGAGATCACCTCACTAAAGAGGCTGAATTTGGCTAGCGACAATGCCGACCTGTCTCGTGCCGGGTTCAGCGAAGGGTTTCCCATGTCTTATGCAGCTACTCTAATTGGCAATTTGCCCAACCTTGAACTTTTTGAGTCGAATATTCCTGTCCCTCCTCTATCAATTCCTTCTTCTTTGAATATGTTATCGGTACCAGTTTCGAGAGACACTTTATCAGCAACATTTGAACCGACTGACAACATTACGTTTCTAGACCTTCGAGGAACTGGTACGGTAACTCACATATTACCTCAATTCCGCACTTTGAAAACCTTTTCACTTAATTATTACGACGGCGATGCTGGAAACTTGCTTGACCATATTTTTGAATGCAATCCCAAGCTCGTCAACTTGAGTATAGACGACTGCAAAGTGTCACCAAGTTGTATGTCAAGGATTTTGTCAAATATACAGAGACTGTCTGCCTCATGTTTGAAGTTCAACAGCATCCAAGATATTCTCACGTCTGGCCAAAAACTTACACAACTTGCTTATGAGCCTTTCAGCAAACAAGAATTTGAGCCACCCAATGACGTATTGCCTTTGGAGTGGCTTGTGGAAGCAGTTGCTAAACATTGGATCAGCCCAGATCTTGAATTGATCCAGTTTGGAATTCAATATATTTCGATGGATGTGGAGCAAGAAGGTCTATCCATGCAAGATTGGCTTGAATCTCTGCGCGGAAATCGTTTTTCACGGGAAGACTTCAACAAGATAATCATGCCAGTCGGTTCCCTCTACGGAGATATCATGGAAAAATTCATTATTGACCTTAGAGCGATTGCAAGATTGAATATTTGAAAAGTGCGTCGCAAACCTTTTCTTTTTCCGTTGCCAAATTTTTGTCATTAAACGTGGATCAGTCGGCCACAATTGTATTTTTTTTCAGCTTGCCTGTCACAAGTTATAAACAAATAAATAACATAACCAAACTAATACCCTAGGTTCAATCGGATACTCATCAAGGTTTTACATGTTCTTAAGCCGAGGACGGTCATTGGGGCCATAAAGGACGAGCCTAGTTGTTCACATACCTAAAACGTACTTACATACACAATTATCATTAGGCACACTATGTGAATTGGACGATACAAATTTGAACATGTGGAAATAAGTCTAGTTTTTTTTTGTTTTACCGTCAGTTAAAATAACTTGCCATTTCCATCTTTGTTGTAGCTAGTTAACTAAGTTGTTGTAGCTTAAGATCGGGGTTCAGGGCAAGTTGTTCGTTCGTGGTAGCTTATGTAATAGTGCATAACTAAAGTTAGTCCAGTTGGGCATTTGGCCAACTAAGTATGACAGGCACGCTCTAACCCATTGCTTCAACTCGTGAATCTTCCATCAATCGTGAACGCCTGATGCGCGTCCCAAACCTACACGCTTACTGACAGTCTATAAACCATTGAACAGGATTATACGCTGTTTTACAGTGTTAACGCTGATGCAGTCTAGAAACACAATTCGATATGCTCGATACTCTTCCGCCTCAGGTATTGGAACTCATTGTCCATCACCTCACAATTTTCTCCAGCTATTCGGACAATGAAGAAGATTTCGACTCGGACAACTCGGACGAAGGAGACTTGGACGAAGGAGACTTTGGTGAAGAAGACTCAGACGAACAAGACTCAGACAAAGAAGATTTTGATAGAGAAAAGCTCAACAAAAAAGACTTGAATACATCACACTTGAACAAAAAAAGACCCCGATGAAAAAGACTTCGATAGCGATCTAGCGACCAATTTTGTTCCAGAGCTATGCAAAGAAAAATACACTCTTTTCGATGGATGGTATCACCCCGTGAATGCTTTTGATCTGGTCAATCTGAGTATAACAAGCAAGAGTCTTCAATCAATTGTCAACCGATTTGCTTATAAAAATATGGTATGCTTTGGTTACAGCGCATATTCCACATTAATTAGAGAGAATCCGGTCCTTCACTATCATGGTCCGAAGTCGTTGGAATACTTCAACTCATTATTCAATACTACTAAAGCCCAGATGAAATTTCAAGCCCACTACTCGATTCTTGCCAAATCTGGGCTAAAGTATGTCCGTTCTTTCTACTTGTAAGACCAAGTCTTGCCCTACCACCCGTGGCTAGATGATCTTGTCCCGGAAATGACGAGTTTGGAAGAAGTTTACTTTGACTTCTCGAGGTCTAGAAATGTTGCAGACAATGGATACGTCATAAAGGTTTTAGCCAAACATGAGAATAAGCCACGCGTCCATGTTACTTTTGAGATTGATATGGACCGCTTTTCAGATGTTGAAGACTTTTTCACGCCTTTTAAGCTCGATTGGGCTCCGTTTAAGACTCTCAATATCGAGTCACTCAACCTTGTGTTAGGAACTGTACAAGGATGGTATCCAATGTCTTTTTGCAACATGATTAGGGAATTTACTTCTTTGAAGAGGTTAACAATAAGTTTTACACTTTCTGTGACAGTTGGACCAGTGTTTGAAGGCGAAGGCGAGCCCATGTCCTATCTAGGCACGCTACTGGGCAGCTTTCCTAATCTTGAGTATTTCAGCTCGGATGCTCCTGTTCTGGATCTGGATACATCAGGAGCTTCTTCTTTGACGCGACTGTCGATAACTGGTGCTAGCGAAGAGTTTACCATGTTTTTTGAATTATCTGATAAAATTACGTTCCTGCAACTTAGTGGTTTAGAAGATCCAGACAGTCTGATTTCCCTCAAGTTTCGAAACCTGGTGACCTTTTCGCTCACATACTTTAATGATGACGCTGACGACCTGCTCATGCATTTTTACCAAAGCAATCCCAAGCTCATCAACATGCATCTGAATAACTGCCGTGTATCAGAGGAAACGATGCTGCAGATTTTCCCCAAAATACAGCGACTATACTTGATTGATATACCCACTTACGGCTTTAAAAGCGCTCTTTCGACTGCCAAGAAATTGAAGCAGTTTGTCTATGTGCCCAGGAGGGACATCACTACACATGACGAGGAAGTGCTGCCTCTGGAATGGCTCAAAAACGCAGTCTCTCAAAGAGAGATTAGTTTCGAGCTTGAATTGATCCAGTTTGGAATTGATGAAATCTTCCGCCGAATGGAGGTGAAAACTGATATGAAAAACTGGCTTGAACTTGTGCGAGGGAACACTTTTACGGAGGAAGAATTCGACAAGATGATCTTACCAGTAAGGCCGCTCTGGCCTAAACCAACGACTCAGTTTATTATAGATCTGAAAGCCATTGCGAAACTTTATGCAAATTAAAAATTTTATTACATTTTACGCTACAGGCCGCTCGGCGAGTTGACAAGAGATATTGTGTTAGTAGCCGGAATCTCTAAACACATAATAAAAAAGAGACAATCTGTAAAAAAGAACGGAGAATTGTGGATTTTCATGTAGCTATCGATACCTACGAGGAGTGTGGACGATAATAGGATCTTAATTTTTATTTTAGTCATGGCCATGGATTTTGGCTAGCTATGACTTGAAGGTCGGGTTCAGGGAAGATGTAGTCGTAATAGCTTATGTAAGAAAACTATGGATAAGTTAGTAAAGGCTTTGGGCAGCAATGACGGGGTTAGTTAGTCAAGTTGACTTCTCCAACTCCTAAATCTTCAATCAATCATGAACATGCATGTACCACATCTACACACTTACTGGCAGTAGTCTATCAGCTATTGATCAGACTAATACACCGTTTTAAAATCTTCAAGTTATCGCAATCTAGAATTACAATTTGAAATGCTTGATACTCTTCCGACTGAAGTATTGGAACACATTGTCCATCACCTCACAATTTTCCGCAGCAAAAAGGACTATGAAGAAGACTTTTACGACTCTGACGAATACGACTCTGACGAGTACGACTCTGACGAAGACGACGATTTTGACGAAGAAGACTTCGACGAAGAAAACCTCGACAAAGAGAACGTTGACGAAGAAGGTGATCAGGAGGAAGACTTTGACGAAAAAACCTTGATAGAGAAACCTCCGACAGCATTGTAGCGATCCCCGATACTCCTTTTGTCCCTGAGCTATGCAAAGCAGAATACACTCGTTTTGATGCGTGGTATCGCCCTATGGACACTTTCGGTTTGACCAGCCTGAGTCAAACCAACCAGCGGCTTCGAGAAATAGTGCACGGGTTTGTTTATAGAACTCTGGTGTGCTTTGGTTCCAAGCCGTTTTCCTTCCTGTATGGAGAGAATCCTGTCCCCGACTTCTATGGCCCAAAGCTGATAGCAGACTTCAACTCGGTATACAATACCACTAGAGTCCAGGTGAAATTCCAGCCTCACCACTCGATGATTGCCAAATCTGCACTGAAGTATGTTCGCTTAATCTACTTGTCAGAAGACGCATTGCCTTACGATCCGTGGTTGGGTGACCTCCTTCCGGAAATGACGTCCTTAAAAGAAGTCTATTTCAAATTCGCGAGATCTTCGAGCGTTACAGACATTGAATACGTCATGAATCTTTTGGCCCAACATGAGAATAGGCCACGCGTCCATGTCATTTTTGACGCCACAATGAGGCATCTTTCAAGTTTGGAAGATTTTTGCAAGCCCTTCGAACAAGAATGGGCCGCGCTCAAAACCCTCAATGTGGTGTCACTCCATATTGTGCTGAATACTATGCGAGAACGGTTCCCAATGCCTTTTTGATATGATTAGGGGATTCACTTCTTTGGACAGGCTAGTAATAAGTTATACAGTGCTTATGCAAATTGACCCATCTTTTGAAGCGGGCCATCCCGTGTCCCATATAGGCACGCTACTGGACAGCTTTCCAAAACTTGAGGTTTTCAGCTCAGAAGCCGATGTTTTAAATTTGGATTTATCTCTAGCGTCTTCTTCCTTGACGCAATTATTGTTGGCTGATGTTTCTACAGACAACTTGCCGGGGTCTTTTGAGGTAACTGACAATATTACGTTCCTGGAAATCAAAGGATTCGAGGAGCCAGAAGTTGTAAATTTCCCCAAGTTTCGCAACCTGGTGACCTTTTCGCTCACATACTTTGAGGGCGACGCTGATGACCTATTGGTGTATGTTCACCAAAACAATCCAAAGCTTGTCAACATGCTTTTGGATGAGATTCAGGTATCAGAAGAAGTGATGCAGCAGATTTTCCCCAAAAATGCAGCGACTTTATTTCATTGACATGCCGCCTTGCGGTTTTCAAAGCGCTCTTTTAACTGCCAAGCAATTGAAGCAGTTCGTCTACGTGCCCGAGAACAGCATCACTACACCCGAGGAAGTACTGCCTCTGGAATGGCTTTTGGACGCAGTTTTTCAGCAAGAGATTAGTACAGACCTTGACGTGATTCAGGTTGGACTTGATAATGTCTTTTTCAGGCGCGAGATTGAAGACACAGATATGGACGAGTTTCTTGAAATTGTGAGAGGAAGTAGCTTTGAGCAGGAAGAGTTTGACAAGATGGTCTTGCCAGTAAACCCGTTCTGGTCGAATCCAAAGAAGGAGTTTATTATAGATTTGAAGGCCATTGCGAATCTGAGTGCAAAATGAGAAATTCAGTAGCAAATTTACGTCGGCGAGTTGACAAGATTTCTAACTAGCATTATTCATTAACAATTACTCTTTATTATATTATTCATGGGTTTATAGAGTAAGCATTCAACAGGTACAGTACTTTTTAAGGCCTTGGAGCGCCGGTCTGGCCATAGCTCGTTGACTGCGCGTACTGGGCCTGATGTGCAGGATTATTGTATCCCTGGTCGCTCTGGGCGTAACCCGGGTTGGCTGGTGGAGCATAGCTCTGGTTGTACCCCTGGTTCTGGGGTGGGTAAGCTACTGGAGCTTGGATCCTGGCGCCTTTGTAGCCGGCACCTCCTTGGTCAATTACAACTGGCGCCAAGTGCTGCTGCTGCTGCTGCCGCTGCTGCTGCTGATGCGGGTAGTTGTTGGCGGGGGCTTGTGGGGGTGAGTAGGCGTACTGCTTGTTGTACTGGTTGTTTTTCTCCTTGCGCTTACCGCCCACACAAATAGAAACCGCTGTGAGCACCAATGAAATGAGGTTAAGCGCGAGAGCGGCATAGGTAAGACCAAATCCCACGTTGTTTAGTTTGGCTGGTATGTCGGAGTCTTCGATGAATCTGTTTTTCAGGTAGAGGAAAAGAATGGTCATGACGGCCGCGCCAGCAATTGTGACGAGAAGCGCAAACAGGGCGAAAAAGGTCGCAATGGCCTTTGTCGCCGTGTGGCCCGCAATGGCACCAGAGTTGATGGCAAATGTCAAAAACGACAGCACGGTGGCACCAATATAAATGCCCGTTGCGGCCTTGGTGAGTCGAAAGACGCTGAAGTCGTCAAAGTTGGTCAAGGTGTCCACCTGGACATAGCGGTTGAGAATCTCGCGCACAATGTCCTCAAAGCTGAACCGGTACTTGGCCGACGGTTTCGCGCACCCTCCATCTCCATTATCGCTAGACCAGCAAAAGCCCAGTAGGGAAACCCGCGTGTCCTCCAAATGGCGGAGTGTGATCAAGTTGCCGTTGGACAGGCCGGTGTAGGAGTAAATGAGGCTGGGGTCGAGGTTGCTGGTGTCGATGGTCAAGAAGCCAATGCTGCGCAGGACCGGTGAGTCTCTGGAGCAGCCGACGGTGCACAGGACCAGGAACAGCGTAGCTGCGAGCGAGAGGAAGGCCGCTACAGCGGACAGCGGAGAGAAACGCATGGTTACTGAATAATTACTGGAACTACCAAGCAAGTAGTTAATTACAGAATTAAGGAGAAAAAAGCTTATAAAAAAAGCGGGAACCTGTGGCTTTTTATGTAGGTATCGATAAATACGGGGCCTGTGGGTCTTCGTGATCATTTCCAAGGACGAGTCCAAGTTTTATTTTCAGTTCTTGGCCTTGGCCTTGGATGTTGCGCTCAAACGAGAGCTCTTTTTGGCGATCACCGAAAAGTTTAGGCTGCAAAATAAGCTGCAATTAATGTCTTGGCATAACTATTGCAAGTAATTACAACAGCCCTGCAAGGCTGCAGCAAGAGCAAAAAAGAGTGACGTCAGCGCTTCTTTCGGGGTACAACGACGAAGTCGACGACGACGATGGCTTTGTGGAGAAGAATTGACATATTGATTCAAGTGCAAGATGGTTGGTATTGGTGACGGCCCTGAAGGGGGTCATTCTTGGGTTTGGTTGGGATTTAATAGTGGAGACTGCCAGCAGCAGAACAGCGGCCGTGAACTTTTTTCAACAGCTTCAGTTTGGGCAACAGCGGAATTTGCATAGTTTATGGACCCCAGGCGAAAAAAAAAAAATGGTGCCTGAATCTTCTTGTAAGGGTCGCAGATAGAGGTGTATTCAAGTAAGAGATTGATTGATTTAGTTAACTCAGTTGGTGCTAAAAGATTTAAACATTCAAGCCATGGACTGCGTTTGTTCAAGTTAAGGACCTTCAAGTACAAGCTTCAAAGGTAAGTAAGTTCACTTCTTTCTATTGTGCTTCCTGGGTTTGTGGACTGCACGTTGAGCTATTGCATGTAAGAAAATGACAAAGTATTGTACCTACTCAATTGATTCATAACTTTGCAATATGATATTCAATTCGTTAGTTGAACTTGAAATAAAGCTTAAACTCATGCGCTCGTTTGGTACGTCTGTAAAGCCCAAAAGAACCTCAACTTGCATCAATCAACAGAGTTTGAGCGTCTTACTTGATAACCATCTTTGATTTCCTGATTCTGATTAGTCTTGAGAACTGCTTAAAATAAGGAACTGTCTTGAACACATAATCTGAAGTTTTTGACAGTCGTGACTTGAGCTAATGGAGTGGGAGTTTCTCGAGTGTACTTGGCCTTCTGTTCAATTTACTGGGTGCTCATTTACATCGACTAGTAGATCAACTAGCGCGTTCAAGAAAAGAATCAAGCCTAGCACATGCAGGCTTTAATGAATTATGGCATTGTTCGAATGGTCTCTTCTATTGTCTTTCTCTTTTGACCTCTGCTTATGCCATTGATACTGCCTTCTTTGCTCTAAACTCGTCAGTCGTTCAAACTGAGAACACACATGTCTGGTCTCTAGTGAAGCTTGATATTACAGTCGCATGTGACATGTGCATTTTGTACTCCACATGTACCAGATAATAGTTAACTTGATAATAATTCTCAACGGCTTTTTATTATCATTTCCGTCAAATGTATGCATCGAAACCGTTTGGCCCGGCTGTGTCTGACTCTGATGCAAAAAGATGACAACATCCTGTGGAATCGGCTTTCGGGTTCAAAGGCCGACCCGTTAAGCCAGCCCACAAATAATAGTCCGGTATTTGAACAATGGGCTTTATTCTTTGCCGAAAGTTGAATCAATTACCGGTCTAGATTTACACGATTTTTTTGTAGTGATAGATGACTGTGAAAGCTGCGCTGCGCCTCGTGAGTACGTAGGCCTGGGCTTCTTGGCTCTAGGCATGCTTGGAGGCTGTCAGACGGGCCATTGAGTGAACAAGACTGGTTGGGTGTTGACTTGATGGGTAGTGAGTGCTTCAAGGCACTTAAAAGCAGCGCCCAGACTGAGCACGCTGAGTAAGATGGACGGGCAGTCCCTTCCAGTCGCTGGCGTCCTCGTCGTCGTGGGCGATGTTGGCGATAAAGCAGTTGCAGGGCCCAGAAAAATGGGTTACGCACGTTAGCGCTTTGTCGAAGCTTTAATAATGCCCTGGGACCGGATTTTAAATACTCACGCAATTACCCTTTTTATTCTTACTTCTACTCAGTTCTTTCCTCTCTTCTCTTTTCTACTCTCATTGAACACTTGAATTCCACCATTTGAATACTTCTTTCTTGCCATGTTTTCCGTTTGGCACACCTTGATATGCTTGGTGTGCATGGGAGCAGCTGGCACCGGCACGCTTGCAGCGCCCGTTCCCCACCTCCTGCCTCTGCCCCGCCTACAGATAAGACAGAACAACCGCGGTGGCGATGGCGGCGGAACCTCCGTCTCGCCCATTTTCATTGTCATTGGCGCGCTCGTCATTGTCGGCGTGCTCTTTGCTGTGGGCGGCATGTGCATCAAGTGGCGCCGGTACCCGACCCTCGTGCTCGACGCCTCGGACCCCGAGGCCCGCACCGGCATCCGGCTCGTGGCGCCCCGGATCCGGCCCAGCAGTAAAAAAGCAAGGGTTATTTCAAAAGACGAGCTCGATGAAATGTTCCCCGCGGTGCCGTATAACAAGTTTCTCGATGAGTATAGAACTGCGGGTAGTAAACCGGTGTTTGGCAAGGGAGACGACAACGACAACGACAAGGTCAACGATAACGATAACGGCACCAAGGGAGATTTGGGCGTGCAGCCGCTAGACGACGACGATGATGATTCAGAGCACCGGTTTGTCTGCGCAATTTGCCAGACGTACATTGGCCACCCAGAAGACGACTCGGACGTGGAGGAGTACGTGCACCAGGTCTCGACCAGCTCGACTACGAAAAGAACCACCACCACCCCCGAAACTGCTCCTGGCGTTGTTGGCCAAGACGACGAAGAAAAGAAGCCCACTACTTTGCATATCGAGAACGCAACTACTCCGGTTACTACGTCTAATGAAGGCCAGGCGACTGCCGACTTGGCCGTAGTTGAAGACGAGCATGTGCTGGTACGCCATCTCTCGTGCCACCACGTCTTCCACGACCGCTGCATTGTTCCCTGGCTGACATCCAAAAAGGCCAATTGTCCATTGTGCCAGCACAGCTTTCTCAAGGCCGAGGAGCCGCAACAGCAGCCTCAGCAGCCTCAGCAACCAGCGGCTGTGAGCGGAGAGGTGAGCGCGGCGGTGACGGCCCAGCGCGAGTACGTCAGCCGGCGCATGACCGAGCACCAGGGCCGAGCGCAGTTCGCCAGCCCCAATTTCACCACCGCGTAGTCCAAGCGTCTGACAATCGGTAGGTAGTATTATCACTACGATTATTGCCCACGATTGCGTTCTTTTTCTCTCTCTTTGCTATTATCATTGATGTTGTATATGCGTGTGTAAGTGTGTGTGTCTTTTTTGTTTGCAAGGGCTTTTGGTCATAGACCTGGTCCCATGACTTATGAATGTAACGATTAATTGTCATTTGTTTTTACTATACGATTCAGATGGATTATGGTGAATGGTGTTGAATGCCGGTGAGAGTCGGGCCGGATGTCACTCACTACGAAACCATTCCGATGAACAGGTACGCGGAGCGCACAGACCAATAAAAAATCCTTGGCTCAACAACTTTGCTACCTCTATCAAAACCATGTCAAGTACATTGAACCTTTGTTCTAATTCAATTCTCACAACCATCTGTGATCTCTTGTGTTTATCAATAGGTTTGACAGCTCTCGCTCAGTGCGTAATTTTGGCACGCGTTGTCGTCAGGTGGGCCTAGATACCAGGGCAAGGGCTCTATTGCACAGCCGCACACGTAGTTGGGATCCCTTGTCTTGGGACCAGGAACAAACACAGACCTGGGTGTCAGTCTTGACGACGGTTAACATTAGAGGATTGTGGAGTTGGATTGCTGAGAAGCTGTAGAGACGTTGAGACACAGTGGGTGTATGCACGGCTACGGAACACAAGAAGACGGGTCCAAGAAATGGTTGTGAAGGCAGTGCTAAAGGTCTTGCACTTGTTTCTGGACTGAACCTTCTTCAAAGAACAGTGCCAACAAGTTACTGGCGATTACACGGGAGAAATAAAAGAATCAGGTGCGACAAGTTTTGAAGGTCTCTTTGCTTAAGTGCCTAATGCTTGCAGTCATTGATATTTGTAGGTGTTCACTGGCAAAGATTCAAGGCCTTGTTAAAGTGCGCGCTGGCCGGAACAGGCACGGATAGAAAAAAAAAAAAAAAAAAACCAAAAAATTAAAAAAAAAATTAAAAAATTAATGATATCTGCGGGAAAACAAAGAAAAAAGATTTTCTGGGCCATCAAGGACTTGTCCAGGCACGAAAAAGAGCGGACTCCTTGGGCGTCTTTGTATTAGCTAGTTATGTGGGCAAAGTCGGTGGTGCTGGTTGTTTGTTTTGGTGGAGCATGGCAGTTTGTGCAGTGGCTGGTGCTGGCAAAGACCCAACCATCTCCATTTGACTTACTTTGAATTACGCTCCGACAACAACTCAACTGCCATGATCTTGACTTTGAGCTCTTCTTGATTGTTGTTGGAACACGCAGTCACCGACTCGCAGCAAAGTTGTTTCTTTTACGGCGTATTCTCTGGCAACTTCAAAACAAGGCTGCTTCTATTTTAAATTGGGCAGCTTAATTTCGGTATACAAGGCCAGCAGTATCCCAAATTTTAAGCTTCCCACAAGAGCCCGTATTGATTGATGGTACCTTGTTGAACCAGACAAGGTGTATTTTTCTCTCTTCTCCAATCTCTTCTTCTTTTTCTTTTACAACTCTGCTGCTAATCCTGGTGGGCTTTTGTGCATTCGTTCGTTCGTTGATATCGCTCGCTTTTGAAATCCCCATGGCCCACGCACACTTGACGCTCAGACGAAGACGCACGGCGGCGCTGGCCCTCGCCCTCTGCGTCACAACACCACACCCTGCCTCTGCACACGCCTTTACCCTCGCCAAACGCTCCTCCGCCTCCGACAACCACCTGACGCTCATTGTCTCCTTCACCATTGTCGGCGTCATCCTCCTCGCCATCCTCATCGGCTACCTCCTCCTCCGCAACAAGGCGCCCCAGCGCGAAGCACAGCTCGAAGCCGCCCGGCCCTGCCGCCTCTCCCAAGACACAGACACCCTCAGCTTCAACAATGACTACTACTACCAGCACATCATGATGCAGTGCAGCGGCGACCCGGAGAAAGACCCCAGTGAGGACCGCTTCCGGTACCCGAGCAAGATGTGGACGAGCAGCACGAGCACAACGGCGTGGACAAACAGCATGAGCAGCGCGAGTGGCAGTGGCAGTGGCAGCCCTAGCCCAAGGTCGGGACCGGCCACGCCGGCCATGTCCCAGGTCTCGTCAACAACGGAGCTGGACCGGTTCATGAGCTCGCAGTCTGGCGTCAACCGCCAGCAGTATTACCAGTACCAACAACAACAGCAGCAGCATAGTCCGACGCTGAGCACCGACGGGCCTATAGCGGAGAACGCCAAGCTCGAGGAGCAGGACCTGCATGGCAGCGACGGGCTGAGCAGCAGCCACGGGCTGAGCAGCAGCGCAAGCAACAACAGCGGCAGTGGCAACGGGGCAATGCCGTCGCCGCCAGCGCCAGCGCCAGTGGGGAGCAGCCGCGAGCGCCGCATGCACCACAAGCAGCACCAGCACCGTCTAAGGTCTTATTCCATCTCTTCTACACCAGCGGCACCGGGAGGAAATGGCAGGCCGGCTTTGCCTGGCAGGCCGGCTTTGCCTGGCACGGCGGTGCTTGTGGATCAAGCACAGGTGCAACCGGAACAGGTGGGAACAGGTGAGAAGGAGAGACATCCGTGGAACGAGTACCCGGCTGTGACTGGCAAGGAGTAGACTTGGTCGCACAGCTAGCTCGACAGAAATGTTGAAAGCTGGAAAAAGAACCAAGGATCGGGTAGTTTGTGTCAAGGAATACAGACACAGACTGTCTTGGTCCGTTCAAAATCGAAAATTTCACCTTTGGAACTTCATGGTGACGGTGCTTGCTGCTTTAGAACAGTTGGTTAGTTTGTTTGTTTTGTTTATTATTTATTTATTTCAGGGTTTGTTTCTGTAAGGTATGTTCATGTACAATTGAGAATCAATTGATCTTTTTGTAAAGAAAGAAGCTAGCAGAATGTGGATTGCAAGTGTTTGTATTTAGGTAGGTAGGCATGAACGAGGTGGGTTGCTGCTGGCGTGATTTTGGTTCAACAAGCGGACAAATAAGACGCAGGTAGGCAAAGGCGAAAATGGCACCGAGGAGGACTTTCAAATTGAAAGTGGCCGAGAAGTTTCTTGATCTCTTGTTGGAGGCTGGATTCACTAGGACTCGGAGCGTAGGTGCATGTGCCATACAATACCGATGGCGCGGTTTAGTTGGATAACTACACCGAGCGAAATAACATCACACAACCTCAAATGCCCGTGCTGTCTCTAACGTATACGAGGCATTTAGCAGCCAACAACCAAGCAGCTGACTACTCCGGTATGCTCGGCTTAACTATTGCAGCAGGTTGCAAGTTGTCGTAAAATCTAACAAGAAACCCGCATTGTTCCAGTGCGCGCGCCGCTGTTTTGCGCCGTGCCAGGGTTTTCTTGAGTTCAGCCTCGCGCGGCATCGCCCATTTTATTCCGTTTGCGTGATAACCTTACACCAAACCCGCTCAAGCCTTGTAATTATCACTAGTTCATTTGCAATGGGCTAAGTTGTTGATAAGAAAAGAGATCCAATGAAGGGAAATCCGAGGGAACTATAAATAAAGGCCAGTTTTCTCTCAATTGAACAGATTTTTTCTATCCAACCAACTCATCTTCGCTTCTCCTTAATTGTGACAACCCCCCATAACTAAACATGTCTGAACCCGCCAAGGAACCCAACACCGCTCACACCGAGTCCAAGCTTGAGAAGGTCGAGCACAAGATCAAGGAGCTCGCCGAAAAAGTCCTCCCCCACCCTGAGCACGACGGCGTGGAAAAACCCAAGCCCATCGCAGCTACGCCTGCCGAGTCGCAGGGCATGGCTGGCGCACACTAGAGTGACTAGAACAACACTACTGGCGGCAGCGCTTGCGTAAAAGGCCTTGTTTTTGTAATATTGTTTTTTTTTGTTCATGTTATCAGCAACTTTTATTCTATTAAATAATACACTCTTGTTTTGAACAGTATCGAGTTTATTGATTCGACGGCCCGCCGTTGTCTCACCACAAGTTGGTCAATGCTTGGCTCAAATTCTCCAGCATTGGCCATGATCTTATACCCTGTACTCTCCGCCGGGCCCCTGGTACTGCGCCAGCGCCGGCCCATACTCCATCACCAACCGTTCCCGCTGCTGCCCCGTCAACGTTGGATCCATGAACTGCGGCACAATGATACCCAACGGGATCTGCTCAGCGGTTTCATGGTGGTTGTCATTGTCGTCATTGTCGTCGGAGTCGGACTCGACGGGGGTGTTGCAGGTCGAGCATGAGGAGAGACAGGTCGAGCAGCGGGACCGCCGGGACGAGGACCGCCGCGAGACATTGTCGGTTTGGTAGTGGTCGTCGCCATGGCCAGCGTCGTCGTCGGACTGGGAGGACCCGAGAATGTCGTCAATGTCGTAGTAACCGTCTCCTTGCGTGTCTTGGAGGGTAGTACTCGGGTAGACTCGGTCTTGGCCTTCGAGGAACAGCCACCAGGCCCTTTGATGCTCCTCGGCAAGTTCCTGTTCTTTTGCAGTTTGTGTGGGGTTATGCCCAGTTGTTTGTTCTGGGGACCGTGGCGGTGACGACGACGTCGAGTAGGCGTCGATAATGTCGAGAAAGTACCCAGACCCTGCAGGGTCAATTTGCTTGCTGGAAGCAACGGCTTTGGCGGCTGCGGCGGTGTGCCAGTACCCTGTAGGTGTTGTCATGGGCGTGGTGCGGAAGGTGGTGTCGGTCATGATGGACATGGCGTTGCTGCTTGCTGCTGACGACGACCCGCACCGGCTCGTGCGCACCATGGGCGAGCTTGTAACCACAGATGTCTGGGCTTCTGCTTTTGAAGAGGTTGCTGCCGCGGTGTGGTGGTTGCTACTGGTGACCGCGTGCAGGTTCAGGCCAGGCTCGAGGCGCCGGCCCCGCGACGTTTTGAGCACGTGGCTCACAGGCGGCCGGTCCACCTCGCTGACGCTACCTGCACCAGCCGCCCCGCTGCTTGCAGGCGCGAGGTACTCGGTAGGGGTGCTGATGATGGACGGTGAAAACGCCGAGCTGTCAGACTGGTTGAGGTACGGGCTCACGGAGTGCGTCGGTTGGCGGTCAAGCCCGGCACCCCACTGGCTACTCGAGTGCATGGCGGGCGACGGTTGGGGCGATAAAAGATCGAGCACGGCGAGCCTGTTTTGCTGGTACAGCCGTTGAGTGTTATACTGCGGGTCGTGATCTACTTCCCGATTTGACGTTGCCGTCACACTTGCCGGCGCACTTGCACTTGAGGTAGTCGCCATGGTCCCTGCGTACTGCTTGGTGACAGCAATCAGCCGAGTCCATTTGCGGCTCGACGTGGGCACGTTCGTAGGCATGCCCAGCAGCCACTCCGACGCCTCTGGCAAGTGCGCCTTCAAAAACGAAACATAGCTAGGCGGCAGCGCAAACGTCAACAGACTGAACCGCTGCCCATACGACATGAGCTCGTCCGCGCACAATCTTTCCGTGTACGCAAAAAAACACTCGAGAAAAATATTGACGCCAAACCCAGAAACGGCGCGGTCTTGGAAGGTCTTGATTAGGTGCTGGACGAAAGCGAGGCCCTCGGTGTCGCTGTAGTACGCCACCCGAAACAAGCGCTCAAACACGTCCCAGTCACCGTTGCTGCATTTTCTGATAATGGACAAAACGGGCTGAACGGAGGCGTCAATGTAGTCAAACACGCGCTGAAACTTTTCGGGCGTCGTGAGCCCGCATTCGTGGGCAAGCGCGTTGAACTGCTGGAGGAAGTCGTTCACGCTGCACGTCCCCGCCCGCCCAGAAAACGTCGATATACTGGCAGACGCGGTTCCAGCTGTTGACGGGCGGCGGCTGGGTTTTGGTAGTGTGATGTAGCGCAGAGCTTTTTTGATGAGCGCCATTGTGTCTTCGTCAACGAGGTAGTAGTTGTATGGCCCCTCCGCAGGCAGTGTCGTGTGCGTCGCGCCATGGTGCTTTCTTCAACGCGTTAGTTTTGAAGAAACATTGCTACCTCGGCAGATATAGGTAAGTAACTTACGAGTTCTGGCGAGCGCTCATGCTACTCAAATGTTATCCCGTCGCCAATGAAACCAAATTCTAGACAGGGTTGAGCAATGACTTTGTAAAATCAAACGACGCGTGCAACATGTAACTAGTCAAAAATCACACTTCTTTTTGGGCTTGATCAAAAAAAAAAATTGTCCGTGAAGCCAAAGAATTCTAATGTAGCCTGTTCTGTATCCCAGAGTGGATCACCGAACGAACCCACAAAGGCTCCAATCATTGTCTCAAAATCGAACCCGGGCACAACAATCGATCACAAGAGAATTGACTAGACACAGCAAGCATTGTGGGAAAATGAAACAGCAACAAACAGGTAAAGGAGTGAATTCATATTTGGAAATGGGTACTGTGATGTTAATTACCGAGAAGAGCTCTATTCTTGAAGGCTATCACAGATCAAGGTGCTTTTGTGGGCTAGATTTTTAAGGTTTTAGCACATACTCGGCAAAGAACTTTAAATTCTAACGCTTGGCCACGCGAAAAAATTAGCCCGTGGGGTCATGATGGTTGAATAAAAAGCTGGCTTGAGCTTTTACTTATATAAAAGTTGTTCCAGTTGGTCTAGGTTGTTGAATGGAGTTGACTCCAGCTTGGAGACAACAGAACCTGATGGAATCGATTACAAGACAAGAAGCTGTTCCCGGTAGCCTAAGTCGGTTTTTTCTTTCATTCAAGACATGCATAACCGATCCATGACGGCTTTGACCGAATTTAAAAATAATGATACTTGGGCTGTAAAATGCTGGCTAGATCCTGGTGGTTATAACCAAAAACGGGCCTGTTGTATGGATCATGCTGCTAATCGTAACGTTGGAGTAACTAACGGATGTCACAGATATTGAAAAACAATTGAAATCAAACGGAGAGCTTGAATTCACTGCAAATTATTTTGTTATTTTGAGGGCTCAGGATGAAGAGTCCTGGCTGGCAAGGCGAGGCTTTCCAATTCCGGATCGAGTAGTCTGGATTTAATTGTTCACACAAGTTACAAAACCAATCACGCCTAACGAGCGCGCTGGCCCTCGGTATATAGAATGAACTTGTACAAACAAGATTAAGTTAGCATGAGCACTACGACTCAATTGAAAAATTGCCGAAAATTATTTCTATAAACCGATTATGGGGCGAGGGCCAGCTTGAAACAGGCAGGCAAACTCAGCTTCCAATCGGCCCCCAGCTTAAGCACCTCTTAAACTAGTTTTATTTTTGATAGTCAACTCATGTCATTATTTAACGGAGATCAGCAAAATGACATGTAATGAACAGCCCACAAGACTTATTTGCCTAGAGGTCTTTCACTGCACCAGTAAAAGTTTGTGAAGCATGACTCAATGCCCAATCAAGCAAGTGGGGAAAACATTCAACTGATTATAATTGCAAATGAGAATACAGTCTATTGGTTCAATTTCTATTGAAAAAATAGAGCTGACAATCATAGGTAGGTATACCAGTCCGGTAACTACGAACATGCCACGGCCCGCCGCCGTTATAAATCCATTTCATAACGAGAAGTATTAACATCATTATTGGTGTTCAAGGTCAATAAATTTTTCATGTAATTTTCTTTTGTCAAGAAGATTCCCTACCAGAAAGACCGCTTGAATTCGTGTATCAATGGATATCTGGGCTTGTTATGTGGACGATGATTGTAACTTCGAAATCAGCTTCATACAACCAGTAAGGGCAGCCAATGGGTCTGCCATTTCTTGCTCCTTCTCTATAAATTTGAAAGAAAAATAAATTTAGTTATCAATCATTTTTCTCGTGTAAAAAAAGGGGTACGTTTGATTCCCGTAACGCAGTTCAACTTATTTTCGATACTTATTATTTCGGGCATGAGTACCAATCGCTACTCCTCATTTGAATACAAGCAATACGTGTCAACTCAGCAAGCGGTTCCTTGAATTATAGAGAGTTTGTATGAACTGCTAAGCCTTTGTGGCGTAGGTCATGAGTGTATTGCTGTTCGAGCAAGATGTGTTGAATAATGGAGGCTAGCTTGAATGCGCATTGCTAAATGAAAAACGTCTACGAGCGGATACTGGATATAATAATACTGTGCCTTAGTTGGCAAATGCCCCTAATCCAATAGCAGTTTTCACATTACAAAAGCCACTAGCCACTCTATCGGCATGGCTGGATCACTTTTTTTGTCCGGCTGATGAGTGTACAACCAAGTTCGGTACAATCAAGTAAGATAGGAATGCAATTGCTCTGGTGACTATTTTGCGCCTCCTCAACGATTCTAGCTGTTTGAGAGCCACAGATCATTCAAGAAGTGCACTGTGAGCTGTTTAACGTATGATATCATGGCATGACTGTCGGAATGATCTTGTAGTCTACTACCGCCGTGGTGCTGGTCTTGCCAAACTGTTTAAAAAAACAATTATCCATTCGTACGCGGTGCCGAGCGAAAAGACGAGCGAAATAATAAGTTCCAGTTAAAACAGTGCAGAGGGAGCGAATCACAGGCAAATGGCTAAATATTTATAGCTGGGGAGCGAAAACACCTTGTTGGTTCCAATGGCTATATAACTGGAGCGTCTTCCAAAAGTGCTCACAGTTTTCTCTCCACACAAACAACTCCTTCAACAACCCAAACAACCCAAACCCACTACTTATCAACAACTACTATCATTATCAAAATGGCTTGCAACTGTGCTAAGACTTGCTCTTCCTGCTCCGGCTCCTCCTGCTGCTGCGCTTCCTCCACCACTTGCTGCAAGTAAAGTGGAGGACTCTTGCCTGAAAGTGCTGATCGCTTGTTGATTGAATCGCACTGAAAACAGCTCGAACAATTTTTACAAGTGAGTTTTAACAGGAGTCTTTTGAATTCGCGCTTGAGATAAGCAATTGACTAACATTCATGAACAGACATTGAATCATTCCTCATAGTTTACATTTTATAAATCCAATAAAAATTTTTTTTTTCTCTCTGAAACTACCTACTATCAGTAGGTACACCTGTATTTGCTGTAGCCGTGCCATTACTGAAAGCCCAGCAGCACTGACGTCGTAAAATGCATTTCCATTGATCTTTGAGCAGAAACATAATTAATTATGATTCTCTTCAGGCTCCATAGTTGTGACGACTCAATCAATCAATCAATTTAATTTCATTGTGGCCCTTAGCCAGGCACCGATTTTAATGGAATTGGCCCAATGGGATCACTGACCTCACCAACATGCCTTCTAGTGAGCGAGGTAATCAACACCACCAGCTCCTAATACGCTCAAAATTTAATTGAATGAGACTTTGTTATAATTTTCGGTTTTTCCATCGCTCTGCAGGCAAATTTCCAAGGTCTTAATGGCACCTGTTTCGCTTCTTCTGGTGCTACTCCCCCAGGTGTCCACCCCCCACGCGCTTACATAATAAATTTTTTGACTACCATCAATTGACGATGGGCCATGCAGTTGCTACCTTTCTTTTGAACAGCTACAATACCAAGCGCAAACTAGCACCAAATATAATACAATGAGCACTGAAAACATTGACCTGGCTGAGATTAAGGACTTTTTGGTCGAGGTTGCCCAGACCGCCGGGAAGATCATCCGCGAGAGATCTGGCAAGGTGACCTTTGACGACAAGAAGAACGGTGAGTGTACTTGAAGTAACAATTGCAGTCGAAGCTAACATATTCCTAGCTGTGGACTTGGTTACTGAAGTTGACAAGGCTGTTGAAGTCCTTGTCTCCAAGTCTCTTAGCGAAAAATATCCCGACTTCAAATTCATTGGCGAGGAGTCATACGTTGCCGGCGAGACAGTTGTGACCGACGCGCCCACGTTCATTGTTGACCCCATTGACGGCACCACCAACTTTATTCACTTCTACCCCTCGTCCTGCATCTCTTTGGGCTTTACCTTGAACAAGATCCCCCATGTTGGTGTTGTGTACAACCCATTCCAGAACCTCTTGTACACGGGTGTCAAGGGTCAGGGCTCGTTCCTCAACGGTGAAAAGTTACCCTTGAGACCTTCTAGCGCCCTCAAGTTGCAGAGCGCCTTGGTTGCCATTGAGTGGGGCTCCGAAAGAGGCGGCCCTAACTTCAAGGTCAAGACCGACACATTCACTGCCCTGGCCAGCGAAAAGGAGCAAGGTGGTGCATTTGCCCATGGATTTAGATCCCTTGGCTCCGCTGCCCTCAACATTTGCAGCGTGGCTACCGGATCCTTGGACTGCTACTGGGAGGGCGGCTGCTATGCCTGGGACGTCTGTGCTGGCTGGGTTGTGTTGAGCGAAGCTGGCGGTCGCATCGTTGGAGGCAACCCGGGCGAATGGGACACCCCTGTTGACTCTCGTGTTTACTTTGCTGTGCGAGGAGGCGAAGGTCAGGAGGAGTTTGTAAAGGACTTCTGGAGCCATATCAAGGGCCGTCTCGAGTACACCCACTAAGGCAAGAAGCTTTCTATAATCAATATTTGAATTCAAATCCAACTCATCCCTATACTACATCTTTCATATATTTTCCTGGTCCAAGCGCCTAGTAATATACACGCCAAACATTGTTCACTCGGAGTACAACTTATAGCCGGGTTGTGTGCTACGCATTGGCGCTCTTCGTTCTTCAGGGCTTGCTAATTGTGAATTTGGGAGTTACAAAATTTTCTTGTTCTTACACTTCATTCAACCTTCTAGATCAACAACATTATAGAATCACCACCATGGCTATTATCACAATAACGCGACCAGAGAGAACTCTGATCAAAGAGCACGAAGTTGATGAAGACATTGATCTTGAAGATGCAGATAGCGACAACGAAAATGCCGACATGGACTTGTCAAAGGCAAATGCTGGAACCGTACACAATACCAACCTTGTCACGCCAGGCGAACTTGTTACAGACGAAACCACTTGGATGAGAGGACACGGAACATACACTGACAACGATAAAACTTACTCGTCGGTAGCTGGTGCAATCATCAGAGTCAACAAACTTCTTTCTGTCAAGCCATTAAGAGGACGATACCTCCCAGTCATTGGAGACCACGTTGTTGGTAGAATCACAGAGGTCGGAAACAAGCGATGGAAGGTCGACATTGGAGCTAACCAGGAAGCCGTTTTGATGCTGGGATCTGTCAACTTACCGGGTGGTGTGCTGCGTCGAAAGTCCGAAACCGACGAGCTGCAAATGCGAAAATTTTTGAAAGAGGGAGACTTGCTCAACGCCGAAGTCCAGTCGCTCTTTTCAGACGGTGGCGCTTCTCTCCATACCAGATCGCTCAAGTACGGTAAGCTAAGGAATGGCTACTTTGTCAATGTGCCGAGCTCGCTGGTCATCCGCAGCAAGATCCATTCGTACAAACTCCCCGACAACATTGACTGCATTCTCGGTGTCAACGGGTACATTTGGCTCAGCAAGCGCTCAAAGGCCTCGGCAGCAGAGAAGGGAAACGTCTCCATCACGCGATTAGAAGAAGAAGCCGGCCTGGAAATCTACAGCGACAAGAACGAAGATATTCCTAAAACGACGCGCGAGGCCATTGCCCGCTACGCAAACTGCATACAGGCTCTAGCATACAAGGAAGTCGGCCTCAACGAATCGAGGATAGCGGCCGCTTACGAGGCAAGTTTGGCTTACAAGAATGCGGGTGAAATTGTCGAGAACGAAGTTAAGCAGGCCATTGCATATGAAGTTATTGGGGCTGAAAACTAGTCCAAAAAGTCTAGAATTGTAATGATGTAATTTATGTACAGTAAAAAAAATATTTACACTTTTTTCATTTAGTATGCTACCATCTGTTGTGGGTTTAGTTATCCCCAGGGCGCTTGAGAACGTAGTAGTAAGTGGATCCAAAGTGGTATCTTTTGGAATCAACCACTTCTAGACCACTGTCTTGCACAATGCCGTCAATGTCGAGATTCCATCTGCAGCCCCACTCTTCAACACGCTTCTCAGCCTTCTTGTCCATGGTGGCATTGATGGACTCGTACGAACTTCTGCCGTGCTCTAGCAAAACAATGCGGCCATCCGGTCGAAGCAGCGTCTTGAAGTTTTCAAGAGCAGCCTGCGGGTCCTCGTGCGAGCAAAGACCAAACGTTTCAAAGATCGTGTCAAACTTTTGTCCACTGCTCTCTGCAATCTTGGCCAAATCCTCAGCACGACCCCGAACATACTGCACTTTTTCAAACTGGGGGAATTTTTTCGTAAACTTGTCACGCGCGACTTCCAACATGCCTTTACTCGAATCGATAAAAGTCATGGAGGTGATGTTTTCAGGGTTGAACCAGTAGATGTTTCTGCCGGTGCCGCAAGAGACTTCGAGCGCATCTCCTTTGACCTCCTTCATAAGCTGTCTGCGGCGGTACCAAATGTGTGAGGACAGCTCCTCAAACCAAATCTTGCTGTCGTATTCTTTTGAAAGGCCATCAAAAATGTCAGTCGTGTCTCTTGGGGCAGGGATGCTGCTATCGTGAGAGTGGCCCTCATGGCTGTGAGAAGTAGAGTCGCTGGTGATGTCGCCAATTGAAGTCTTTTCAAACCGTTCCTTCTCCAAATCCTCACGCTTCTTGTAAGGATTCGGCTCGCCAGTCGCCTTGTACTTGGTGTCTTGCAAGTATTGAACTCCGGCGTATGCAGTCGCAACGTATAGCAGGATCAGACCGAAACTGGCGTAGGTCCGGTACTTTGGGTGCTCCGTAATTCGTCGCCAAGCCAGCTTAATCTGGTTCGCCTTGGTCTTGAGATCTTGTTTGGGTGGGGGAGCAGAGGGTCTGCTCTGTCGGGGGATCGTCGAGTACATTCGGAGGAGCGATGGCTGCAGCGACTTGCTGCAGTTGAGCCCCAGTCTCGAAGCCGGCCGTGCCATCTGTGAGCACTTCAAGGCGCTGAATGAACGCATGTCGAGCCTCTACTTTCGTGTGATCGCAGGCTCTTTCGCAGGAACTCGTGGATCTCGTGGAAAAATTGTTCTTCCCAGTGAAAAATAACGTGAACAAGCTTGATTCGTTTACAACGGCCCGGCATTTGACGAGGGTAGGGGTTTGCGCGTTGAGCGCTTGTCAACATCTTGCCCATTCCCACTCTCCTCCACGTTCTCCACACACGCCATACACAAAGGGACTTTGCTCGGTGCTTTTGGAAACTCGGTCTTCTGTTGCAAGCTAGGCGTTTGTGACGATTATTAGTTTGGAGTGTGCGGCAACCCACAACACAGTACTGCAATGTCTGAATCTCTATCTGAGCTGAGGCTCTACGTAAAGCCCATCAGCCGCGAAGGTGAGTGCTTTTGTGCTTTTGTTACGCGCGCGAAATTTACGCCATTTTGACTAACCAAACGAAAACTCCAGTCAGCAAGGACGAATTCACCGAACTTTTTGCCAAGCACGGTGAAA
Source organism: Geotrichum cucujoidarum (assembly GCA_030566025.1). Taxonomy (NCBI): domain Eukaryota; kingdom Fungi; phylum Ascomycota; class Dipodascomycetes; order Dipodascales; family Dipodascaceae; genus Geotrichum; species Geotrichum cucujoidarum. The sequence goes on along the minus strand of JAJMHN010000027.1, from coordinate 57,637 downwards.
TCGCTGACATCAAGCTGAAGGAAGGCTACGTGAGTGCCAATGTACTCGGGGGAAAGTTATGCCGACGCTAACAAAGTAAGGGTTTTGTGGAGTACAAAGTGACCGAAGAAGCCCAGGCCGCCGTTGATGGTAAGTTACTTGCCACGAGTAATGGAAACACACGCTAACTATCCAGCTTTGAGTAGGTTGATACAACGAGTTCTACGTGGCTCATGAGATCGTGGGCTCGACACTAACTGTCTAGACAACTTTGAGTTGGCCGGTGAACGCCTCTTTGTTGCCTTTGCTCGTAACCCCCGCGAGCGTAGGGAGCCTAGAGAACCCAAGGAACCTAGAGAACCCAGAGAACCCAGAGAACCTAGGGAGCCCAGAGAGCCTAGAGAGCCCAGAGACGGTCGAGATGACCGCCGCCGTGACGACAGGGATGACCGTCGCCGCGAACCTCCTCCCGAGATTATCCTGCAACGCATTGCTATTTCCAATTTGCCTGAAGAAGCTACTTGGCAGGTATGTGCCTACGGCGTTGCTGCCTAACCATTCTGTTTTCCCTGGTCTTTGCAAGTCCGGAAAAAAAAAACTCCCCTGTATTTTTTCCGAGTCTTTTTTTCCGCTTCTTATGCTATCATGGCATTTGTGTCTTGACTGATGTGCTACCGAGACACAATTCAAATGGATTCAAACTCTGCACTTTCCATGTGCCCCATAACTCTTTCTGACCGTTGTCTTTTTCTTTCTTGTTTTTCAGGATTTGAAAGATCATTTTAGATCCAACGACGTTGATGTGGCTTTCTGCGATGTCTCCCGTGACAGAGACGGAACTGGGTATGTGTAGTTCATCTGTCTCTAGTGCCATCTACATGGTTCTGGAACTAACGGATTATAGGTACATTGATTTGAAGACTAAGGAGGAAGTTGATCGTGTTTTGGAAAACATGAAGGACACGACTATTCGTGACACTCCTGTGACTCTTGAGGCCAACGTAAGTGTACTTGGCACTGACTAAACAGTCTTTGTGACTAACTCGATAGGGTATTGTTCACCGCAGAGCTCCCAGAGAGCCCCGCAGAGGCAGCGACCGGTTTGGTGGTCGTGGCGGCCGTGGTGGCAGAGGTGGCCGCGGTGGTAGAGACTTTGACCGTCGTCGTGACGACCGTAGAGACGGCGACCGCGACGGACGTGGTGGTCGCAGAGGTGGACGTGGCGACAGACGCGGCGGTGGCCGTGGTGGATTTGACCGCCGTGACCGTCGTGGCAGCGACAACAACGACACGCGCAGAGACAGATCAAGAAGCCGCGACAGACGCAGATCCCAGTCTCCCATCCCACCTCCTCCTCCCGAAGACTATGATATGCACAATGGCGGTGACAACGGCCCTACTGCCGGTGGTTCCTACGACGGATCTTGGTAACTGTGTACCAAGCTTTTCACAGAGTAACTTGGTAATTGACGAATTTAATAATTAGCAAAAAGCAAGAATTTTATTTATGCAACGAAAGCCGCCAATGGTATGGAAACGATAAAATCTATAAATGAAAGAAAGAACATTGAAATTGCAGACTGGCGTGAAAGAGAAAGCAAGTATAGAAAAAAAACATTCTCACTATTCAGAATGAGGAACAATAAATAAGTAGGACTTGCCTTGAGGTGGCTGGTGCTTCTCCGTGTATATCATCCAAAGAATTACACCGAGCGTAAAAACAGACACCCAGGAAGTGATTTCAAAAGCGCTCGAGTAGCAGCCTTGACCCTTTAAGCAAACAGAGGAAACAGCAGCCTCGACAATGCCCACAGTATCAACAACGCTATTCTGGTCGTAAACGCGACCAAAGATGAGGTTGAAAACATAGACTGTAAACACGGGAGAAATTGCAACAAAGCCCCAGTTTTTACTCAAGTGAGTAATGCCAAACGTGTCGCAGACAATGGTCGGGAAGCATCCGAAGGTGAGGCCGTAAGCCAAACCCACAATGACAGACGAAATCCACAAATGGCGGGCCTCAGTCACGAAGAGTAAACTGAGTTGGCCAACAAGACCAAGAGAGCTTGCAAAGAAAACCATCCACAGGCGCTGGCGGCCCATGCGCTTGGCAAGGATATCACTAAAGCTGCCACTGAGCATGCGTCCGACAAAGGAAAACACAGAGACCAGACCGACTTGCAACGCTTGAGTGGGCTGGATACTGCCTAGGTCGGGGGTGGCTTGCGCATGAACTAACGCTCTGACAATGTAACCACAGCAGTAAATGTACATTTGCGAAGAGCCCGAGAGCAGGCCCAAAACAGAGAACTGTGCCCAAAACTCTGGGGTCCTGAACATTTCAAACGTCGTGACGCAATTCTCGGGCTGTGTTTCCTTGACAATAGCATGCTCGGGGACAACGGTTGCAAGGGACTGGACAGAGTCCTTGCGGCTGATAGTGTAGGGTCCATGGACGCTGCAGGAACCACGTGGCGAAGATATGCGTGTAGAAGGCCCGCTAACAAGAAACGAGTCCTTGTGAGAGAGGCTGCGACTGGGAGTTACAGCGGTTACCGCAGAACCTTCTGAGGGCTGTTGAGACTCTGTAGCAGGGCTGCCCTCAACGGTGGCAAGTTTTGCACAGAGTGCACCGTATGTCATTGTCGCTTCATCCTTGATCAAACCCTGCTGATCCTCGTCGCCGTCGTCTTCGGTTATCTCATGCGCCTTCACAAACGGTGCATTGATAAGCAGCATTCCACTAGTCACAAGGGCCAGCATGGCCAAAAAGTCGTGAGTGCTATCGGGGAAAAATAAGGCTTTGAGACTGGAAAAGAAAAAGGCACTCAGTCCAAAGGCAGCAATGGGCAGGGCCACGGAGGTGCCTCTCGAGTGAGGAAAGTTCACTGCGGCCGTCTTGATAGAAGCACTGTAGGCCAGGGTACTGCCAAATCCGGCCAGGCAGCTTCCCAGAGCTAAGAGGGCGAGCGCTCGCACTGTGTGGACGTAGCAATAGTAAATGATCGAATAGCCGGCCAATAGGCAGACACTCCCCACAGTGATGGGCACCGTAGGGCCGAACTTGTCTGTGACTATGCCCGCTACTGCACCCAAGAGCGACACACCTATCGTTCCCATCATTCCAATCATGGACGACTGGGTGGCTGTCAGGCCGAGGCGATCTGCGAGCTGGGTGGAATATGTCGAGTACACATAGATTGTTCCGCACGCCAAGCTTGTCAGGAAGCAGGAAAACACTGCGACGTGTCTAGCGTACGCTACAAAGACCATGGCTATGTTCTTTGCCCAGGTAAAAGGAGTGTATGGAACGAAGTGAAAAAAGGTTTATGCCGTTGCTGGAAATGAGATAAGTTGGTTGTTGCTGAAATTTTGAGAGGCGAGGTTTTATAATATAATTTTTACTGATAATGGTGTGCTACACGGCGTATCTGCCCTCTGACTCAACGCGCGCGTGCAACCACAAATCCGTGCATGGATCGAGGAACTGGGATCTGACAGGGCGGGCCAACTACTCAGAGGCACCGGCAGGCGCTGGTAACATGATCGTGGCGGCCGCAACACAAGGCGCCAAAAACGAAAATTATTGGCGAGGCTGGGGCTGGCAACAGCGGCGGCATCGGGAAATTCTAAATCGCCCCGCGATCTTGGCCTAACCGAACGCCATACAAGAGCAAGGCTCGCTCTGGAGGATTGGAAATAAAAAACACGCGCATTCATTTTGTACATAACTATTCTTTCGATGGGGGAGAGAGAGATCCAGCTGACGGTCTTAGGCGGTCTCCTCAGTGGACTTTTTAGCCTTCTTGGCCTTCTGCTTCTTCTTCTTGTCCTTCTTCCTCAGTCCCGTCATGCCCGTCTTGACAACCTCGGTATATTGAACCCAAAATGCATCGATATCTTCTGTGGTCACCACGGTCGTGTACTTGACCTTCTTCGACTTGTCCCTGTGGCCGTTCGTTGCTCGGAAGAGAATTGGAAAATGTTGTGAGCTCTCGGTGTCCACCAGAGTATCTTTTAGCGATGAGGTCGGCACAACCGATCCGTCAACGTCGTCGCTAGGAGCATCTTTTAATAGTCAGTAACCGCATTAAAACTTCCCTATGGATTCAAATCACTTACATCTCTTTTGTTGTAAAAACACAGACGACTTGGACTGCGTGTCACTGAAGAGCTGGCCAAGCTTGGTCAAAAACTGTATTCGTAAAGCAATTAGCACCAAATCTATACACCTGAATTCCTCTCAAAGACCATACCTCGTCATTCGATATCCGGTTCTTTACCGACATGTTTAAAATTGTGTTTTGTGTTGAAGAGAATGCTTGTAATCGCAGTGTACGCTGGTTTGTGTGAAGTACTAGATCTGGAATTATGAAAACTTTATACAGGGTAACCAACCCGCCGTGCCCCGTTCCAACTTCGCGTGAAGCCTAATTCAAATGGACAACAAGATGGAACAGATATAAACATGATGTAAAATAAAATAAACGATACATACAGATGGCTTAATCATCTAAGTCGTTCTCCTCTTCGTCGTCAATTTCGACAATCAGACTCGCGCTGGGCCACACGGTTTTGTCGTCTCCAATTCTGGTGCTGTCCGCAACCAGAACTTTTCGAGGGAGCGTCGATGCTAGTTCAAAAGAATACTTGTGAACATAGCCTTCCGGAGGAGAAACTTCAGTGGGGACAGCACTGCCACAGGTCTTGATGTAGTCATAGCATTCCACAAAGGCGTAAATGTCTTCAATGGTCTGGTCAGGAGAAAACTTGCGTACAATGCGTTCACCAGAGGGCAGTCTCACAGATATGCGAGCAGGTCGTTCAGTGGTACTTTCAAACTCGGGTCCCAGCTTGCTAACACGCCAGGCCTTCCATGCTTCCAAATTTCTCAATCGGTCTTCTTCCAACTCTTGTGACCGAGCAGCAGCCTCTTCTCTTTCTTGCTCTTCTCGCTCCAAACGAGCTGCCTCTTCCCGCGCCAGCCGTTCACGTTCACGGTCGGCTGCCAGACTGCGTTCGTATGCTGCATTCTGTTCGTCCCGCAGGTTTCTGTCCCGCTCGCGCTCCTGTCGATCCAAAACCAAGGACATGATGGTAGGTCCATGCGCCTCCATTTTTTCTTCCAGGCGAGAAATGAACTCCATAGGGTCAGTTTCACCTTGAATCGTGGCTAGCGTTTTCATTACAAGAGCAAACGACGTTGGAGATCTGGTGAACGGGGCAATCAACTGGGCAAATGGGAACTGTGTACAGCCCAATGAGTCTGCGACCTGTAGTCCTTCTGAGTTCTGGACATTGCCGAACCAAACAATGACGTCTTCTCTGTTCAAGAGCTCAACTACCCGCGGGTCTGTAAGAACTTGACGGTTGAAAGGTCCAGTCAGGTCATGTTCGTCGCTTTGAACAATGACAACCAAGAAGTTGAACTTACTCTTGGCCAGATCAAATGCTTCCGTAAACCCTCCCTCAAAGAAACTCGGACCTCCGTTGCCGTAATTTTCTTCAAATGCTCTAATTATTCTCGATGCTGTCGTTTTCGCGTCAATTTTATGAACTGACCTCGTTGCTGTTCGGTTGGCTGGGTAGTATCCCGTCAATCTAGGCAGGAATGGGAATATGCTTGCTAGAAAGTAGAATAGCGTGTTGAACAGCTTGTAGCCTAGTGTGAAGGGGTAAAACAGAATGATCTGGATCATGCTCAGTGCACTGCCTTCTTGGACACTATAATTGACTGTGCCGGTTGCTGCAGGTGGGTACACTACGCCTTCGTTGGAGACGGAGTTGAGCTCATCCATAAGGGAGCTGTTGGGCTGAGGCGGCCGCGATGAAGAACTTGCTACAGAAGCCACTGCTTGTGGTGCAGGCGCTGCCGTAGTACCTGAATCTTCAAAATGTAATGCAATTGCCATCTATAGTTGTCAGTAAGACCTCAACGGGCTCGCCAGTGTCAGATTGCACTTACCTCGACGTTCCAGTTGGTGGATCTCAAGAGCTGCAAAGGAACATCGACATCTCCCTCCCAACTGGTAATGTCCAGAAACTGCTGGTACTTCCCCAGCTGGTCTTGGTTCAAGTCGTCTAAGCCCGCCATGCCATGCGCTGTTCAGTTCGTGATGCTTGTTGGAGTTGCTGGTGAGCTCCAGGTCTCTGACTTGGCTGAGCATGGCCTGTTTCAGCCGGGTAACTTTAGATCACCCGCGGTTAGACGGGTATCGAGACCCAGTTCCCAGGCCATGCGCGCTCGATTTCTTCAAGAAACAACTCCATTGACTCTAGAATTCATTGACCTCTTTCTTCAATACTTCTCGCATGTCTAGAATACTTCAGCGCTCGGTTACTACCTTGAACGGATTTTGTCTGGGCCTCTTCACGTAGAATTATGTGCTATTTCTGCATTGGGAACGTGGTGCGGCTCTCTTCTCCCAATCGCTCAAAATTTTTTTAACTTCTTCCCGCTGAAATTTTGTTTCGATCTTTTCTCTGCAAAACTCCAGATCAACCTAGCACAGTCGCCCGCCATGCCCTCGGTTCAGGAGACTCAAAACAAACGACTCAAGGTTGAGCAGCCTGCGTCTGATGTGAGCAAAGTCTCTAAGACTTACGCTTCAAAGATCTTTGCACCTTTCAGAGTGAGTTTTGTCGCTACTTCGTCTGTTTGGAGCGTGTACTAACTTTTCAGGCCATCGGTAACGTTGCCAATGCTACTCCGCTTTCCATCACAAACCTCGGTCCTACATTTATCGTAACTACGTCTGTCGGCAACTTTTTCCAAATTTACGACGCTTCGTCGCTCCATTTGCTATTCGTATCCAGTCCCAAAACTCCCTCAACCATCACCGCCCTCCATGCCCATCACCATTACGTGTTTGCCGCCTGGGAAAGTACAGTAGGTATTTTCAAGCGAGGTCGCATGGAGACTAGCTTTACTCTTGAGAACTATTCCACCTCCGAGGGTGAAGTCAAGTCAATCGCTTTGTTTGGAGAGTACCTCTGTGCTGCAACTTCTGGCGCAGTTTACATTTACAAAGTCGACCCCAAGGAGCCTTCCGACAGACCTGAGTACTACACTACACTTAGAATCCCCAAGAGTTTTGGTACCATCAAGACTATTGTGCATCCCCAGACCTACCTCAACAAGATCGCCATTGTTGCAGACACCGTTCTTCTACTGTACAACGTGAGAACCGGCCGCCTCTTGTTCACTTCCGAGGAATTCGACTCGCCCATTACTGCCGTAGAATGCAGTCCCGTGTTGGATATTTTGGGAATTGGTACTGCTGCAGGTGACATCCACCTTTACCATTTGCGCCAGGGACGCATTATTTTTTCTTTGAACGCCGGAGAACGTGTGACTTCCCTGACATTTAGAACAGACGGCCACCCGCTCCTTGGTGTGGGAACAGCTGCAGGAAACTTGCTATTCTATCACTTGGATACAAAGAAGCGACTCCACATCATTAGAGACGCCCATCGCGAATCGGCCGGTGGTGTGTCGAAAATCCAGTTTTTCAACGGCCAGCCAATTTTCATTACCAATGGAGGTGACAACTACCTCTCCGAATACGTTTTCGACCCTACAGTAATCTACAGCAACACTCAAAAATCGTCCGATTCTGCCAATGCTGCCATTGCTTCTCCCCCTCGCTTACTTAGATCGCGCGGTGGTCATTCCCTCCCTCCCAACCAGATCCACTTCACTGACGAAGAATCTCATTTCTTGCTTTCCGTTTCACGCGACCAGTCCCTCTGGAGTTTCTCGCTTCGTAGAGATGCTCAAAACCACGAATTCTCTCAAAATGAAAAGAGAACCGACGCCAAAACTGGTAAGAAGAAGTCGGGTCTTTTGGGTAGTATGAAGGACAAATTCCCCGAAATCACTGCTATCGCATACCAGCATGCCAAACTTGGCCGATGGGACAATGTCATCACCGCTCACAAGGACCTCACATACGCACACACTTGGGACGCCAAGCGTGGCATTGTAGGAGCCTACCGCTTGGATACACCTGATGGTGGTATTGTCAAGGCAGTGGCTGTCTCTTCTTGCGGCAACTTTGGACTTGTGGGTTCCTCTCTTGGTGGCGTCGCAATCTACAACCTTCAGAGTGGAATGCTTAGGAAAAAGTTTGCTGGCCATTCTCAATCCGTTACTGGTATCACAATTGACAACTTGAACAGAACTTTAATTACGACTTCCCTCGATGGCCAAGTCAGATTTTACAACTTCAAGACTGGCGCTTTGGAACACAGAATTGCATTAGGTTCCTCTGCAACGGAAATGAACTTGCATCACGGTTCAGATCTCCTTGCAATCTCTCTGGACAACCTTTCCATTGTCGTTATTGACATCCAGACTAAGAAAACAGTTCGTGAACTGTGGGGACACACTAACCGAATCACGACGTTCGATTACTCGCCTGATGGAAGATGGATCATTTCTTCAGCTCTTGACGGAACTATCCGCACTTGGGATTTACCAACGGGCGGTTGCATTGATGTCGTCAAGGTTGACAACCTTGTAACATGCCTTCGTGTGAGTCCCAACGGCGAATGGTTGGCCACCACGCACGTACAAGGTGTCGGTATCAACCTGTGGACTAACCGATCTCAATTCACCAAGGTATCTGCACGCATCATTACTGAGGAGGAAGAAGAAGCTGGAATCGCCACTATCGAAATGCCTAATGCAGCAGGTGAAGGTGGTGCCAATGTTATTGAGGGTGCTTACGAAGACGATGAAGAAGGTGAGCTAAATAACGCCATGACCTACAAGACTTTGAACAGACTAAGCGACGATCTCATCACACTCTCGCTACAGCCACGAAGTAAATTCAACACCCTCACGCATCTTGAGACCATCAAGCTCAGAAACAAGGCAAAGGAGCCTGTCAAAAAGCCAGAGAAGGCCCCCTTCTTCCTGTCTGTCGGCAACAGCGAAAAGAAGGAAAAGGTTGCCGAGGCTGAATCTGGCGACATGAAGCCAAAAGCTGGAAACATTTCTAGTGAAACCACTTTCACGCGTCTTCTCCGTGAATTTACTGAAGACAATTCAAAGTCTGAGGCTTTCATTGCACACCTCAAGAATCTTTCTCCTTCTGCTACCGATCTTGAAATCAGATCGTTGAGCACGTTCCCACCACTCACTGAATTCATTGCCTTTATCGACGCATTAACTGCCACTTTGGAGAGAAAGGCAGATTTCGAACTGGTACAGGCTTGGATGGCCATGCTGTTGCGCGTTCACGGTGACGTTATTATGGAGCATGCTTCTTCCAAGGTTCCAGAACTTGGAGAGGCTTTGCTGAGATGGGAGAGTGAACAAGCCAAGGAAGCCACTCGTCTCGAAAAGCTGTCGCGCTACTGCTCGGGTGTGCTCGAATTTTTGAAAACAGCTTAATTGAAATAATCTCAAGCATGTTTTAAGCTAGTTTTAAATTCATGTAAAGAACAAAAAAAAAAAAAAAAAAAAAAAAAAAAAAAAAAAAAAAAAAAAAAAAAAAAAAAAAAAAAAAAAAAAAAAAAAAAAAAAAAAAAAAAAAAAAAAAAAAAAAAAAAAAAAAAAAAAAAAAAACTAAAAATACATAAAACGTTGATAGATGTACAAAATACAAAATGCAAAATAATTACAAAAATAATAGTCTTCATGTGTCATGAATATGATTACTGGGTCTTCTTCTTCCTCCGAATTGATTGCCTAGAAACGTCCTTGTCATCCAATTCTTGTTGATACCGATTCGCGCAGCCATAGTGGGTAGCCACGTTGTTTGGAAACACAGAAAGCACCGAGATTCCCAGTCTTTTGAAACAGACTTGGCAAGTGCTGAGATTGGTAACAACAATGGAGCGTTGCTGTTTGGTCAATAACATTTCTTGCTTCTTTACCAAGTCGACTCTCCGCAAGGACCTTTCCGTTTCTCCAAGTGCAGATTGCTTCTTGAGGTCACGGACTTGTGACATGAGGAAAATGGAAATGTCTTGAATTGTGGTAGCTTCGGGCAGGGAATTGATAATTTCCACAACGCTCATTCTTGAACCGTGTGAAGCAAGGAGGTCCAAGGCCAAGTCGATTCGATGCAGTTTCACATCTGGCGGGGATAGATAAAGTGACATGAGAATGTGAAGTGCTTTACGACCAGCGTTGGAATCACGGTCATACAGGTCGCCGCAGTAGGCTTTAGCCTTGAGACTATCACGAAGCTGTAAAGCATAAATGTCAAGAGCCTTTGCATGATCGCCGCGCTGCCCCAGCAAAATTGCTCTGACTTCCAACATGTCTGCTGAAGTTGATGAACTGGGAAAACAAGACAGTACCCTGTCAGCATCGTAGTGCCGTGGCGTTTTCTTCAAAAAGTCGACAAGTGTTTCGGCTTCCTCAGAATCATGAGATGTGACCAGAGATTCAATGCGGGCAATGGCAAGCGTGGTATGCAGTTTTTCAAAATTTTCTTGAATCATTCCATTGACGTGCTCCAAATATCGAATCGCTAGCGGCAAGCTCATTTCTTTCAGAAATGCATAAACTTGTTCCCAATCAAAAGATATGGACTCTTTTGTGTCGGCAAAAAAAAGTTCATCAGCGTACGAATAGTCTTCTTGAATGGCACCCTTGGCAAAGCTGAAAACCAAGTCAACATCTGCATTGTCAAGTCTTTGCAAATATCGTATCGTCGGCCAGTGTTTTCTAAATTCTGGCGGACTTGTCTTGGACTTTGATAAAGATCCAAGAAGCTCTAAAGCAGACTTGTGCAGTCTCTTTGAAAAATAAAACTCAATCAATTCGTGCCACTTGGAATCTTGAGCCAACACTGACGTCACAACATCAGAATCACAACGGTTGGGCAGTCGCATCAGTGACGAGATCAGTGGCGAGTTTTGGAGAAAATAGCATTTGAATAAAGTGGTATCAACAAGGTTTACTGCGTCTTCCCAATCCCCGTAAATATTGGAAGGAAGCTCTGTGCTTTGGAAAACCAAATGCCGTTCTCCGGATTTGATCAATGCGAGTTTTCGTCGGACATCAACCAAATATGATAAAAGAGCGCTTATCTGGTTGTAAAGTTCGTTCACAGGCGGCTTTGCAACGGAAGGTGATGAGCTCCTAGAACGCTCGCTAGTTTGATGACTAGGAGAACCGGGCACTTCATTGGGCTTTGGCATTGTTCGCTTAGCTTCGATCAAGTCATCAGTAGACCCAGAAATAGCTGAAGGAAACAAATCAATCACAAATGATGGTGAGCCGTATGCTTCGATGAATAACTTCATTGACTGAGCGTAGCTTTTTTTTGCAAATAAATCAGTTGCTTGCTGAATCTTCAAATCTCTAAGTAAGAGGTCTTTGTCTTCATAAAGACTTTCGTCAACATATGATAGTAGAGACGCTGCCTCGTCAAGTCCGCCTGGCGCACTTGCCAATGATTCGATTTGGGCCTTCATGTCGCTAGTCCGCAAAAGGTACACTTCACCAGCAGTGGCAACGCATGCATTAGCATCGCTATTGCTGTGCTTAACGTCAGGAATGTCCACAGTTTGAAGAAGGGATAGAGTAGTGGGATTCCGGACTTCGACTCTATTCTTCATGACGCACACCAAATAAGGATTTGAAATATACAAACCTAAGGGTGTCTCCTCAATCCAGACCTGTACGGGGTTGCGCTGCAATTTTCCTCCACTGTTGATAAAAATTGCTATGCCATTTCGCACTATTAAAGCTGACTGAGGCGAGACTTGGGCTATTAACCAAACTGATTTGGAATTCCTAAACCCCCAGTTTGAAAAATAAGGGCTTGCGACATTTGGTAACGAAACTTTTCCAAATTTGCCTAACTTGAGGTCTACCAAAGCCGCGCCAGAGTTGAGAGCACATAGTCCCTTGTCCAAGTTGAAGCAAGAAATACCACAAATGTTGTCTGGCAAAGTCGTGTCGAGAGACTTCTCAAATTGCGATCCATCCCAGTCAAAGGTGAGCAAGCGGCGTTTGCAAGCTATCAAAAGTTTTGTTGCTAATGCTGGTTCATCCTCGGTGCCTTTTTGTTCTGTAATTGTCGTGAAAGTCGTAGCGCCCTGGGTCTCAGGCAATTTTTGGAGCAGGCGTATTGATTTCGAGTCGTGAATAGAAATACCGTCAGACAATATAACAAGCTTTGAAAGGTGTTTCAGCAATGCTATACTGTCAATAGATTTGGTTGTCATTTCTCGGTGAACTCTCACTAGTGTCGGAAGAGGTGCATCATCGTTACTGGAAGTGCCTTGGCCAGTTGAAAATTCTTGAAGGGCGCCGTTGGAAAAACCGAGCAGAGCCTTGCCGTCATAGGCAATCAAACTTTTCAACTTTCTATTGCTGTCAACAGAAACCTTGGTGATGAGTTCGGGCACGACTCCTTCTAGGTGGAAACTTTTCGTTGATTCACGCGACCCCGATGGTGTCGGCGCATTAGAGTTGGTCATCGTGGGTTGGGCGATGGAGCTTCAAATAAACAGAACAACAACTGAGCTGAAAACATATGGAACACATTCCAAGTAGTCAAGTGTTGTACTATACTAGTAAGTCTTTTTAATTCAAAAAAAAGTGAATGGAGTAGAAAAATTGGCTGGCTGTTCGAGGCAATAGCCCAGTTCAGTTGGACCAGGGTCCAAATTTGGTTACCAGGTTAGGGTTTGAAATCCGTTTTGGTCAAACTCATGGTATCACAATTGCAAGCAATTGAAAACGTCGATGATCACGAGAATGATTTGATAACGTCGCGATGCTAGTACTTGCAATATATAGGTCAGTACGCCTTTTGTCTGCTGAAAAGTATTGTGTAAGTACCAAGTCCATGTTGCCTGAATTAATATGTACATTGTAGATCTAAAATCACGCCGTCACAATGATCCAAGCCAGATGGCTGTCGGTAGATTTGGAACAACGAATTAACTGCAGAGAATATAACATTTAATTATTCACATGTAGCTAGAAATTTGAGCATCTGCTAAGTTGAGATACATTCAAATACCCAATAGTACATGAAGTCTCATTACAAAATAGTGAAAATATAGATTGACGATTAGCCTTTAATTAAGTGAAAGCAACTGCATTTTCTTTGGAATTATAAGTTATTTAAGCAAATCTGGTTTGCTGTATCTTGGTCAAGCTTTCCGTGGTAATACAGGCCCGTAAATAACTACTGACAGGGACGCTTTCATGATGATTTCATTTTGTTCACGAATTCAAATTGACTCCCTTTATCACCATATTATTTGGACAGACACAGACTTCAAACCATGAAGGCTGTTAATAACTTTATATTATCATTGAATCAAGTCTCGGCCTACCACAAGGTGCTCCATGTCTTGCCCAATCGAAGAAATTGAAAAAGTTTTAATTTTGGTACCATGATTCAACCTTGTTTTATCCATAATCATTAAAAATATCTGCGAATCATTTCACTTGTATTACCAACACGCATTTTCCCATTTATAATATTAATTTGAATTTCAAAATAATAAATCTGAAGGAATCTGCAATAGCCCTTCTGCCAAGCTCTTTCCATACATGAGTAGTTTGTTTGAGTTGTGACCAATCTTAAGCCGTTCATTACTAAGCGGTCATAGACAATTTATGTCGGCATAAATAAAACAAGGTTTTGGGGATTCTTGCGACATAAATAAAAACGGTCTAGACCGTTTTGGCGTTTTGGCTAAACTAGGGCTTTTTTACAAACTGAAGGCTCTTGGCCCTTGGCACATGACCACTCAGCTGAACGAGCTTTGGGAAGTCATGCGCTGGATCTTGGTAGTACTGAACCCTGGTGACCGCTTGACCAGGGGCCAGGGCCAACCTGGTTTCAAACTACGTGGCGACTAACTATAACGTAGGTTGAACTGGCTGAACTGGCTTGATACTAAACACTATCAATAAACACGATTGATTGATGAAAGAGAGGAGTGATATTAATTATTATAGGGTGTATTATAAAGGATGTGGACAACTATTACTGGAATGAAACAATAGTGGAATAAAAGAAAGAGGCGAGCGATAAATAGTCATGAGAAACAATTCGGAGGGATTCGTGGGCGTAGTCAGAAAGAAACAAACATTATGAGGTATGCTGTTGGTGAGTGGAAAAGCAGGAGGTAGAATTCTTGGGGGTGGCAGTAGAGATGACTGGCCAAGTCTTGGATCCGTGAATAAAAATGCAATTAAAGGAACGTGAAGAAGACTTCCTGCTTCGGTCGTTGCTATATACCGGCAGACGCCCAGCCGGCATGCAGCACGTTAATGACATCGGAAAGGGGAATGGCTTTCTTGACTCTGCGGTTGTTGACGACCAAGTGCTTGTAAACAAGAACCTTGTCAGATTCGCTCATGCCCTTGATCACACTGCACTGGGGTTCTGGCGTGTAATCAGTTCTGGGGGCGGTCCATGCATCGCGGCGAGCTTTCCATTCCTTGTAACCAGGGTTCAGCTCCATTTCCTCGGCGTCCTCACTGTCACTACCAGACATGCTCTCGATATCGTCGAGGCTGGAAAAGTACCGCTGAGCACCGACTTGGGCTTTCGGGGTCCTGACGGTACGCTTGTCCATGGATGCGCCTTTGGCATATGCGTCAGCAAATGCAGGATCAATGACACCGACACCAGCTCCATAAATGGAAGCAAGGCAGCTTTCGGCGCGTTTCAGATTCTCGTCAACATTCAAGGTAGCTGTGGTGTTGGAAGTTGTGCTAGCTCCAGTAGATGCAACAGTAACGGGGCTATTTACAGTGGTCTTGGGGGTAGGGATGTTTCTGGTCTGGCTAGGTGCAGGAGAAGGGCTTCCAAGGGCCTTTGAGTTTTGTTTCCTGCTATTGCTGGAGTATCTTCTTTTGCGCTCGGCGCGAGACGGTATGTTGTACTCCTTCAAGTCAACGTTGGTGGAATATTTCTTGGTCGCGTTCAAGGTAGGTGGAACGGTGATGCAATCATTAGCGCGGGTATTTCTAAAACTGTCATATTCGTCATAACTTCTGTCGGACTCAAACAAAGTCTCTGGGCGAGTCTTGAGTTTGCGAGAAGAGGCTTTTGTCTGGAGGCCGTTGTTCTTGCTGTGGTTGTCGTCCGAGGAACTCTTGAGCAAGTTCTTGATTGTGCGAGGAACGTTCCTCATGTGGCTGAAAAATGATCCAGAAGAAGGGCTCTGATTTCCAGACATTTGACTAGAGGCCTGAGACTTGGGTTTCTTGGACTTGGGTAGGATCTGGCGTTCTGACTGGAGTTTCTGGGTCTGAGACTTGCTGCGGACAAGCTGCTGGGGTCCAGGCGTAATCAAGGGTGAAGCAGACTCGAGGACCTGCGTGCTGGACATAATATGTGAATGTGGTGATCTCCTTTAGCGAGAAGGAGGTAAAATCAAGTGTTATCGTGTGTTATAAAGTCATTCCCGTCTGCGTAGGGAGGAGGGGGTAGAACGAGCTGTAATGTGGGGTGGGGATGATCAGGGTGGGAGAGGAAGCGTTACCTAGTAAGGCTGGGCAAGGCTGAGAGAGAAAAATCAACACAAAAAAGCCTTGGCGGGATTTGTCCACGGTGAAGGATCCAGAAGGCTGCGCTGGATCAGGACGAAGAGGCGTGTAAAGTAGACGGAGGCAGAATGCTAGGCAGCGGTGATGTCTGAGAGTATGCTGCTGCTTGAGCAAGTATCTTTTTTTTAGTCGTAGTCGGCTGGCACGTAGACACAAGCAATCACGGATCTCGGGGGGGTTCGCGTTGCAAACAAAAGGAACGTCGTATGACACGGTTTCTTCCAAACAGGGAGGGATATCGACACCAGCAAAACGCTGCAAGACAAGTATCAGTAAAGAAGAAGGAGAAGGATGAGACGAGGTGAAGGGGTTTACGAGTTTATAAAGAAGAAAGGAAAAGAGATTCAAGAAAATTTTGTGTTGAAATCGCTCAGGCTGTTGGTTTTAGGCTAACTTTTAGCCCCGTCGGCTTCTAAATTTTTGTCGCCCAGAACGACAAGAAAAAAAAAAAAAGTCACAAAAACGCACTGAATTTTGCTTGGCCCCTGCACCAGCTCCCTTGTCCAGGACCCAGACCAAGACTCAGGCTGAGGTGGCCAGCGCCCTTTTGTTGTACCCTGGTGATGCGATGGTGTCGCAGCAAAATTTATCGCAGCAACTGCGCTCAACTCCAAAGAACCGGAACACAGTTGTCCTTAGAATGTAACACATGAAAAATGAACCTTGTATTAACGATCCTCCAGGTGATAAACGCAAATCCATGTACATCATATTGAGAGCTCAACTTGAAACACAAACGACTGGAGATAAAACCATCCATGATTTTTAAATAATTAAGCCTTGATTGTTCCTATATGTAAATATTGCTGGGCCTGCCTCTAAGCTTCTTTGGCAGCCTCCTTCTCCTTTTCAGGCTCTTCCTGGCTAGGCTTGACTTTAAACCTCGGGGGAGTGTACTCCTGGGTCACCCAGTGGCGGTTCTCTTCCCACTCATCCAAGCGGCGTTTGCGCAGCGATGGAACCATTTCTGCTTCTCCGCGAGGGATAAACGTCACGTCGCGAATAGCAAAGCTGACGCCGTCGTGCGGAGTTATCCATGTGCGCGAGTAAAGGCCGTTGCGGAACGAACCTTGGTAGGTTTCGAGTCGGGGGAGAATGTGTAGTGTGACCAAACAGTCGCCGTCAATTTCGTTTTCAATCTTTTGGCGTAGAGCAGCCGCCTTCTTATCCTCGACTGACTTGCCAGCTTTCTTGACCTTATCTGTAGGTGTGGACTCTTTAGTAGATTTATCCTTTGACTCGTCGGTTGTGACTTGGTCAGTCTTGGTGTCAACATCGGGCTTGCCAGAGGTTGTGGGTGCCGCTTCAACGACAGCTTCATTGGCGTTTTCAGCAGGCGTGGCCTTTTCTGAACCTTCGGTCTTTTCAGGCTGTTCAGCTTTCTCGGCAGCTGGTGCCTTCTCGGTATTATCCATCTTGTTTTCGTTGTCCGCTTTATCTTCCTTTTTCCCAGTCTCTTCTGTCTTCTCAGAGCTCTCAGCCTTCTTTTCTTCACTTATTTGCTCGCTGTTTTCAGTCTTCTCAGATTTTTTATCGGAATCTATCGAGCTCTCTTTTTGCCCTTCTTCGCTCGTCCTCTCTGCTGCTGGTTTGAGCTCTAAGACCTCCCGTATGGCTTTCTCGTCGTAGTTGCTCTTTGGAGGTAAGTGCCCCGCATGATAGAGAGCTGCCACAATATCGCTGTCGTCGGTATAGATATCTGTGCCCCAGACACTGCGTTGGACCACTTTTTCATTGCCGTTTCGACTCAAGAATCGTCTAGGGATTCTCACATCCAGCAAACTGTTTTCCCTGCCTTCCAACCGAGGAAGCAGCGTGCCTTCAGATGCGCTACCAACTGAATAAACAATAGTTCCCAATCTCAAGCGCGGAAAATGCTTTATTGCTTCAAAAACATGATGCGATGAGACAATTATTCCACCCTCTTCTTGGTAAGTTTCATTGTTGGCTTCGCTGAGGTAATGGCTACCTGTAATTCCAGCTCCATC
This sequence comes from Geotrichum cucujoidarum, assembly GCA_030566025.1. Classification (NCBI taxonomy): domain Eukaryota; kingdom Fungi; phylum Ascomycota; class Dipodascomycetes; order Dipodascales; family Dipodascaceae; genus Geotrichum; species Geotrichum cucujoidarum. Next base: position 40,126 of record JAJMHN010000027.1, on the reverse strand, counting down.
TAGCTGGTATTCCTCATTCCCATTGTTTCCGTGATGGTGATGATGGTGGTGGTGACTGTGATGACTATGGTGATGATGATGGTGATGACTGTGATGATTATGAGTTGCAGCTTGTACCTTAAGTGGGGCGGAGTCTGCTGGAGAAGCCGCAACAGGAGACTTTTCGGTTTTTTCTTGCAAAGGAGGCACAGAATATTGTCTAGGCGCAGTTGAGGTCGCTGGTTGGGGTGTTGTGCTCTTTTGCTGTTGACCAGGAGGGAAAGAACCTTCTTTACTTTGTTGTTGTGATTGCTCACTTTGTGGAGCTGGTGAAACAGAACCATAAAACGTCGGCGGTGCAAGCTGCTGTTGCGATTGTGCCTGTGATGGCGCTTGTGAGGGCTGTTGTTGAGATGGTGCCTGCTGCTGCTGCTGTTGTTGTGGAGGTTGTTGTGGGGCAGATGGTGAAGTACTAGTTCGCTGAATGTCTGATGGTGGGGCGCCTGCAGTAAAAGTTGAAGTCGGTGCAGAAGTAGTAACTGCCGGTTGATGTGATAGTGGTTGCTGATGTGGCTGTTGCTGTTGTTGCTGAGATTCAAGAGCATGCAACGGCTGTTCCTGGGCGGCAGTTGAGGTTGAGGTAGGCGGGTTACTATCCAACGAAGGCTTTATGGAGTCATCATTGTTGGACGACCCCAGCATGGACGAAATAGACATGGACATGGCGGTATGAACTCAATGAGCGAATGATTTTAATAATTCTCAAAGAAACGCAAAACGTGTATGTTTGTATTTCAATTGGAGTGCCTTGAATAATCTTGCATGGGCTGCACTAGTAATTGACGGTATAATCAACTGAAAAACGCGTCACGCACGGGAGTTGGCTCGCTAGTAAGTAATCACCTTTGGACCAAATTTTGAAAAAGTTCTAGGCAATTCAAAAGCTGACAACACGGTCGCGTAGGCACAAGACTTTTCAATCAAAGGTGAAAGTAAAAGTAAAAGGAAATTTTGGGCAATGAAACTTTGTGGAGGACCAACTTGAAGGTGTTTCGGAAAGCCTTGTTAACGCTGAGGTTAGGGTATATGCGCCATACCAAAACGGCGGCATGGTTCAACTTGACATGGCGCGAGCGGACACGGTAGTCGAATTACAATGGTTAATAAAAATCTATAATAAATGATACTGGGTTTGAAAGCGTTCGGGAATTGTTTTTCTTTGGTGATGGGGTCTTGTGTGAAACATATGCATATGCTTTGGATTCAGCTCCCATAAAACGTCAAACTGTCACCTTTAAACGTAGCAGCTTGACCGGTGAATAAGTAGTTCTGTAGGACGTGTTTTTCAAGGTGCAATTGCGTGATACTTGTACCATCTACGTCGATACTCAGTAATCAGTATTCAGTTCGGAAGTTGTGACCACCGAATATCGGCTGGTAGCTCTAGGCCGGTTGAAGGCCATACATACTGCGTGAACTTTCTCTTCCTGCTCCATAATCTTCAGGGGCATAGCTGTTTCATCCCTGAACCACTCAATTCTAAGCGCCTTCGGTATAATAGATCTTTCAGCTGCTCATCCAATTGATTCTTTTTGTTCAATCACAATTTTTCACTTGCTGCTTTGCTCATTTTGATATTTTTGGAAAAGGTTGTTACCGCCGCGCCATATTTCGCTCCTCGGCTATTTCGATAAACCCTGCTTCTCCCACCTTGTTTCCAAATCATAGTCCCATCAATGTACCATCGCAACTATGCCAGCCTCATGCCTCACAATTGACAGTTCCGGGGTCCTCAAAGACGGAGAGGACCGAACGGTAATCCTAAGAGGTATAAATCTCGACGGTGGCTCAAAAATGCCGGTTCAGCACTCCAACTTCTTCGAGCCGATCGGAAACGACTACTGGGACGGCGATAACATCTCGTTTGTTAATAGACCATTTCTCCTCGAGGACGCTCCTATACATTTCTCACGACTAAAGGCTTACGGATTCAATACAATACGCTATGTTTTCACTTGGGAAGCTTTAGAACACACTGGTCCTGGTGTATACGACGACGATTACATTAGCTTCACCATCAGTGTGCTCAAACTGCTAGATCAATTCGGTTTTTACGTCTTCATGGATCCTCATCAAGACAATGTACGTATATTCATTTTATTTTTGGCTTCTTATGCTTACGCCAACAGTGGTCTCGGTACAGTGGAGGTAGTGGTGCGCCCATGTGGACGTACTATGCCATGGGTCTAGAGCCAAAAGCCTTTGAGGCGACAGAAGCATGCTTAATCCAGAGCCAATACGAAGACCCAGAGAAATACCCCAAAATGTTTTGGCCAACAAACTATGCTCGACTTGCTTGCCAAGTGGCATTTACACTATTCAACGCTGGGCTGGACTTTGCACCCAAAGCAATAATCGACGGCAAGAATATTGAAGTTTACCTGCAAGAGAAGCTTCTGGACGCACTAGCATATTTTTACAAACGAATTGCCAATGAGACAGATCTTATGCACAGAACTATATTTGGTGTGGAGACTTTGAACGAGCTCAACCGTGGACTTGTTGGCCACGTTGATATCACCAAACTTTCACCCGAAATGCATTTAAAAGTCGGTAACACCCCTACGCCGCTAGAGTCCATGATATTGGGTATGGGAAAGAAATGCGAAGTTGAGGTATACAAGTTTGGAACTATTGGCCCTGTTAAAACAGGCACAGAAGTTGTTGACCCCAAGGGAGTTCGTGCATGGGTGTCTAAAGACTTTGACGATACAAAGTATGGATGGAAACGAGATCCAGGCTGGCAACTGGGTCGATGCATTTGGGCTCAGCACGGGGTGTGGGACGACGAGACAAATCAAGAGCTTAAACCCAACTATTTCAAGTACAGCGCTGAAGGAGTCTCACTTGATGAAACTGAGTTCAACACTATCTATTTTACAAGATATTGGAACAGGTTCTATACACGAATGAGAAAGGTTGATCCTGACTTGTTCCTTCTCTGCCAACCCCCGACCATGTCAGTCCCACCGAAACTCAAGGGTTCTCCGTTCATGGACAAGAATATCATTTACGCGCCTCACTACTACGACGGCCTGACAATGGTACAAAAACACTGGAGCACACTGTGGAATGTCGATGTGCTGGGAATCTTGCGCGGTCGCTATCTGGCTCCTCCATTTGCCTTGAAATTCGGCGAAAAGGCCATTAGGAAATGTGTACAAGACCAAATCACTGCAATGAGAGAGGAAGGCCGTGAAAATATTGGAAAAACACCTTGCTTAATGTCAGAAACTGGCATGCCATTCGATTTAAATGACAGAGCTGCTTACAAGTCTGGTGACTATTCTTCTCAGATCAAGGCCTGGGACACACTTGGTACCGCCTTGGAGGGTTCTCTGATTCATCACACACTTTGGGTGTACTCTGCTGAGAACTCGCATCGGTTTGGAGACTACTGGAACGGTGAGGATTTTAGCATTTTCTGCCAAACACACAATTTGAGTGCAATTGAGAGTTCTTCAGAAACCACGCTGGTAGAAGAAGTCTCAGTTGAAAAGACGACCAAAAGCTTTGGCAAAACCAGCGGCCATGGTGAAATTAGCAAGACTTTGACCAAAGCCCACACAGATAGAGCCGACAAGGCGATTGCTCGTCCATTCCCTCTTCATGTTGCTGGATCTATTGTTAGCTACATCTTTCAGCTAACCGAGGGTGTGTTTAAGCTCCGAATTAACGCTCGCAGTTGTGTAAACAGCGAGGCTGCCACGGAAGTTGCCCTTCCCGCTTTCCATTACCCTGCAAAGGAAAAATTCAATGTCGTTGCTTCTTCTGGTGAATGGAGCTTTGACACGAAAAATCGCATTTTGACATGGAGACACGCAAGTGGTCCTCAAACCTTAGAAGTGAAGTCCTTGACTACAGAGCATACAGTAAGCCAAGGCTTGCTTGGTAAACTGTACGGTTTAATTGCTTCCACTTAGATTCTCATTAGGTACATAGATGACAAGAAATAAAATAAAAAAATAAAACAAAACAGCATGTTAGAAATCCAGACTGGCCTCTTCATGAGAACGCTTCTCCTTTAGCTCTTCTTTGACCAGCTGATTTGCAAACTTCTTAAAGTAGCGGATGTAAGGTGCCAACGATGTCTTCTCGTAGTCTGCAATGCGGTCAGCCGTCTCTCCCTCTGCCGGTTTGTGCTTTGCGTCATACTCGTCGATTTCATTAAGAAGATGTGACACGGTAGGTACCGTCAAAGGGTTGAAATCTTCAGCGTCCTTTGGATCGATAGGTACACAGACACGGCCAGTAGCAGGATGAACACAGAAAGGCGATTTAAGCAAATGGTTCAAATGCTTGCTGACTTCAATATCAAGACGCGGGTACATGGTCTTGAGAATGATTTCCTGTTTGGCTTCGCGCAGCTGCTTGGGGTCTAGTGACTTTGAAGCGCCTTGCTGGGCAATGCGGTCAATGTCCTTCCACTTGAGCTTGCTTGACATTGTTGCGTACTGGCTCCAGCTATCGCGAAGAGATGCTTCCAAAGTTTTGTTTGGAATGCTTTCAAGCAAATACTCGCTCTCTTCAATAGTGTCCCATGGATCTTGAGCCTCAAGGATGTCGACAGTGAACTTCTCTTTTAAAACGTCCAGACTGCGTTCAATGTGTGGATGTAGGGGTCTTGGTATTGACCGTTTGTTCTTACCAAAAAGCTGTAGGTAGGACGCAACAGCGCGTCGTTTCTGATCATCTAGGAGTTGTGCTCGCGTGTCACAGACCCATGCGTGAGCACCACGTCTTCCGGAATAAACCCACAGAATATGGTTGAAACCAAAGTCCTCTCGAAGAGCAGTATCAATGATATTGATTGCGACGGTAATGAATTGCCAGCACTTGAGGCAAATCTTCTTGTCCTGGCAACACTTTCGCACGTCGTCGTAATCAGTCAAATCGATGTCAAACACGAGCTCCTTGCGCAAGGGTTTGAACTGTGACTTTTTAACGATCTTGCGGTCTCTAGGGTTTGACGTGTAAACAGGCCCTACTTCAAAACGCGACGGGTTCAAGCGCAGAACTTCCTTTCTGAAAGCCTCTGCATTGGGGAACGACTGGTATCGAAGGTATGCATCGTTCGATAAAGTAAATGCAATTTCACGGTTTGTGAAAGATGTATTGGGCTGCGGTGAATGGTTCAGCCAGTGAAAAAAGTATCTGTAAGGGAATAGTCGACTGTAAAACTGGAGCATGATGTTCTCATCGACCTTGGAGTCAGGGATCCTGATCTTGGTTAGTTTGAATCAACGAAAAAAAAAAAAAAAAAAAAAAAAAAAAAAAAAAAAAAAAAAAAAAAAAAAAAAAAAAAAAAAAAAAAAAAAAAAAAAAAAAACGCGACAACTTACTCGACACGGCCAATAAGACTCTCATTCTCGCCGGTGGACTGGTCAGAGTCACTGTGCTGATTATTGTCAATGTGGGGCATTTTGTATTACTGTTAATTCGTGTAAGTTGAAATTAAGATCAAGAGAGAATCAGAGAAAAGTGAAAATAAATAAACATGGAATTTTGATTTTTCGCGTCGTGTACCTAAATTGAACTTCCCAAAGAAGCGTACTAGACGTGTCTTGCACAAAGCTCTTGACGTTTTGTGCACGGAGGGCAATTGGGAAGTTCCTCTACCATAACCATCAAACACACCCTCGCCTTCGACCTACAACATTTGCCTTCGTAAAACAACATATATTGATAGATCTCCGCCAATACATCAACAACCACAATGGATATTTTATTGGGATTCACTACTGCCGACCAAGTCATCATTGCCACTTCCAAGGCTGCCATGCGTGGTATTTCGGTCCTCAAGTCTGACGATGACAAAACCAGAAAGCTCAACAACCACAGCTTGATTGCATACTCTGGTGAAGCAGGAGACACAGGTGGGTTTCCTCCATGGCAGATACAATTGTAATTTTGCACTGCTAACTTTCATAGTTCAATTTGCTGAGTACCTTCAGGCCAATGTTCAATTGTACGGCATGAGACACGGAACCGAGATGTCATCCACGGCGGTGGCAAGTTTTACCAGAAACGAGCTAGCAAGCGCCCTGAGATCAAGAGTAAGTCCTATTGCTCATCATTCATTTGAATTGCACTCTGTACAGTATCTAACTAGTACAGAAACCTTTCCAAGTCAATCTGCTCATTGGAAGCTACAACACGAAAGAGCAGAAGCCAGTGCTAAACTGGATTGACTACCTTGCAGCTAATGTGGAACTTCCATACGCCGCTCATGGCTACGCTTCTTACTACGTTTTGGCATTACTCGATCGCCACCACAAGCCAGGTTTGACCCTTGAGGAGGGTCTGAGCCTCATGGAGGAGTGCGTGAAAGAGATCAAGCTGCGTATCCCCATCGATTTCAAGGGCATCCAGGTAAGTCTTTTTTCTTCTTTTCTTCTAGCACTGCGTCTCTAACCAACTAGATTCAAATCGTCGACAAAGATGGTATTCATGACTCTCCTACTATGTAAAGCTTTCTATTTAATTCAATTCTATGAAAATTGTCACGTGATTTATTATTTATACTTGAAATAATTTTTGTAACCTTGGAGAACTGAACCTGTTGACTTTCACAGCACTTGATCTCAGGACAATGGATACGATAGAGAAATTAGAGGTTCTCAATCTAGTTTCTCGACTTACCGATGAGATCTCGAATTATACTGGCGTGAGCGACAAGACACTTGCTGAGTTTGTACTCGACCTGCACTCTCAGTCAAAAGATGTGGGCGAACTCAAGAACAAGCTCAACGAAGTCGGGGCCGAGTTCCCCGACGCGTTTATAGAAAAGATGGACTTGGTCATACGACAGCTGCATCCCAAGTACAAAAAGGAACGCAACAATGCCGAGACTGCGTCCAAGGATAAGAGCATAAAGGACAAGGAGAAAATATTCAAAGGACTTGCATTGCCCGACACCGCGCCAATCCCGAGTAATGCAGTCGACGATGCGCTTGACCAGCTGAAGACGATTGAAAGAAGGAGTCAGAGAGACAGGGAACCTCCAAGGAGGAGAAGAGATCGAAAAAGCGAAAGTCCCTCGCCGCCGCCACGGAATCGACACCGGCGGCGAGATCATAGTGAAGAGGACAGCTTTGGGCGCACGAGGCGACGCGACTACAGTGACGACGAAGACAGCGACTACCGAGGCAGACGGAGAAGAGATACACGAAACTTGGACGAAAACCCAATCATGGGAAAGATTTATGACGGTTACGTGACAAACATTAAAAACTTTGGCGCGTTTGTGACATTGGAAGGCGTGCGAAGAAAGGTTGATGGTAAGTAGATGGCGTCCAATGATTGGTTGAATAAGATTTCTAACAATGTAGGATTGGTACATGTTTCTGCTATACGAGAAGGTGCCAGAGTCGAGCACCCTGAGGATGTTCTAGAACGGAATCAACCTGTCAAGGTCAAAGTTATAAAGATTGACAACGGCAAAATCAGTTTATCAATGAAGTTGGTGGACCAGACGACAGGCGAGGATTTGGAACAAGCCCCCGATTTTCTGACGGGTGCAAATAGCACTATAATGCACCGGCCCGGTGAGCCCATGCCAAATGGACCTGTTCGAAAGTCGAAAAAGCGCTTGACCTCGCCTGAACGATGGGAAATCCGACAACTTATTGCATCAGGAGCAATTTCCGCGCTAGACTACCCAGAGCTTGATGAAGATATTAATGCAGCTCGTGAACAAGACCTGGAAACGTTAGAGCCCGAGGAGGAAATTGACATTGAAGTCAGAGAAGAAGAACCCCCATTTTTGGCAGGACAGACTAAACAGAGTCTAGAACTTAGTCCGGTCAGAGTTGTGCGAGCTCCAGAAGGGTCTTTAAACAGAGCCGCCATGTCCGGTGCATCATTGGCCCGCGATCGCCGTGAAGAAAGACAGAAACAGGCCAAGGAGAAAGCTCAAGAAGAACGAGGCAAAGCTGACTTAGACACTCAATGGCAAGACCCTCTTGCCGAAAACTCAGCAGCGAGCGAAAATGCCAAAGTGTTTGCGGACGACTTCCGGCGCAAGGTTAATCAAAGCATGCCGGCATGGAAGCAGGCCAACACCAAGGAGTCTGTTTCTTATGGCAAACGTACAAACATGAGTATTGCCGACCAGCGAAGGAGTTTGCCCGTCTACCAACTACGCAGCGAACTGCTGCAAGCAGTGTCAGATAACCAGATTCTCATTATCGTTGGTGACACTGGGTCTGGTAAGACGACGCAAATCACGCAGTTTCTCTACGAGGAAGGATTTTCCAAACACGGTAAAATTGCCTGCACACAGCCTCGTCGTGTGGCAGCCCAATCTGTTGCTAAACGTGTAGCAGAGGAGGTCGGGTGCAAACTGGGAAGCACGGTTGGATACACGGTCCGATTTGACGACTGCTCGAGCCCCCAGACCCAAATCAAGTACATGACAGACGGTATGCTGCAGCGTGAAGCGTTGACAGACCCTGAAATGTCACAGTACTCTGTCATCATGCTTGATGAGGCACACGAGCGTACAATTTCGACTGATGTATTGTTTGCGCTTTTGAAAAAAGCTGCCAAGCGCCGACCGGATTTGAAACTAATTATTACGTCTGCGACATTGGATGCAGGAAAGTTTTCTGAATACTTTTTGGGGTGCCCTATTTTGCATATCCCCGGTCGTACATTCCCTGTGGACATTTTGTACACCAAGGAGCCCGAGTTTGACTATTTGGACGCTGCGCTCATGACGGTGATGCAAATCCACTTGTCAGAACCGCCTGGTGACATTTTGGTGTTTTTGACTGGTCAAGAGGAAATCGATACAAGTTGTGAAGTTCTTTTTGAGCGCATGAAAGCGTTGGGCCCGGATGTGCCTGAACTTATTGTGCTCCCAGTATACTCGGCGTTGCCCAGTGAAATGCAAAGCAAGATCTTTGACCCTGCGCCGCCAGGGTCGCGCAAGGTCGTTATTGCAACGAATATTGCCGAGACTTCAATTACAATTGACGGTATTTACTATGTGGTGGACCCCGGTTTTGTCAAGCTTAATGCCTACGATCCCAAGCTGGGCATGGACTCGCTTGTAATTTCGCCCATTTCGCAGGCGCAAGCCAACCAACGATCCGGTCGAGCTGGCCGTACGGGTCCCGGTAAGTGTTACCGCTTGTACACTGAGCAAGCATATCAAACAGAGATGCTGCCCAATACAATTCCCGAGATTCAGAGGCAAAACATTGCGCACACGATTCTCATGCTCAAGGCCATGGGCATTAATGACCTATTGCACTTTGACTTTATGGACCCGCCGCCGGCCAACACGCTGTTGACAGCGCTCGAGGAGCTGTATGCTCTACGCGCGCTTGACGACGAAGGTTTGCTGACGAGACTTGGCCGAAAAATGGCCGACTTCCCAATGCTGCCTGGTCTGGCCAAGGTCCTTATTACCTCCGTCGACGCCAAATGCAGCGACGAGATGCTCACAATCGTGGCCATGCTCAGTGTACAAAACGTCTTTTACCGGCCCAAGGAGAAGCAGCAGCAGGCCGATCAAAAGAAGGCCAAGTTCCACGATGCACACGGCGACCATCTCATGCTGCTCAATGTTTACAACAGCTGGCTGCGGTCGGGCCGGTCCAAGGTCTGGTGCGTGGACAACTTCATCCAAGAGCGCAGCATGAAGCGCGCCGCTGACGTCCGCCAGCAGCTTGTATCCATCATGGACCGCTACAAACACCCCATTGTTTCCTGTGCCTCGTCCGGAGGCCGCGGTAGCGGGTTGCTGTCGAGCAGCGACATGGACGTGATCCGCAAGGCCCTCTGCGCCGGCTTCTTCCGCAACTCTGCGCGCAAGGACCCCGAGGAAGGCTACAAAACTCTCATTGAAAGCACGCCCGTCTTCATGCACCCTTCCTCCGCCCTCTTTGGCAAACCCGCCGAGTACGTCATCTACCACACGTTGTTATTGACGACCAAGGAGTACATGCACACGGTCACGACTATCGACCCGAAATGGCTCGCAGAGGTGGCGCCGACGTTCTTCAAGGTAGCGGACGCGGCGCAGCTGTCGAAACGAAAACGGCAGGAGAGGATCCAGCCGTTGCATGACCGGTACGCGTCTGATCCCAATGACTGGCGGCTCAGTGTGCAGAAGCGGGTGGCGCGCGGCAACTCGTCAACGTTTGGTTAAGAAGGGCCCATGTAAGGCTGGGTCATGTTATGTTAGGGACCTCCAAGCAGGGGTTTTTTTTTTTTCATACAAGTAAAGGAATTCCATTATAGTGAATACAAAAAAAACACAAAAGTAATTATTTAGTTCAACAACAAAAAAGAGAGAAAAGGTGGAGGCGAAGGGATCAATGACATGGTGATCAAGTGTTCTAGAAAAAGAGTGAAAAGATGGGCATTGGTGGGGGATTATTTTTTTTTTTTTTGGGGTTTCGGTTTTGAGGATTGATATTTCTTAGAAAATGAAATCCAAGACCCTTTCGAGCTTGGACATCTTTTCGGGGGCAAGACCTTCCCAGTCAACAGCCTCGACCTCGCGGCGGCCCGAGTCAATGTCGAGGGTCTCAATGGGGTGCTGCCAGTTCATGCCGTCGCGGAAAATGATAAACTGGAAGACCAGGTAAAAGACGACAAAGATAAGAATGGAAATGTAAGCCGTGAAAAAGTCGCTGGCGTTGAAGTCCCAAAAGACGGTAAAGCCCTGGATGAGGGTGATGATGGCAATGCAAATGAGCGCGTACCAGGCGTAGGGGGCGCCGAGCTTGGCCTTGAAGGGGAGCGAGTCGCGCGAGATGCCATTGTACTCAAGCGCGCGCATGAAGCGAATGTGGGAGTAAGAAATGGCGGCCCAGGCAAGGAGTCCAGCGACGGTCGAGATGTTGACGAGCCAGTTGAACACGGTGGTGGCGCCGTTGGAGACAACCATGAAGGCGAGCAGACCAATGACGGCGGTGCAGGCGACTCCAATGTAGGGGACACCCTGCTTGGTGGTGCGCAAAAAGAGCTTAGGGGCGACGCCACCGAGAGCAAGGGCGTAAAGCAGACGCGAGCCAATGTAGACGTTAGAGTTACCAGCAGACAAGATGGTGGTCAAAATGACAGCGTTGAAAATGTGAGGCAGAACCTTGGTGCCCGAGTTGACAATGGCAATGACAAAGGGGGAAGAGGCAATGTAGGTCGAGGTGTCTTCAAAGGCAGGATCGTTAGAGGGGACTAGGAGACCAATGAAGAAAATGGCGAGAATGTAAAAGATGACGATACGGAAAAAGACGCGGTTGATGGCACGGGGCACAGTCTTGCGCGGGTTGGCAGACTCACCGGCAGTGATACCAACGAGCTCAGTTCCCTGGAAGGTGAATGCGGCGTTGACAAGAGACGAGAGCCAGCCTAGAAACTTGCCAGTGTTTGGGTTTGAGGACAAGATACCGGGGCCCATGGCGCCAGGGTTTCTCCAGTAGCGGAAACCGACAGGACCGGTCTGACCAGCACCGCAAACCATGCAGAGCGCGTAAATGAGCCAGCCGACAATAGCAATGACTTTAATAGACGCGGCCCAAAACTCGATTTCACCGTAAAACTTGACGGGTGCAAAGTTGACAATGGTGAAGATTACAAAAAAGATGCCAATCCAGGCAGCCACAGGGACGGCCGAGGTCCAGTACTCAATAACCTGACCGATAACGGAGAGTTCGATAGCAAAAGTAATGGCCCAAGAGAACCAGTAGAGCCAGCCGATGGAGGCACCAAGAGCGGGCGAGACAAAACGAGAGCAAAAGACGGTAAAGGAACCAGTAATAGGGATATAGGTTGCCATTTCACCAATGGAGTTTGCAACCGAGTAAACAATGGTGGCCATGAAGACGTAAGAGATGAGGGAGCCCAAAGGACCAGCGTTCTGGATGGGCGTGCTGGTACCAATAAACAGACCGGTACCGATGGTGCCTCCAAGGGCAATCATGGAGACATGGCGCTGCTTGAGCTGGCGCTGGACCTGGCCAGGGTGGAGCGAGTCGTGGTCGACATAGTCTTCGTTGGAGGCGACAGGGTTGGGCTCGCCGTACTTTTCGAGGTCGTACGCTTCCTGGTTGACGGCTTTCTCCATGGTTGCGCAGCGGGTTTGTGGATGATGGATGGAAGAAAGAGAAAAAGAATGATGGATTAAGAAGAAAAGCAGGGATTTAAGTACGAAAAATCACAAGATTTGAGAGTTTCTGGGATTTTGCGTGGGAAAAACCTTGCAAAAGGAAACCCGCAGCCTGGGGAGGGACCGCACCTGCCTATTTGGGCAGTGTTTGTGTGGTTAAGATGCAGTTAGCTCGGGTTAATGCGTGGTTAGTGTAGCAAGTTGACAGATTGGGCCTGGCCAATGAGCAGCCGTGCGCCCGCATGAAAGGCGTTGAAATAACGGTAACAACGCGGCACGAAAAGGTGGGCCCCTGCGACACAAAAGCGGCGATTGGCTGGATAAGCGACAGAAATAGGAACAAAGCGCGCGGGATGTGCAAGGGTGCGCAAAAGACCAGGGAATAAGTTTGGATACAGCGCAGGCTTCAGCGGCGATCTCGGCCCCAGCACCGCCTTGCAAGGCACGTGGAGACGCGACAGAGACAAGAACAGCGGCGACAGAGACCACAGAGACAAGAGCAGAGACCAGAGACCAGGTCGGAGAGTGGTGTGGTTGTAGAGGAGCGCTTGTGGTTACTGGTTAGTGCTGGTCCGGGGTTTTCAAACACGCGGCCAACCTTAAAGCACGCGCGGCGACCCACAAATCAGTCGAACCAGAGCAGAACTGGACCAGAGGCAGTAAGGCACTCCGTGGAGGCCCCAGTGAAGGCACCCAGGGAGCACTCGGTGAGACTGGGGTGCAGCGTTCAGACAGGCCAAGCAACTCTGCGTTCCACCGCCGTTGCGCAATCCCCGGTATTAATAGATCACAGCCCAAACGTAGCCCAAACGTAGCCTTAACGTCCCGCCCCTGTCACCTCTGCTCTCGGGCTGCATGGATTGATCCAATTTGATCGATACCGCGCTGCTATGACCTGCAACCCACGCTGCTTGGACCACAACGGCTGAACCAGGGCACGGGCAAAAAACGCGAAAAAACTGGAAAACGCCAAATTCCCACTCACACCAACACGGCCATCACCAAACCAGCATTCACTATACAAAATGTCAGTCACGCCAGCGCGCCACCCGTCGCGGCCCACAACGCCCCTCCGCCGGCGATCTGAGTCACGTCTCACCGAGCAGCTCCAGCACGCGCACTACCCGCTCGCCGCGCCCACGGGCCCTGGCGCAGCCACGCCCCTCGACTCGGTGCTCCTGGCGGGGCCCACTCCCGCCCTTGAGGAGCTCAATGACGGCCTTGCCGACCTCGAGCAGAACCTGCAGCACCTGCAGCTTGTTCACGAGAGCGTGACGAGCTTCAATGAGAGCTTTGCGGCGTTCTTGTATGGCATTGAGATGAATGCGTGGTGCGTCGAGTTCCCCGAGGCACCGACCACCGAGTCGTTCAGACGGGGGAGAGAGGTCAACATTCCCACAAGCACACAGGCATACACCCAAGTCCAACCACAAACTCAACCAGTACACAATCAAGAAGAGGAGGAGGAGGAGGAACCGGTGGTGGAACGGAGGGAGACGGCGGTGCCGAGATCAAGGGTGCGCCCGTCGTCGGCGCACGCGAGGGCATCCATGTCGGCCGCTGCCGCCCAGAGCAGGATCCCAGCGCCTGCGGGCAGCAGCAGTGCCAACACTTCATCACGCATACCCGCACGCACTCCGACCGGCATTTCTAAACCCCGGCCTTGGCGTTGACCTTGTAATATCTATTTATTCTTATTTATTTGTAACCCAAAACCTTCAATGATCCAACCAAATTGCCATTAATGGTGCATTGATCAACTGTACAACTGTATTTCTATTCATTAGTGACAAAGTGGTTACAATTTATAAGACGATTTGGAGGATGGCGCGCGACACGCCTTGGCTCGTGACCTGGTGCACCGTGCTATGGTTCACGCCGCGCAAGTCCAAAGCGGCTTCGAACTCGGGCACGCCGCCGCCCACGCCGAAATACATTTGCTTCGCTGCCACCAGCGCCTCTGCCTGGCCTGTCTTAGTACCAGTAGTTCCAGGAGGAGAGAGAAGACAGAGCAAAGTGTCGGTGAAGAGAGGGAGGGTCTCGGGTGAATAGATGGTTTCCGAGGCCAGCACCAGTTCAAACGGCGGTGCACCGGCCTGTGCGTACCGGTCAAGCAGCAGCGACACAAACTGCGGCGACCACCCGCCCGACACGCACTCGACCGTAATGCCCTTGGCACTCAGGTCGCCCAAAAAGGCGTCAACAAGCGCTTGGGTCACTTCAATTTCGCCCGCGCGGGCTTCAGTGGTTCCCCCGGTTTGTAATTCAGCGAGCAGGGATGCAGGTTGCTGCTCGCACCAGGCCAGCAGCAGGTTCGGGACCGTCACGAGACGCAACACGCTCTCGTTGTAGTCGGCCAGCACCAGCCTGCGTGCGTCACTGCTGCTGGAATCCTGGAGCATTTGGGAAAGCAACAATACACAGGGCAGCCCCGTTCCGCAGCCCATTTCCAGCACCGACTTGGGCAAGCCCCGGCCAGCGCTACCGCTGCGCTCGGCAAGCACCTCCATCAAGTCAAACGTGCACTCCCAGCTCTTCAACCCGCCCTCATACGTCGCCACCCTCAAGTCCTCATTCGTCAGGCCCAGCAAGATCTCGTCCGACGCCGACAGTTCGTCCTGCGACATGAGCTGGTGCTTGACGTCGTACAAGTCACGCCTTGGCACGCTCACAGCTGCCCCCGGGCCCGTGCTGGCAATCGGTGTCAGAGTGTATGACATGCGCACGCCGACGGACCGGCCCAGTAAGGCAGAGAGCGACCAGAGCTGAGGCGCGTACTCCGACGAAGCGAACGGGATGGGGGAGCCCATAAACCGCGCCTGCGAGTCGGCGAGGCTGGCCGTGGCGGAACCATTGCCGGTGGAAGCGACATCGGTAGAGGTGTCGGAGGGCGCGGTGAACAAGGAGTCTTCGCGGTCGAGGTCAATGTCGTCGCCAGAGAATCCGAATGAAAAGGCCATGGTGTTGATTGCTTGGATCTAATTGTGATTTGAAAAGTTGAACCGAGACGTGAAAAAAAAAAAATTTGGTCCCAGGTTCAGCCGTACATAGCAAGTGCTCAAGCAGTAATAAGCACACAACATGGCGAGATGTGTTTGAAATCAAATTTACATTGGATTGAAATCATTGAATGGATTCTATTTATGCTATGTACGGTTACTCGTTGACTTTCTGGCGCAAGTTGGTCAGGCTCTGGTAGTAGCTAGGAATGTTCTCCGTGCGGTCCTCGACCAGGAACGTCGACGCCCACAGCCGCATGGCCGCGTCGCCGTCCTCGCGCACAAAGTAAATGTTTTGCCACGTCGTCGCGTCCTTTTTGTCGCCGCGCAGCGCCCGAATCACGTTGCGAATGCGCTCGTTAAGGGCAGAGGGCGACTCGGGCTCGGGGAACTCGGCCTTGCCCACGGGCGCCGACCCGAGCGACTCGCACCCAAAGGCGTCGAGGCACAGCTGCGGCACAACGTCGCGGCCAATCCAAATGAAAATGGTCTGGCCGTCGTTGATAAGATAGAGGCCGTGGGGCACAAGGCGCTCACCGGTGAGGTTGATTTTGGGTGGCAGAACAATGGCACCGGTCTCTGCGTCCGGCAAACCGGCCTCTTCAGGCATGTCGTAAAGACTGAAAAAGTCGGCGTAAATGTACTTGATGAGGTACTTGACAGGCAGCGTGCTCAGCAGGCAAAGAGCCGCCGACCGCATGTCGGTAGGAATTTGTGTCGACTTGCGTAAACCAACGTGTTTGACCATGGCGTTGAGTAACAGGGGCAACATGCGCAAGTTGGCACAAAGTTGCAAGGGGTTTGATCCGCCCAAATTGGTCGTCATGAGCTCCTTCTTGTATGTAGACACAATGCTATAAAGTGTGTTTTGAATCATGCTTCTTGCGTCCTCCAAACCAGAGTAAAGCGCTCTGGCCGTGGCCTTTTGTGCCAAGTAATGGGTAATGGCGAGCTGGTCAGCCGACGCGTAAATGTCCTGCAAGTTAGACGACGTTGGCAGCGTGCAGGTAATGACGCGCACTCGGCGCTCGCCATGACACGTCGTAAGCAACGTCGCGCACTGGAAACTGACCGTGGGTCGCTTGATTGTCTCGTTAATGTAAAGTTCAAAGACATAACTCTGGTCGCGCGGGAATGTGGGGAACGAGCACAACTCGGTCGACCGTCTTGAAAAGTTACCCGTCACGTTGCTGACCTGGATCTCATTAGACGCTCTCATACGCATAGCCGCCTCCATGCTGATCTCCATGGACAGGTGCTGGCGTATCTCGTGCGAGAACTTTTCGACATCCTCAGTCCGGCTTGCCGTCCAGCCGGGGTAAAAGTAAGTCTGACCAGCAGTGTACCGTGGCAGCGCGCTCAACGTAGCAACGTCTTGGTACTGTTGAGCAAACAAAAACATGTCAACAGTAATGTGGTTTTCGTTGCACCGGTTAGCAAACTCTGTGTAGAACGAGGACCCTGGTTGCAACAATGCCGTTTCCTTTTTCGTTCCCAGAGCATTGCGGTCTTCGCGGCGCTCGAGCTTGGCATGGCCAATGTTTGGCAAACTGGCAGTGATGCAAATAATCTTTCCGCCTTCACTAGAAGCCAGCTTGTGTGCAGCCAAAAGAGCCGAGCCCAAAGCATTGTCCATGGTCGTATTGTGAGCAAACATGTCGCCCAAGTTGGAAATAAACGACTCAATGTTTGCACGGCATTCGGTAAGGTTGACAAGAAGTCCGCTGGGCAATGGAAGGAAAGGGTCGGCCAAGTCAGAAACAACTAACTCAGTAGGCTCGAAATCTTGTTCACCAGTGATTTTGAAAAAGTGCAAAGACGAATCCACACCAATAAAACCAACCTTGGCTCGGTCGTCGCTGTTGGGAATCTTGTCCAAGGAGTCTAAAATAGACTTGCCTGCAGTAGCCAAGAGTCCAGTTTGGATTGCATGAGCACTCACGTCCAGTACAAAAACATAGACGGGGGCTTGGGGTGGGCGGGCCATGTACTCAGAACCAGCCAAAAACTCAACAACGCCGTACTTGATTTCAGTCCTGCTGAGCTTATCGACCTGAGCATTTTTCAATGGGTCCCATTCCAAGTTGTGGGGGATATCGTTAACCATACCGCAAATGTTGCAAATCCACTTTCGGCTTTGGTCGTTGAAAGTCACAAAAGGGTTGATGTAAGATCGGCATCGTCGGCACCGGGAAATGTTGGTGTCTTCAGTGACAGGAATTGGCGCCGATGAATCCAATAGAGAAATATAAGGTTGAATCGACACTGCAAAGGGAAGGTTACTCTTTCTCAGTAGCGAACTGCTTGTAGGCACGACATTGAGCGTGGATCGGAAATAATCAGAGTTGGCATTGGCCTCGGGGCTGGACGAGGCAGTGACTCCGGGAGGTAGAACGATAGGAGGAGGAGGCAAATTGAGGTCAGTAATGGGCGGGGGAAGCGTGAAAAGGTCAATGTTGTAAAGCTGGTTGAGAGGCACCTGACCAACACTACCGCCAATATTGGAGTCGTATGGAGAAGGCTTTTGTTGAAAAAACGAGCTGATTGCTGCAGGAACGGCCGAAGCGGCGGCGGCAACAGGAGCAGCAGCTTGTTCCAAGTTCATGTTGTTGAATTGAGCGCTCAATGGATCAACGTGGCCGTAACCGCCCATGGGCCCCGCAGCTGGAGTGAAAACGCCGCCGGCATTACCTGGCACCTCGGTTCCATAGCCAGGAGCACCCACTGGAGCAGCATTGACTGGAGTAGAGTACGATGGAGCAGCAGGGGCGTTGAAGTCGTACTGCTGTTGAGGGTACATGCGTCGCCGTCCGTGAGCAGGAGCCGCGCTGTACTCAGCGGGGTTCTCTGGAGGGACTTGCCCTCCTTCTGCTTCTGGGTATCCGCCGTAGTGTGCCATATCGTGAAAAGTCAAGGCTATCAGCAAATCCACACGCGATTCTATTCAATGGCGTCTTCTTGACAAGTGTTGACAACAAGTTTGGAGAACAACAGGGTTGAAATAGTGGATCAGAGTGTTTCAATGATCTGGATTCCGGCCCTTATTGAACACGCAGACAGTATAGTTTGTGCCCAGGACCGTAATGTACGCCGCAAATCAGGCACGCGTGAAAAATCCAAACGCCAACAGCTCAGGCTGAGGTTGGTCGGAGATTCTCGAGACAAAGGCTACAGGCGTCGTGAAGAAATGCTGAAGAAGAGCAGCTAGTCATGGCGTTGGTAATTGTTGCGTTGTTGGGCCGGGTCGGTGCACATCAATCCCACAACTCAATCAAGTAAACCGGCAAACTCATCACAACTGAAAATGCATTTAGTTACGTACACTCACTTCAAGTCCAGTTTATAACTCTTGGTTTGAGTATCCAATATCACCGCAAAGTCAGGGCTCTCAGGGTACCAGGCCATGTGCTCACTACTTGTGATCTTGGTCGCTACTTAACTCAGCCGTGCACTCTCCAGTAAATACAGTTTTAATGAGGAAGGTCTGGTGTGGGCCTTCTTTGATTAAGGTCGTGAACTGAACCAAGAAGCCTCAAAGGCCTGGGCCCACCTGCGCACTTGTACGCTTGTAGTCTGGCTCGTCTCGCTTGCGTGCCTGGTACTATTCCGTCTTAGTTATGGCCCGTGACACGCCTGTCTTGAGTGCTTGTATGGGGCTTAGCAAGTGAACTACGTACTCAAACCTATTTATGCGCGCTTGTCCCCAAACCTTGGAAATATTCAACTTCCTCTATTTAAACTTGTTTCAAAGTTTCAAACCTTTGAAATACAAACTTCCTGGCAAATTACTTCTATCTTGTTATTGTCGGTCTTTTCTTCTGTACACACACTCATTCGCCATGTCCTTTCTTAGACGGTTCAAAGACGATCACGGTTCCCATAACTCTGCCCCAACGCCCACGCCGCCACCCGCTGTCAACCATGCGACTCGGCCCGACGGCTCCGGCCAGCAGCAAACGTTCCAGCGGCCGTCCAGCAGCGGAATTGCGCCTAGATTCTACAATGTAGCAAGTGAAACCACTGTTCACGAGCGACTTTTTCTACTGTTTGGAGGTGCTGGACCGGAAAACACCCCGTTTGATGCTTCGTTGGTAGTGTATCACCACGTCAACTCGTTTCCTGCCCAGAGATGGCCAGTTTCGGACGGATACTTTAAAGCGCTGGTGCACCTTCAGCCTGGTGTCAACAATCTTACCATTGAGTATGAGGGACCCAACAATGACAAGGCAAAGAGCAAATTGACTCTGCACTATGTTCCGCTACTTCAGAACCCGCCCCTTCACTTGGCTATTATTCTGGGTAGTGACTCTCCCGGCACTTTTGACTCTCCTGCATACAAGAGAGAAAAGGAAGGAAACAACTTGGAATTGGCTATTAAAAAGATTCGCTTGGCTGGTTACATGATGTCGGCATTCACAGACGAGCAAATGAACCGGCATGGATTTGGCCATCGCACCTTTAGACTCCACGAAGAGTATGGAAAAGACACTCTTTCTAACCGCGATGGAAGAGGTTTGAGAACCACGGCTGTGGTTCATGTTGTGAGATCTTCGAAAACCATGGCTGAGATTAGAGACCCCAACCGCGCCCAGCAGAATCCCAACGGTAACGACACTGGTGGACTTTACGGAATTGCTCTGGATGCATTGAACAAGCACGGTTTTCCGTTCCAGGACCAGGGAGAGGGTGTCATGGTTGCAGCAATCTTTGCAGACACACACTGGGACAAGAACCAGAACCTCGTTCTGGGGCATGCTGCCCTTGGAGGAGGTGCCGGGCACTTGAAGCTGGCCATTTTTGGCTCTCATACTCTGCACGCCTGGCCCTCTTGTTTGGAGGAGGTTGTGCCTGCCTTTATGGATGAAACCAGGACAGACACCAATGAAGTAGCAAATGACGCTGGCCAGTCTGGCAGCAGCTTCGAAGCACTCAATATCGGCATGGGTGCCTTTATGCACGAAATTGGACATTTGCTTGGCTGCCCGCACCAGCCGTCCGGTGTCATGCTCCGCGATTACATTACATGGAATCGTACTTTCATGACTCGCGAGGGTTTCCTTACTCGCGACAACAAACCAGGCCGGCACTTGACTCTTCCGGAGCACGAATGTGGCTGGCACAGACTAGACATTCTTCGATTTAGAGCCCATGCTGCTTTCCGGTCTCCATTTGAAAACCGCATTTTTGCTTCTCAGCCCGTTTTATATCCCGTTGAAAATGGTGCTTTTGTCAAATCTGTGACTGGTGTCTTTTTGATTGAAATCCATGTTGACGGAGAATGCAGAGGCCACTTGGAATACCCCAACCAGCCTCAAACAGAACTCTTCTTGTTTGAAGGAGACTTGCGAGACAGACTAGAGCCAAAGTACCAGTCGCCGGATAAACAGCTCAAGTTGGAAATTTTGTCAGCTGGCCAGGGACAAGTAACTGTTGATAATTATGTCGAGTTTTGCCATCGCGACCAGATCCATGACACGTTTGAGCGTCGTCGTGGAGTTTTGACAGGTTTCAAGTCCTCCCAGTTTGGCGACCCCAACGGCGGCGAAATGCAAACAGTCATTATTCCGCCCGACGTGGCAGCTGTCCGTGTCTACTCTGGAAACTATTTGGACGGTGTCGAATTTTGCTACCAAGACCGCCCTCCTGTCATGTTTGGTAAGCGCGGTGGTAGCCCCAAGGAGTTCAGACTGCAAATGGGTGAGCACATTACTGGATTCTTTGTGCGTTCGGGTGCTTGGGTTGACGCATTCCAGGTTATTACAAATGTGAGACGAAGTGAAATTTATGGTAGTAGCCAGGGCGGCTCGGCCACTGAGTTTATTCCACCTCATGGATATGAGATTGTGGGTCTCTATGGTAATATCAAAGGCTGGGCTTATTCCATTGGCACCATTTATGTTGCAGCGCAGTAATGCATTTGTCTTTTACCGTTTATATACATTTTTTATTATTTACAATGGACTTAATTATATGCTTATTGATTTCTGCGGGCATGCTCAATCTTTCTAGCCAGTTGAGTCTTGGGCGCTCTTTTGCTCTTGATGAGATTGAAAAGCATGAAGGATGTAAAAATTGACAGTCCGTACCAGGTAAGAATGTACTGGAAATGTGTGTTTCTGAATTCGACCTTGCCGGTAGCACCAATGGGTACGCCGTGTCTCTCCATTTGCTCGATTGAAATGTTCTTCTCTGCAGAAAATCGTTTCACTGCACTAGCAGAGTCAAAATCTAGCAGCGCTTCCACAAGAATGGGCTGACAGTCACCTTCTTCCGCAAGAGCAGCAACGTCCATGAAGTGGTAATGGTGCGAAGCAGGCTTTCCTTCAACGGTGAACACGTTCTTTTCGGGGCTTGACCGCAAAAGACATTCCAGCTCGACTTCGCCCTCAGTAAGAGACATTGGACGAGATCTGCGGTCCAAACGGTCCTTCGCAATCCATCCACGTTTGATGAGAAGAGTGGACCCGTTCTTTCTTTCCAACGGGGTCATCAGAAAGTACCCCTCCTTGCCGTTTCGCATTCTTGGTCCAATGTACATTTCTTTGTCATGGCGGAAAGTACCCTTGACCAACACTCTGCGGTAGTCAAACTCGCTAGAAGACGCAATCTCTGGGTTGAGCACCGGAGGAAGCTCGAGGGGAGGCAGGGCCAGTTTCGATTCAGCTTGTGAAATCAAATTCGTCTTCCACCGCAGTCGCTTAACCTGCCAGGTGCCCAGACCAAACGATATAATGGGCATAAGAATCAAAAGACCCATGAACAAGTTTCCGTAGACAGCAGATCTCTCATTTTTACTTCCAGTCGTCTTTCTCTGGCGAATCGGCGTCCAATCTACCGTCGAGGTCTTTACCGTCCTAATGAACGAAGGTCGGGAGTGAACAAAATTTGGCAAGATTCGAAGCCCGTTCCGACTAGAAACCAGTCGAGGCAGTAAAGAGCACCGTCTTAAAGCGTCCATGGTTGTTGGCTTGAAGCTGAATCTTGATCCTGTTGGAGAAGGCCATTTCCAAGCTGATTTTTGCTTCGAGTAAACATCTGGGTTAGGGCTTGAAGTACCCGCCTTACAGAATCGCGGGTGATAGTGAAGCCTTTGAGGCTTTGACCATGACGCTCAAGTTCCGCATCACCGTTCCATAGTCAGCAGCTGTACAATGGCTGTTCTGACGCTGTTTGTCCGAGAGACGGAGGTTTTTTAGTAGCTCTTTAATTGGCTGCTTTTCGCGCACTGTTACATGGCAACCCCTTGACTATCACAGGCCGGATGTGATACAAATGTAATACAAATCTCCAAGCCAAGCTCAACGTGTATCAGGCAATGTAATGTCCATGTCGGCTTTAAAAACATAATTCTTTTCTCTCATCCAGTTCAATCTTTTCTTTGCCCACTTCATTACTTTCTACACCGTGAACGCCATCATGAAGTACATTTGGTTTCTACTGGCCCTCGCCGCTGGGAAAGCAAAATCGCAACAGAGTGACGGCCAGTCCTCTGAGTTCGCATGCGTATTCAATTTTTGCTTGAGCAATTGTGTTTTTGCTGATGCTAACTTTACTAGACCGACGAAGGATTGAGACAGTGCCTTACCTCTGTCTACCAAGGCTACTCTCTCTGTCAGGAAGACGACTTGGCTTGCCAATGCGCATCTGTCAATGATGTTGCCTCTGTTTGCTACGACTCCTGCCCCGGCTCAGTAAGTTGTTATACGCTTGTTTTATGAATTTTTCTAACAGCAACAAGGACAATGTTGAATACGTCAAGGCCTTTGTGGCTGATCAATGCAATCTCGTGTCTGTCCTTGGAGTCTCTGCTCCCATCTTGAACCTGGCAAATGTCGAGCCTGGGGAGAAGTCTGGTGTTCCTTTCCCCTTCCCTGATCAGAGCAGCTTTGCTAGCTTCTTCTCAGATGGTGATGAGGAAGAGGATGACTCTGAAGAGAGAGACGAGTTTGAGGAAGAATATTTGGACGACGATGAAGAGTACGACGTGCCTGCTGACATGGAGAACGAGGACGGAGTTCTTGACCCTCCTGAAGAAGGTTACGAGTACTATTATGACGAGAACTACAGTTACGAGTAAGTACATTTGGTTTGTTTTGTTTGAAAAGTTATTCTGTGGTCTTGCTTGTTCTGCTAATTCCACAATAATTTGTTCTGTCTACATTTTATTTTGAAGACTTTATGCACTGGGAACACTGGCTGATTTTGATTCTTTCATTAGTGAGCGTGCTGCCATTGATGCTTTTGAGCGTGAAGCGTCCAAGTTCTTTGACAGCCCTGAACGATACACTGGTGCCGACAACAGTGCTCAGGCACAATGGTTTTTGAAAAAGCTCAAGAAGAAACTGCGCAAGTCAAAGACTGGTCAAGCATCTTCTGCAACGCCTTCGGCAACTGCAACTGTTGCTCCACCCCTATCCTCTAGTGTGTTGACCTCTGTTGGTTCTGCTGCGCCTACAGTCGTTGCTCCCACCCCGGACGTTGGTTCAGACCAAGACAGCCCCGAAGAAAAGCCTTCTGAAGAGCCCTCTGACGAGACTAATGAAGAGCCAACGGAGGGGCCTGTCGAAGAACCCGCTGAAGAACCCGCTGAGGAGCCTGCTGAGGAGCCTGCTGAGGAGCCTGCTGAGGAGCCTGCTGAGGAGCCTGCTGAGGAGCCTGCTGAGGAGCCTGCTGAGGAGCCTGCTGAGGAGCCTGCTGAGGAGCCTGCTGAGGAGCCTATCGAGGAGCCAACTAAGAAGCCATCAAAGAAGCCATCAAAGAAGCCACCAAAGAAGCCAGTTGAAGATCCTACTCCCTCTGATGACTCTGCTGATGACTCTGCTGACGAGCCTGTTGAAACCCCTTCGGATGGACCTGAAAAGCCAACCGACAAGCCACTTGATGAGACGGGTGATGGACCTACCCAACAGCCCGGTGAGCCGCCTGCTGAAGACTCAGCTGACAGTGAAATGCCAGTAGCTACCCCCATTGACGACTCATCGGACGAACCTGTTGAGACTCCTGCAGATGGCTCACCTGTGGACTCTGATGACAATCTTGACCCCGGCAGTGATTCAGCAAAGGTTCCCAAGGCAGAAGAGAGTGCTGACAACACTGATGAGCCCTCTGAGTCTTCTAATACTCCAGTCAGTCCGCCTACAGAAGATAGTGATGACTCCATCGAGACACCCCTTGAGAGTTCGGAACCTGAGCAGACCCTTGTTCCATCAAAGAAGGGGTCTTTTAAGTCACACATTAAGAAGAAGAAGGGCCGTTATACCTCGGCTGAAGAGGAACTTGAACCTACTAGCGATGTTGAAGTAACTTCTGCCAGCGCTGAACCCACGGCGAGTACGAAGAACAAAAAAGAGATTTTGAGATCAAAGATCCATAAGAAGCTTCCATACACCACTGCAGTTCCTGAAACATCAGAGTCTGAAGCAACGGAGGCTTCAACTACTTATCTTCCTTACTATCCCTCTTCCGCTGCTGCTCCAGCTCCTGAGCCAACTTCTGAGCCCCCTAGTGGCGCTGAAAATGGTGACGACCAGGCTGACCCGGATGTACTAGAAACCTCTTTTAATGCCGAACCGACCGCTAAGCCGGACGAAGCAAGCGAATCTGGAATCGATACTGATGACAGTTCCTCAGTTGGCACTGAAGACTCCAATGAAGGCATTTCCTCTACCGTTACACAAGATATTGATTCGGTGTCAACATCCTTTTACGAAAGCTCATTTACAACCAGTGGAAAAACGCAATCAGCCAGCCCTACTTCTGCCACATCCAGTAGCGAGACAGACGAGGCCACAGAAAATGAGACATCCAATGGTGCAAATGATTCTGACCCTAGACTTAGTGGCAGTGATGGCGATGTTGAGGAGAGTGAAAAGTCATTCAAGGAAAAATTGTTCGAAAAAATCAGGCAGAAAATGACAAAGGGAAAATATTCAAACGACGACGATGCTCAAGGTAAGTTGAAAGATGGCAAACCGAACCCTACTAACATTATAGCTTCAATTGCCTCATACCCGCTCGAAAGTAACGACTACATGGTTATGGTCTCTGGAAGTGCTGCCACGATTGTATGCTGGGTTCCCTTGATGGTGATCTTTGGTTTCATGTCGTTCCTTGATCCTTCTCCTTTGCTCTTTTTCTTCTTGGCCGGCATTGCCGTATCCTATGTGAGATTTTTCCTTCCAGAGTTGTCCAATTAACAGGCCAAGGATTCCAAAACACAAAAGAGCTTTGTTGTCGTATAAATTATTAAAAGCAGTAACTAATTAAATTATTTCATGGAAACTGATATGAACTGCAAATTACTGGATCTTCTTTTCCTTCTTTTCGGCCTCGATTTCATCCAACCACTTGAG
Source organism: Geotrichum cucujoidarum (assembly GCA_030566025.1). Classification (NCBI taxonomy): domain Eukaryota; kingdom Fungi; phylum Ascomycota; class Dipodascomycetes; order Dipodascales; family Dipodascaceae; genus Geotrichum; species Geotrichum cucujoidarum. Next base: position 14,615 of record JAJMHN010000027.1, on the reverse strand, counting down.
TGTCTGCTCAATGCCCTCTTGCAAATCAGTTTGCGGTCGGTATTGAAGAAGCACCTTTGCTTTGCTGATGTCGTAGTACTTGTCAGCGCAAGTCGTTCTGACACGGAACGGTGTAAGACCAGGCTCCTTGCCCGTGAGTTTGCTAATGAATTCGGAAATGTAACCAAAGAAAATACCAAGCTCTCTAGGAATGACAAATTTGGCTTCGTCGGTGAATCCGTCTGCCTTCCAAACAGCTCTTGCCATGGACCAAAAGTATATGGGGCTGTCGTTGGTAATGAAAAACGCCTCACCATTGATGGAGGCAGTGTATTTAGGATCAAGCAACTTTTGAGCAGCAAGCGCGTGAGAGTAGGCAACGTTTCCGGCGTACGTCAAGTCAAACAAGTTCAAGTTGTTGCCAAGTTGGAACTTGTGCTGGCCTCTAAAAGCAATGGCTCTCAAGTTGGGGATCATTTGTCTGTCACCAGGACCAAAAATGCCGGCGGGGCGGAGAGCAATGGTCAAAAGCTTTCCCTTAGCGTCCTTGCCAGTAAAGTTGTCAGCGGCCTTTAAGACATGTCCCTCTGCAATTCCCTTAGTCTCATTGTAAGCGTCCATGGCGACTTCAGGAATGGGACAGCTTTCGTTCACATTGCGAACATCATCACCATTAAAAACAACACCAGCCGAAGAGGTGTAAACCAGAGCGCGCACATTGGGATCAGCCTTGGCCTGCTCAATAATGTTGAGGGTACCCTCCACGTTGACCTTGTGGTAAATGCTCTGTCCAAGACCGTGAACTGGCGACACAGAGTGCACCACGACCTGGGGCTTGGCAATAGCTAGAGCGTCGGAAATGTCCTTTGGCGAGGTAATATCTCCGACGTGGACTGTGATTTGCTCGGGATCGAAACTGTAAAACGTCTTTGAAATCGGGGGCAGCGCACGAATGTCAAAGACGTGGATCTCGGGACGGGGCTCCACACGCCAGAACTCCTCAATGAGGTGGAGTCCGAGGAAGCCGCATCCTCCAATGAGAATAACCGACTTGAGCTCGGGGATTTGCAAAACGTCTCTAGTGCTAGTCATATCAGTTTTATTGTCCAGGCTTCAAGAGTCTTCAAAGTCTGTACAAGAATTTACTTATTACCCTTAAATATTAAGAGATGATCCTATTTTTCCAGGCTGGAACTTTACACCTCCTAACCCTGTATTCAGCCCACAGGCCCCCACTACTTATTGGCCCTCGACAATCTATACTTACGATCTAGGTGATTGAATTATTCTTTTCTTTTTATAAGTATTACAGTAAGATATAATAAGCTAGAACTTGAAAGTGTTTTTATAACTCTGGATCTTGTCCTCAGAGACTGTAGTGGGAGGCAAGACAACAGGCGCTATTGGGAACTGGAATGAATAGGCTTGCTGAGTCTTGTCCGATGTATTGCTTTGCAACGAAGTTGCTGGAGCAGCTGACCCGTTAGCCTTGGGGGCTCCAAAAAGAGGAGTTGTAGTAGATGCAGAAGAGCCAAATAAAGACGAAATAGGCTTCTGGTTAAGATCAGGGTACAAAGTACTGGCGGGTGTGGCCCCTCCTACCGCAGGGGTTGATGACACGGGTGCTGGAGCAGATGTAGCAGAAGACGAAGTTGATGGCGCCGATGTGGAAGGAGCTGAAAAGTTGAAGAGACCTGCAGCTGGCTTTGAAGCAGAAGCAGAATCAGCAGCCGCAGTCGTTGAAGAAAACGAAAATGGTTTGCTCTCGCCAAAACTGAATTTCGGTGCTGACTCGACTGCTGGCGTCTCCTTGGTAGCGGTGGAGGTACTGGCACTGTTTGAACCGAACAGAGGCTGCGAAGGCTTTTCCGCTTCAGACTTGGGCTGGGGTACAGAGCTAGAACCAGCGAAAGTGAATGGTTTCGAAACAGCAGGCTTGTCTGTAGTAGCATTCTTGCCAAATGTAAAGGATGGCTTTGGATCAACAACGGGTTGAGACAGTGAGGGGTACAGCGGCTTTGAGCTGGTGGTCTCTGTGGCTTCTTCTTCCTCATCATCAAAAAAGTCGGGTACAGTCCATGTCGGCGTCAACTTGGCGTGCTCGATAATAGTAGTTGTTGATGATTCACTGCGCTGGGCATCTGTAGTTTGCAGTCGCGAGGTCTGTGCGTCTCCGTCGTTTTGACTACCAGGGGAGCCTGTAGGACTAGGTACAAGTGACTGACGCAAAGTAGATGAACGCGTGGGCTTGTACTTGTCAACATAATTAGGGAACCCCTTTCTGTTTGTGGTAGAGTTGGGGGACTGTACAGACCCATTGGTGGGCATTGTGCGTTCAAGATTCTCAATGACATTGGGAGGCGACGTTGACTTGCGCACCAATTTTGCTGGGTTGTTTGTTCGGGGTGTAGATTTGGAAGCTGTTGATGCATATGGATTCACAAAAGGCTTCACGGAAGCTTTTTCATTTTGAGAAGAGCTAGATGACTCTGAACTCTCGTCGTCCCCAATAAGTGAAAGAAGGGTTGAGGCAGTCTGGCTCATGGCCTTTTCCGGTGCGGTGACTGTTTCAATTATTTCTACTTCGTCCTCGCTTTCTTCAGGTGTACCTTCCTTGCTTTGCGTGGGTTCTGGACTGGCGATCGCTTGATAAACGTTCGAGCCAGTTGTAGGCCTGTAGGGAGAGGGTATCGAAGAAAAGTGCGACATCTTTCTTGGCTTAAAGGAGGAAGACTGAGAAGTTCGCTTTTTCTTGCGAGAATCGAATAGCGGGTTGTACTTGGGTGAAGATGCATTGGAAAGAGGTAGTGGTGATCCCTTTTCTGAACCACTAGGGTGAATATCACTGGAGCGCTTCAAGCGCTTAGTAGATCCTTTTGGTGAAAACTGGTTACTCGAAGTGGGGTACTGCTCGAATCGTTTAAGAGAAGGTGAATGGATTGAGTATGTCGACGATGGTGACTGTTGTGCGCTTGTAGCCTGGCGATTGAGGATAGACATAACTCCGGCTGCTTCGATGTCAGACAATGGCTCGTTTCCCTTCTTTTGAAAAAATGATGCTAATAGTTGATTTGGGCTTCCAGTTGCGGAGGGAATCTCATCGTCTTCTTGGCCGTCGTTCCCATCCCCATCAGACGGAGTACCAAAAGGGCGCGGGACAGCAGGCGCGGGGAAAGAAAATATATTGTTTCCTGAACGTTCGGGGGCATTTTCAGAAGAAGATGAGTCCACTTCTTCTTGTTCATTTGTGTGCGCTTCCTGGGTGCCGGTGCTTGACCCCCATCTCAAGGGCGTGAAGAGAGCCTTGACACGCGAAAAAATAGAAGAATTCTATTTAAAACTGTTAGAAACGCGCACAAGAAATAGCAGGAATTGACTTACATTGGCATTGCCCGTTTGTCGAGCGGGAGTCGAAGGTGTTACTGGCCGTTCGTAAGGATTCCGTCGCGACAGAGATAGCTTTCTCTGGGGTCTTCCGTGTCTCTCTTGCTTCATTCTTGCGTGAATCCAGCAGTATAGACAAAAAAGAAATAAAATCAATTACCGGATGAATCCCTCCAAGATGGAATCCTTCTTGCTCTACTTGGTCGTGATGGATTGTAGAAGAAAAGAATCAACAACGGGTTCAGGCTCAAAAAAAAAAATTACACGAATTTTCCACCACGACTTATAGGGCCTTTATTTTGAGCAAGTTACCCTCCACGACGCCAGTGCGGCATAACATTTGTGTCTACAGCATACGAATGAGATCTAGTATCAATATAATCCACCTTTATCGGCAATTCTCAAATAATTCTAGTACTTAATCGAACATACTCTACTCTAGACACTTGTGTAGGCTCCTGCTGTACTATTAAAATCTGCCCTGAAAACCACGGCCACGAAACTAAACATCGCAGTTGGGAGTTTTACTTCATCTTCCTTCTCCATAGAGCTCCAACGCGACAACTGAGACCAGTATGGTGATATACTTACAGCTACGCTGTCGAAATACCCGCATAATCCGTTAAAAGTACTTTTCTACTTTTGTATTACAGTGGATATTCATGGTGCCCTATACGCCACGTGAAATAGTAGATCTCTGTCTCGAGGAACTTGCATTCAACGGCGATATAGGTATGGCCAACTATTAGCGTCGAAACCCCCGTCCAATTGCTAACGTGCTAACGACGTGGATTACAGCTGTTCCCATTGCAGAGTTTTGGCATATAGTTGAGCGACACGAGCTTAAACTTGACGACTTCTACAAACCGGTTATTTGGAGATGGCTTCTTGCACGCGACCAACAGTTTGAGCTTTTGAGCTCTCCGACAGATGCAAATGTAAGAACTTAAGCTTCAATTTTCTGAATAGTGTTACTAAAATTACAGATTCCTGGAGAGGCACGGAAGCTGCCATACAATGAGCTGCTGCGGCGGTGTGAAAGGTTACACGTCCGCACGAGCAAAGACGTTGCATGGCGAACAATCACTGGAGCTTCCAAAGAAAACTCAATGGTAAGAAAAGCTTACAGTTCTTTAATGTGCTGTACGAATTCTAACTTGTTTAGTTGAGTGTGCCTTTATTTGCCATTCTAAGTGTTATTGCTCGGTATAGAGAAAAGGGCATTACGAGCAAGGATGCTCACAAGGAGATCAAAGGCGACAGTAAACTCTTCACGAGAAGAGTTAACGCGCTGCACTCAATGGGTTATCTTGAAAAGTATGAACTTCCAGTCAAAAACGGCCGTCTGTTTATGCTTGTGCATTCCAAATTTGCGCAACACCACGAAGGGTTTAGTACCAATGATATCTTGGCCCCAATCGAAATTCCGAAATTATATTCGTCAATTGTTCGTCTGATACAAGACAGCAAAACTGGATTTCGGAGCATACCCCATTTGTGGAAAGATTTAGCATTTCCAAACTCCATGTCTGGAAAATGCGCGTTCATGATGGCGTTACACCAGTTGTCAAATAAAGGCAATATCAAGCTGTATTCATTACTGGACCAAAGTACAAACCGTCGTCATTTTTGTGCCAAGTTCCTCAAACCTCTTTCCCTGTCTGACCAAGATATTGACTTTGTTGAAGACAAACTTGACACCACTTTCAACGATTTCGAAGAGGAAGGCAGGCCAAAATTTCCGCCAGAGCTTGGTAGTGAGCCACACGATTTTCAATCATTGATACCTCGACCATTGAGCCGTGCTTCTCGAGAACGAATTCTGTTCAACATTTATTATCCCATGGAGGCACAGCAGTGCTATATTGTTGGGTCTACCGGTACCACAGGAGTGCAAGACTCTGACATTCTAGTCGCCTTAACGGGCACAACTTACGAACCGTTGAACACGCGTTTGCTGGAGCTTCTCACTAGTAACAAGTCAAAGGCTGCTGCAGCAAACAAAAAGCTTGAAAAGCTTTTGAAGAGCGCTTTAGGATACTTGTCAATAGTGCGAGGAGTGGACTATGTCGAGTTTAAGCGAAACTTTAGGTACTTTACAAACTACTATTTTGCGCAGATTCAAAAAACTGGAACAGAGCCAGCTTGGGGCACATTTCAGGATCTGCCTAGTTTCATGTCGGATCTTGCAGACGTGGAAAAAAAGTTCTTCATCCGCATTCCCGGATCTGTTTCTGTCGTCGTTACACCAGAAGGTATCAAAGAATTAATATACTTTGGTGATTCCAAACGCGCAGCTGGTGCTAGCCGTCAAAGTTCAGAAAGACTTCCGTCTCATGTCAATGGGAACAAGTCTCTCATGAAGAAGGTGGCAGCACGTAGCCGCGTGTCCACTTTGGTCGAAGACGTTACGGACACGGCGCCCCAGACTCCAAGCAATCCGCCAGCTTCTACTCCGGTCCATGAACCGTTAGTCATTAAACCTCCAGATCCTTCTCCTCTTGTCAACAAAAATATTGAGGTTAAACCCCCAGATTTTCCATCTCTTCCCAGCGACAATGTGGTTTCCAGTGACGATGAGGTGATACCAAAAATTGAGCCTGATGATGATCAACCTGGACTGAAACGAAAGCCGTCAGTTGTTATTGAAGCGTCCTTGACCAAACGGCTCAATACCGACACAACCTCAAGCGGCCCATCAATTGAACCTTCACAAACTACCCAGCAAGATTCTGCTTCTGCTCCGACCCAAGAACTCTCTGCAGCCGAAGCTGAGCAATCGTTCGAGCCCATTGAAGACGAAAGAACAAGACAGAATTTCCGTTTATTGGAAATCCTGCAAAACAATGGCAATGTCATGCCCAACCTTGATTTGTTGACCGAGTACAACAATACATTTGGTGACAATGAGACATCTTCTATTGGAAAACGTGGATTGCTCAGGATAATCAAACGTCTGTCCAAGGACGGTTATGTGCGGCAACTTTACGTCGTGGTCCCATTTGCCGAAGTTGAACATCATGCTACGGTTGCAGTGTTGGCTCACAAGTCTATAAGTGATGACAGTTCTCGTCTTGCTGCGGTCAAGTCTCGAGTGTTGGAAAAGACCCGTTTAGAAGCAAAGGAAAAGGCAGAGAGGAAAGCCAAGGAAGCCGAAATTAATAAACGACGGTCAGAGGAATACCAACTCCGCAGATTACTGCAGCGACAAATGGCAGAGAAGAGAAAGTCTCGGCAATTAAAGGAAGCGGAGGAACGGAGAAGGGCACGATTACAAGCTACTGGCGTGCGGTCACGTACCAAAGCGGCACGGTCTAGAACAGTGCAGAAAAGCTACAGCAAAATGTTTGAAAAGGACTTTTGGACCAAGATCAAAAGGTATGAGGACCCTACTCCGTTGTATGACGCTTTCTTTCGAGTAGTTGTCATTGCAAGGTCTCTTTATGGCGGTGCTTTGAATATTATCAACTGGGATAAAGTTTCAGTGCATTTACACGGATGTAGCACTCTTTACTTGAAACGATTATGGTCGCAAGTTCAACGACACTTTGGTTCTCCAAACATTGACTTGATCATGAAATCTTGGGAACGGACATTTCTACAGGCATACGAAAGACGGGAAATCCCAGTCATTAAAAATGGACAATACGACTTACTACAGCTTGCAGAGTACTGGGCCGAAAAAAATCCCGAAATCACGCGAGAGTTCAATGTGCCCTTGCTTTACGAAGAGAGGGCGGACAATGAGGAAAAGTACAATTTCACCGCCGAGAAACTGGACCTTAAAAATAATGTTTGGTACACGGCCACAACTTATAAAGAATTGGACCGCGAGCTGACCAACTGGCCTGCCGCTACCCGCAAGGTCTCAGAACCGGCTGCTTTCTTGTCTGACATTATCAAGGCCAAAACCGCAATTCTATCAATCATTGCCACGCCCCAAAAGACGTACGACTCTGCGCGCGCCAAAACGCTTCTACAAAAGTTTGGCGAGGACGTTTGCGTGGCGGCCATTGAAGAACTCGAGAAGGACCGCGTTGTTGTTTATATTCCGCGAAACCGCGAGGCTGTGCGGCCTGAGCGGAACTTTGCATTTTCCGAGCGAGTCAAGAATTTGCTGACGCCAGAATTGGGACTGGACGCATTTGCCGAGGTGACTGAGTTTTACCAATCGGTCGTGGAGACGTTGAATGGGTCGAATGGGTTCATCATGTCTCCACTGGCGCCAGACTACTCCATGATTTGTGTCTTGGACATGGTGTGTCATGAAAAAGTCGATCTTGTGCGAGTCCAAGTCAGGGACTCTCCGGCACTGGATGAGTGGACCTCGAATATTGTCGTGCGTACGCCCTTGGACTCAATCGACCCGGCCACAGGACCCGCTGTTGTCGAGGAACTGCAGCGGTCCAAGAAACGGTCCGTGCCCGTCGACGAGCCCGGCACCTATATCTGGACCGACGTCGGGGGCCGCGCAAACCGCGACATGTGGTACAAGCTGTGCTACTGGACGCTCATGACCATGGAGTCCCACCCAGGCATCACGACAGACATCCTCGCAGGCCAAATTGGGTTTTTGCTAAGTCGCAAAGAAGTCCACCGCCTGATAAAATGGCTGCTCAAAAAGAACATTGTGCGCAAGGGCTCTGACAAGGGTTACTGGGTGCTCCCGGAGTGGTACGCGAAGATCCCATTCTAGGCGCCAAGTTTATCGGTGCACCAACTATTTATTCGTTGAACAATTTTTTTATAACAAGTTATTAACACTGTTTTATGTTTTATTGTATTTTTTTACGTCCCATGGATTGGTTCTGGTCGTATTTCCAGAGTTTATTTATTTTAGTGGAGCTGCCGCCTTGTGTTTTTGAGTTTTTTGGCGATTGTCAGCCTTTTGTTTATATTTTTCTGTTTTCTGCAAGTAATTAAAGTCGCTCGCTTTACAACAACGGGCAAAGAAAAAAAACACCAAATCTCTTTTCTTTACTTCTTTATACTTGCTACTTCTTACTCTCCAGTCAAGAAAAAAAGGACGGTCTCGCATATTTATCCAGGAATCATGGGAGTTTCAGCATTGCCAGCGGTTTCTGCGTTTTTCTCGTTTGCAGCAACGCTGCTGCTCGTGTTTGTGCTCATTGGCAGCATCAAAAACAAGGTTGCCCTGCGCGACATTAACTTTCTCCGGCTCGACATGTCGCGCCTGAGCACCGACATTCTGCCCACGCTGGGGGAGATCAACGACGGCGGGGTGCGGAACCTCGACCAGCTGAAGGAGGTGGGCGTGGGGCTGATGGGGTACTGCTACTCGAACGGCGAGGAGACCGTGCGGTGCTCGGAGCCCTCGACGCAGTACTACCTTGCGCTCGATGAGATTGTATGGGGGGTTCTGCGCTACAGGGTGCAGGTCAACGAGCCGGGGACGTTGGCGGAGAACGTTAACACGATTTACAGGCTGAACCACAGCATGGTCATTTTGTTTATTCTCGCCGCGGCGCTGTCGTTTGTCATGTTTGTGCTGGCGGTGGTAGCAACGGCGACGAACGGGCGCAGGGTAGCGCGGGTCATTACGGCGCTCGTTTCCCTGCTCGCCTTTGTCGTGACCTTTGGCGTTGCGGCGCTCATGACGGGGCTGTACGTCTACGTGCGTAACCAGTACAACAACACCGACTCGTCAATCCCCGCCCGTCTCAGCGCCGTCGGGTTTGGACTTGCGTGGGCCGCAGTGCTTGCCAGCTTTGTCGCATTCGTGGTCGCCGTGGTGTCAATCTGCTTTGCGAGCAAGAGAGGCGGCAGCGCGAACCGGTCAAGCGCATACTACGAGAAGGAGCCGTTTTTGGAGCCCGGTGCCAGCAGCCAGCAGGGCGGTGGTAACGCTGCTGACTTGTATTCGGTGCCTACACACTACCAGGAGCCCCCACAGCAGCAACAGCAGCATGACATGTTTGCGCAGCACCATGGCGGGTACACTGCGGCGAACGAGCCCCAGTTCGTGCAGCCGACGTACTACGACCACGCCGGCACCCCACGGCCATGAAACATGAATTCATGACCAACAATCCCCATATTTATATTTGAAAACAATAGTAATTGTAATATATTGAAAGATTATACGTTTTTTGAGTAAACTCAGCGCTGGCCGCCAACGATATGCAGTTTCTTTCTAATCAAGTACCTCTCCTCGCCATTCTCGAGCGTCTTTTGGTCATAGTACCTAATCCCACTAATCTGCGGGTACGTTTTGCCGACCTCATCATCGTCCCTCGACACAATATGGTTCTTGCCAAACTTTTCCATGTAAGCCTTACTCGCCCACAACTCGACAGTTACGGATTGACCTTGCACGTTTTTGAACCCGGCGCGGGTAAAAGACGAGGTGAGCTCGTCGAGAGTGAAGCCGGCCGGGTGGGAGACGACGTCGGTGCGGATGGGGAAGGCGGGGATGTTGGCCGGGTGGACGTCCTTGGCGATATCGGCAATGAACGCCCAGCCGCCCTGTTTGAGCCGGCCGTAGATGGCGTTGGAGGCCTCGTCGCCGTCGTCGATATGGTGGTACGCCAGCGACGACACCACGACGTCGAACCCGTCCAGCCCGCCTGGGATGTCCCCGGCCTTGGCGTCAATGTCGTCTTGGTAGAAAATGTTGACAAGATGGCCCGAGGCGTTCTGGGGCGCACCGGGGGCGTGCACGCGTTTGTAGTCAAAGATGTCGAGCATACCGTCCGAGATGTCGACACCGACGACCTGTCCCGCGTGTGGCGCAATGTTCTGCGAGACAATGCCCGTCCCGCACGCGAAATCGAGCACTCTGGTCTGTTTCGACCAAATGGATGGGTTTTGGCTGGTGGAGGATGCCATTTGGGCGCCGACGGAAACGAGGTTGGCGGCAATGGCCCTGCCGAGCTCAAAGGTGAACTCGTTGTCGTACTCGGCGGCGCCTTCCTTGGTGAAGAACTTCTTGTCGACCGCTGGCTCGTCTGTCATGATGATTGTTGGAGTTACTTGGGCTGTATCGATGGTGATGTGGAGAAAAAGAGCAAGTAGATAAGTATGTTGTTGGAAATTTCTTGCTCACTAGGTTGAAGGAGTAGGTACCTAAGGTATTATCGGCTTAGTTGGTAGGTGCAGCAACAGTCTAATCAATTGTATCGGTTTAGACAGACCATCAAACTAGACTAAGCTTCCAGAGAGTCGCCGGTTACATCTCAGCTGTTCAAGCATTCAAACGTGCATCGTGCAATCAGTATTCTAGCCAAGTCCTGTCTTTATCAATCAATCGTTTGAACCTGTCAAACCCCGGCTCTCAACGGCTTTTTCCTAAATGCAGTTAGTGATATATCTGTAATCATTTGTAATCATTTGTAATCATATTAGTCATGTTTATTAATTAATTACCTAATAACGGCTTTTGCTAAGCTCCGGCGCATGAAATCCCAATATCGCACCGAATCACCAAATTGACTGCTTTAAAAAAAAAGCGCAAATAAACGGCGTATGGGCCATGACAAACAGCTGCTTAGTTGATGATGATTGTAGTAAAAGTCTTTGAAAAAAGAAAAAGAAATACGGACATTCGGATGGTTGAATGGCTGGGCTTGTTCGGATAGCGGAGTTTATGGCTTGAATCATCAATGAATCCATTCCTTGCAAATCAAAGTGATTTCTAATACGAGTACGTAGTCCAACTTACTACTAGTTACTAGTCAGTTGCACGACTAGTCCGTTGCTATTTCCTTCGACTCCGTTCCACCGTTTTATTTGATATCCATGTCCACCGCGGTCTTTGCCTAGATCCGACAAGTTCTTATTACTTCGTAAACTCTGAGGTCATCTGACAAGCCGGCTCCGGTGACTTTTTTCCCTGGGCCGAACAGCGGGAAAGTCAAACTGATTGTATGATGGCTGACTCAGCCTGACATTGTTTGACAGGAAATCCCAACGGACGGGGCATTGGAAAGTCCGCGACGCTCAGCATGAGCGTAATCAGCGAAGCAGCGAGTTAGTTTGCTACTTAAGTAGTTGTTGGTTGCTGAAAGGCGGACAAGCCGGAAACAGGCGCAGAGATCCGGCGTATCATTAAATCTTGGTTCTAGAATCATCATCAACCAAAGGTTTTTGTTCTGGTTCTTGGTTCTGGTTGATGACTGGGCATGACACGGCAATCCAATCAGTACGGAAAAGGTTTACGCCAGCACAAGTCACCACTCCAGTACCACTGCACTATGATCAATCACCGTCTCTTTTGAGGGTTATTCTCGGTGCTATCAGTGATTCCTGGCTGAAAACTCGCAATGGCATCTCGTTGTTTAAACAGTTTACGATGGCGTTTACTATGGCGTTGTTTCCCATGGCGATTTCCCAACCAGCAACCATTGCCCAAATAGGCAGCTGCACAAACGCCGCACACTTCTTAAAGTAGTAATTTAATTGGGAACAAACGCAGTGTGTTAGCTAAGCATCAAGTAAGCAAAAAAGCTCAGACGGAGACGGGAAAGGGCCCTTTTTAAAACCGTGACATTACTCATGTGGTGGTGGGATTTATAATGGGCTCGAGAAATATTATAAAATATATAATAACTGGCTTGGATCCCGCTCTTCTTCTTCTTCTCCTTCCTCCTCCTTCTCTTTGTCTTCATCGCCTTCTCTGCCAGTTCACGACGGTTCTACGCTCCGGTTTCTGTGTTCTACGTGTTATTAACAACAGCAACCTCTATCGCATTGGCTTCAGCAAACAGCAACTCTACACCAGCAACCTGTCTCTTGTCTACAAGGTACTTATTGCGCAACAACGCCCTCCTCTTGAAACACTAATCTTTGCGCCAACTCATCATTATACACCCTTGTTGGTCTATATTTAAATCTCCCTTCTTATAAATACTCGACTAGCTGCCCGTTTTCTCTCTCCTCTTGAACCAGCTCTTGATTTCTCGCCACTGGGTTTTTAAATTACACACCACTCAGACAACCAACAACACCAACATGCCAAGGCCCTCAAATCCAATACTCACGCCAACAATGAGCAACTCGAATTTGTACGCCTCTCCGCTGTTTATGGACTATGAAGAAGGTTCTTCGGCAATGAGCACAGCAGCAGCAAGCAGCTCAAAGCCAAAGCCTACTACAAGCACCAACAAGCAATCAAACGACCCCGCCTCATCCCCTTTTGTCAACTGCGTCTCTCCCCATGCCCTTGTCAATGACCCGCTAAACTTGGACTCGTCGCTCAATTTCGATCAGCCGGAATGGAACTATTCCCTCGACCAAACCGCTTTCAACACCCCTCCACCACCACCTGACCTGTGTAACGATATTGACGACGACGAAATCATGCATGACGACATGGGCCCCGTCGAGCCCTTTAAACCCTACTCGCAGTTTAGCAGCAAGCCCTCGCCATTCCGAGAAGGTCCCGTCTTTTACAATAGCCTTTTGCCGCTCACCATGGCGCCCCAAGACGCTGTGCTCAACACTCACGAGGACGACGACTTGGTGTTTCAGGGTCTGGAGTCTCCCAAGTGGCATGTTTCAAACTATTCCTTGCCCCAAAAGCCAGAAACGTTTGACTTGCCCGAGGCTCAAGACGATGACGACGAAGACGACGAGTATGACGAAGTCCTCATTTCAAGTTCTGACGATGAAATGGAAGATTTATATACCGAACCTTCCAACTGGTCTTCGCGCGTTCCTGGCCTCACTTCGTTTGGAACTCAGCCGGCTACTGCTACTGCTACTTCTGAATCAGTGGAACCATCTACAGTGTCCACTGAGAGTATAGAAGAACCTCAGGACAATGCATCTCCTTACGAATCCACCGAGTCCCCTGAATCGTCGCCCTCGCCTGCCCCTACTCATACCCACAGAAGACTGCCCTCTATTGACCATGACGCCAAGGCTAAGAAGCGCATGCCTATAGCTGCCCATGCCGGTCCTCACCGCTGTGATGGCATCAACCCCCACACTGGCAAGCCCTGCAACAAGGTGTTTTCGCGCCCCTACGACTTGGTCCGTCATCAAGATACCATTCATGCCGCTGTGCGCAAGACGTTTAAATGCGAGGCCTGCGGCGAGAACAGCAAGACGTTTAGCCGAATGGACGCTCTCAGCAGACACATTCGCGTCAAGCACAACAACCTTTAAAGGGCCTTATCAACGGGACTCCCACATTGCATTAGATTTACTTTTTTTTTACCCCCTCTCTCCTACCCAGCATGCATTTTGACGGGGCAACACAGCAACTTTAGGGTTGTTTACAAGTATCATCCTTTTTCAAACAACCCCCTATTAACTTGTTTATTTATTTTTTACTCTCTATTATTTATTCCTCCATGTATAAACTCCAATATAAAACCAAACTCTCCAGATTTACTTGGATGTCGTTTGTAGATGTCATTAGCAGCGTAGATGTCGTCACTGACTCGTCAGCAATCAGCAAAATTCCCAGCAAAAAAGAAAGTTTAGATTGAACCCTTGTCAATTAGTTTTATGCGAAGACGCCCAAGGCTAGGGGAACTGGATCGGTTTTGCAGGCCAGGCCAGAGCAAGGACTGGTTTTGGCAGTGCACAACTTTTTCTCTGAATAGGAATTTGACGGGATCACTCAATGAGTTTGTTTGTGCTGGACTTGGTTTGGGGCAGTTTTGAACTAACTAAGCAAGTACTTCACTGAACTAAGTAGCCAGTTTGGATAACGAAAAAGGACGGTTCAGATACTGATTTGGAAACTTGATGGTTTATGTTTTTGAATTGGATGATTGATACTTGAACTCGTGACTCCTTTTGGCCTTTTTAAAAAGTTCCCGGTGCATCAATGGCCTGGTAGAGCGTGGCCTTTTAAGTGAAATGGTTCATGGTTCATGGTTCATGACATGTTATCGTGTTGCTAGTTTCGGGGTATCTTGATCAATGTTGCCAGTATAACAGAAAAGACAGTACGGTTTACCAACGGGGTTCCCGAGACCTGGTCATTTTACCGGCGCTTCGGTCCTACCCCAGATTTGAACGCACCGATAAGACTATTGATCATAGTTAAGGAAAGAATCAAACTGGATTATGCGTAAATCAAACAACAAGAACAACAACGTTAAAAGCAAGGGCGAATAAATAGTCAAAAGCAAGTGCGTGGAGTGGCCGTCAGTCAGTCAGTTTGCAAGCAAACCGCCTGCTTGCCTGCCTTCCGGCCTTATTTGCCAACGCGCTTCCGCTTGAGCGTCTGCGCGGCCGCACGCAGCTGCGCAAGGTCGTCCGTCACATCCTCGCTCTTG